>CM068549.1:11206423-11538031 GCA_035048495.1 Euptelea pleiosperma
GGCCCGGCTACTGGCCCACATGGATTGATGATGTCCATCGTCTCACTAGATGATGTGACAGACAGTCTGATGGCGATCGGATGGATGGTGACTTGATTGGGACCCAGATTGGTAGATCGACGGATCTAGAGAGATCCAACGGTCCGATGGAAGATCCAACGGTCAGAAAGCTAAGGGAGATGAGATAGAGCCGATGGGCAGGAGTTCTGGGGTTAGGTCAATAGATTCGAGGACCGAGAGATGAAGAGAGAGAGAGAGAATAAGGAGAGATGAGAAAGAGAGTATCAGAAAATGGAGATAAAAGTATTGGCAGAGGGTCTGGAACCTTGGTTTTCACTGTGACCATCCTCACGCTTCTCCAGTAGAGTAGACTATCATTCCTTGCTGACTCATGTGGCTTTAAACGCTTTGGTTCGTCTTTTGGTCATTGGCTCTCCTACTCTCTTCGTTCTTTGGGCCGGCTTTTTGGTTATCTTATTCAGCCCATATTTGGCCCATATCTTCTAGTCATAGCATGTGGGCTCTTTAAGCTTTGATAATGGGCTTTCCTAATCGATATGGGCTCGCAAGTCTCGAGAATTGTCCCATCGGGGTTTCCTGCGACAGAAGAAGCGCGTAATGAGACTCTATTAGAATAACTTCATGTCTAGACTTCCGAAAATGTGTTTAATGCATGCAAATATACCATTTCGTCCAGAAAAGTGTGTTCTACGCAATAAAAGAGACTCTTACGTAAAAAAGTAGATAAATAGAGCATTTTAACGTAGGAGAATGCAATAACGCTAAAAGGATAATTGCTTAAAATAAGCACTTTTGAGCGAATATCATGATGCTCATCGTCTCACAAGATGATGTGACAGAAAATTTGATGACGATCGGATGGATGGTGACTTGATTGGGACCCAGATTGGTAGATCGACGGATCTAGAGAGATCCAACGGTCCGGTGGAAGATCCAACGGTCCGATTGAAGATCCAACGGTCAGAAAGCTAAGGGGGATGAAACAGAGCCAACGGATAGGAGTTCTGGGGTTAGGTCAGTAAATCCGAGGACCGAGAGATGAAGAGAGAGAGAATAAGGAGAGATGAGATAGAAAATTAAGGGGAGGAGAGAGAAAATATCAGAAAAAAGAGATAAAAGTATTGGCAGAGGGTCTGGAACCCTGGTCTTCACTGTGACCATCCTCACACTTCTCTAGTAGAGCAGACCATCATTCCTTGCTGACTCATGTGGCTTTAAACGCTTTGGTCCGTCTCTTGGTCATTGGCTCTCCTACTTTCTTCGTTCTTTGGGCCGACTTTTTGGTCATCTTATTCAGCCCATATTTGGCCCATATCTTCTAGTCATAGCTTGTGGCTCTTCAAGCTTTGATATCAGGCTTCTGTGGTTGATCGTGGGCCCGCAAGTCTCGAGAATAGCCCGATCGAGTTTTCTGCAAGAGAAAAGCACGTAATGAGACTTGATCATAATGTCTTTATACCTAGACTTTCAGAAATGCGTTTAATGCATGCAAATATACCATTTCGTCCAGAAAAGTGTGTTCTGCGCAATGAAATAGACTCTTACGTAGAAAAGTGGATAATTAGAACAGTTTTACGTAGGAGAGTGTGATAACGCTTAGAAGATAACAGTGGAAAATATGCACTTTTAAGCGAATATCACCTTCACCATGGCCAATCTCCTCCAAGTGATCTACCCCTCTTCATGGGTAAGTTGAGGTAATTTTTCTCTCCCTTCACCAATTTCTCTCTCTAGAATCACTTTTCTCTCTCTAACTTTCTAAAAAATTTTCTCTACCTTCATCCTTCTTTCTCTCAAATTCTCTCTTTCTCTCTCTAGTTTATTCTTTTTTTTATGCTTTATAATTTAGTTATTTTTACTTGATTGTAAGAGACATGTTCGATTGAATGAAGTTGATTTGAATAAAAGTGTGTTCCATTCTCTGCAAATTTTTCGTCATTTTATGTTCATTATTGTGCTGATCTGGCTAATCCCGAGTGCGAATCGACATCCGACACTTCCCACTGTGCAAGAAGTTCTGATTTTGCAGGATAATTGGATCAATTTACAAATGTGTTGAAATTAGGGTTTCCGAATCCAACGACACGGAAAAACCCTACTTTCATTATCTGCAAGAAGAAAAAGAAATGAAGACGATGAGAATCTTTGGAAAAGAAGAAGAAGAAGAAGACAACATCAACGAGAATCGCCAGAGAAGAAGAAGAAGGAGAAGAAGAAGATGACGACGAGAATCGTCGGAGAAGAAGAAGAAGAAGAAGAAGAAGAAGAAGGAGGAGGAGGAGGAGGAGACTCACCTACATCGCCATGCCGGAGTCGTCACCACCGTCGAGGCAGCTGCCGGCATCGCTACCACCATTGCACCAACCCTTGAGAGGGGTTAGGGTTTCAGAAAACCCTTGAGGCGAAGACAACCTCCTTTACTCTCCCTTTTTCCAAAACAAAAACAAATAACCTCTCCCTTCACATTTCTATCAGGCCCAACTATATAAAGGGGGTGGGCTTGGGTCTATTTAGCGGCCCTATGCCACTTAAACCTTGAAATTTCACCAGTCCGTTCTCTTTAATCTAATATACCTAGAAGTGGGGGTTGATTAGGTATTTAAAATTAATTATACCTACACAGTTTTACTGGTCAATGGTAGGGGAACAAAATCGCATGCCTTTGGTTGTTTGATAAAAGATTATTACAATCGACTCAAGTCGAATATACCTCCGTGGTATATTTTTTTTTCGTCGTTTGATCTAATCAAGATAGATTGCGGAATACAAACAAACAATCACACAAGACAAGAGATTTTTACGTGGAAACCTTAGCCAAGGAAAAGCCACGGGACCACGTCCAGACGGAAAGTCTCACTAACTGAAAAGTTAAATGAAACAAAAGTTACCTACGCAGCACCGTTGCAAATACAGCTTCCAACTTTAGCCAAGGCCTACTGCCGATGTGTACACATCCTCTGAATCAACGCTACGAATCCACGCGCGCCCTTTTAGCCAAGAAGCCTTGTCCGCTTGTTTAGTTTGGTACACCCCAAACCTATCGTCGATTAGTTCCTCTGATCTTAATTCTCAACACTCCCGCCTTTGCAGAAGGTGAACGATTCAGTACACCCTGAACCCTAAGTTGCTTAAAAGGTGTTGAGTCACATTGGTACACTCAGGCTACTAGGCCAAATATATGAGTGGAAGACCTAAGCTGAGGGATGGATCAAGCACTTGGCTTTGATCAAGAAGAGGAACAAGCTCACAAGATGTGAATGAGAAACAAGCTTCTTGCTCTTCGAATGGACATTCTAATAAATAAAATATTTTCTTTCTCTCTTGAAGATTGAGTCACTCTGTGTCACTGTGTGTGTTTAGAGAATGTATAGAAGGGTTGTATTTATAGAATTTTGTGACCCTGAGTCATGTAGAACGTGGGATAATGGAACCAAGAATTTTGGATCTGAGAAAGACTGAGTTTATGCAAGGTCCAATCGATTGTACTCTGGGTCCAATCGATTGGGTATAAGTGTCCAATCGATTGGGCTCAATACGTTTCCTGTTCGGAAGGCTCCAATCGATTACACAGAGTCCTCCAATTAATTTGACTCAAATAAGTTTCTGTCTCGAAGGCTCCAATAGTTTTCACAGAGTCTCCAATCGATTTGGTTGACATAAGTTTTTGCCTCGTAGCTTCCAATCGATTACACAGAGTCTCCAATCGATTGGGGATAAGTGTCCAATCGATTGGACTCTCCTATTAGTCAATATCTTTGACTTAGACTCGGGTCTGTCCAATGACTAGGTTTGACCATTATTTTATTCATTTTAACCAATTCTTATGGCTACTAAGTCTCTTACCTTCCTAATCGAGCGTACACGATCCTTAACTGACAAATGAGCAGTTACTCAGATGACTCATGTCGTCAACTGTCTGATTCTTGTTGTCTTTGTCTTCTAGTCTTCAAGTAGTCGGCGAAGTATGCATACCACGACATCTCCACACTACACTAGTGCTCGTAGGAACGGTTACAAGAATATTTTATGTCAAACAGAATCTTTGCCAAATTGAAAATAAAAACATGCCTTACAAACCTAAGTTAAGGTATGGGCCCAAAGGTTGATGGGCTGACAAAGCCCATTTTATTAAAAAAAAAAAAAAACAAATTTAAGGGTGGCAATGTAACAAGATGTAGCTTAATCCAACAACTTGTTACATCACGACCCTTCAATTAATAAACAATAAACGATTCTGAAGTTTTTTTTTGAAAAAAAATAGAAAAATGAATTTGTACATGTAAGGACGTGTCTCCGTATCAGATTTTAAGGTCGCCGTGTTAGACACCTCGTATCCGTGTCAAACATCGACATCGAGTGTCCTTGTTACATAGCTTATCACATAAGGAAACCCTTGATCTGCCAGCCACCTCAAAATGCCATGTGTCATCTTCTTTTGGACCCACTGACCCATGTTGACACGGTAATTTTGCTCTTGACATTTTCTTCTTCTCTTTTTTATTTGATTTTTTTGACTTGGCTGCTTATTGTGTTACATTGTCTTTATGCTTATAGTATAGAGCTAGAATCTTTATTGACCCAACTATTGGAGGAGAAGGCACGGCTACTCGGACAGTAGGTAGTGTCATTCAATTTGAGTTTTAGTTATCATTCCATCATTTTGTTATGCAATGGTGGAGTTCTAGAGTTGTTTTTGTTGTTCTTGAAGTATGATACTAAATGAATTCTCAATTCCAAGAGGGAGAGAATAAAAGACATTTGTTCTATGGCACTCAACTTAAGTAACCCTTGTTCACCTCAGTTATATTTATAATAGAATTCAAAAATACATGAAACCATATTAAACAACTTGTACACAATTGTTGGGATGTGCTCCATTCTGTTAGATATGAGCTGATTTCTCCTTTGATTAAGGAGTCTCACTTATCATCACTAACACCTTAAGGAGTGTCACTTATCTTCGCAACGCCTGTCCAACTACCCTTGAGGGATAAGTCACCGCATGGATCCTTTTGAGTAAAGCATAGAGAACAATGAGGAAGTGAATTCTTGGTTGTTGTAGCTGATAGTGGTGGTGACTCATCACCACTATTTATAATATCCCCCTTCAAGTAAGTGTGGAAAAATCTTGAAGCTATAACTTGGCGGAGAATAATTGAAGTGCAGACCGTGGGAGGCTCTTGGTGAAAATATCAGCAATTTGAAGATCGGACGGGACAAATTTGACTTTGAGTTGGCTGAAAGCGACCTTTTCCCTTATGAAGTGATAATCCAACACGATATGCTTGGAGCGAGCATGAAATACTGGGTTGGAGCTCATGCAAATGGCACTACGATCGACGGTCAAACAGTGGTAGAGTTGGAGTAGAAACCTTCTCACGGTGGGAAGAGATAGAGAAGAATGGATGTCAAGGGTTAAACCCCTAAAATCGTCGAATAAAGAGGAATGCAGTGTAATTTTATTTTTCCTTTATATAAAACTAGGGGTACGCCACATGCGATGCATGTGCACCCTACACATGGAAGCACCTTGCACGTGGCACCCTCGTAAAAAGTGAAGGAGAAAGTCGATTTCTTCGATGTTGTAACTAATAAGTCCGATTTGATGCACAAGTTTAACAGTGAATATATCATAGATCTTTGATTACCTTCCCAAGTATGAGTGGTAATGCAAGAATTTCAGATGAAGAATGATTTATTATTGTTCCTCAGCATGGATGTAATAGTTAACACTAAGAGTTATCCTTTGCCTATTAAACAGTCGGGAATGAACTGATTGTGGTAGTTTAATATGGTTTAAGATATTGGAAGGTTTTCACATCATTGACTCGAGAGTTCTTTATGCATGATTACTTGCTTGCCATATGTTTCAGTATGACAATTGCTTGTCAGTTATGATCAAAAGAAAAGCTGCTCCATTTCTATTGTGTAACAACACACCCCACTTATAGAGCCAGTTCTTGGTTATCCTATTAGGAATATAGAATTGTGATGATAGTCCAACACGGTCCGCTAAGACATTGATAAAGCCAAGATTAGGCTCCACTAATACAGCACACTAATCAGGATGAGTTTTGATACGAAGGTCCACCTAACAGAGATAACCACTAACTTGCTATTGGGCTTACGAATCTCAACAAGATAACATAAATCCTCATTGTCCGCTAACATGTCTGTTTAGTTGATTACAATGGACACTGTTTGCAATTGAGTTTACTCTACTTTGAATATCTGTAAGGTTTATACCCATCATTGGAAATCAACTGTTCAATAGTCTAATGTTGTATGTAATTTGTTCATTTGATTATGATAGACATTATTTGTGATTTGTTTTAGTGGTTTCTTTTATGTGGATTAGTGAGTTTCTACGAATTTTTTTTATTAATCTATCTATTTTGTTCTCTTTTGATTTTTGGTGACATTGCTGATTTCTCCTTTGATTAAGGAGTCTCACTTATCTGGTGACATGAGATTTCATTCGTATCATATCCCTCTCATGCATCATTTCCCACTACAAGAAAATTAAGTTTTAGCGACGACTTACTAGCGACAACGAGGTAAAATCGTCACTGAAGGGGACTTTTAGCTACGGCCAGAACATGACTGTCAGAGCAAGTCTCGTACAAAAATTTGGTGGGGGAATTGCATTTATAGTGACGAAATTAGCGACGGTCAGCTAGTATCGGTGGCTAAAAGGCCCAATTAGTGACGGTTATAAGCTGGCCGTCACTAAAAAGGTGGAAGTATAAATAAAAAATTTCACACGAGGGCGAAATCCCCTTCCCTTTTCTTGGCGCGAAACCCCCCCCCCCCCCCTCCTTCCCTTTCTCTGGTGCGAAAACCCCCTTCCCCCTTCCTCCCCTTCCCTCTTCCTCCCATCGCGCGAGGGCGAAACCCCCCTTCCCTTTTTTGTTGCGTGAAACTCCCTTCCCTTTTCTGTTGCTCAAAAACCCCCTTCCCTCTTCATCCCATCGCCAAAACCCCTTCTCCAGTCGTCCTCAAGTTGCTGCCTTGCTCTCCGACGACCTCCACGACAGTGTGATCCACACGGTGCTTCACGAAGGTGGTCCACACCAGTGCTGCTTTTCGACTCAGGTGCATCACGACTGTACTCCACACCGTTGCTTCACGCCGGTGCCCTTGTTCACCCATCTAAGGTGAGTTTTCTCACCGATTACATCTGTTTTTTTTTTTTTTCTGTTTTGCCATTCACCAAATGGTGATAAGGCTATACATCTCCAATCAAACTAATTGTGAGTGTGTTGGTGGATTGAAGGGCCTGATTGTTGGGTTCAATCTATAGCTGTGAGGAGCCCTGGGTTTCTAGCCGTTAGAGGTGAGTTTGTTCAATCAATTTTGATTTTGTTTGATTTCTGGACTTATGGATGCTTGGCCTAACCCTAGATTTGGATTGTTAATGGTTTTTTTGTATGGATGTTTTGTCCTAACCTTAGATCAGAGTACCCCAAAAGTAATGGTTTGGCCTAAAAATAAATGGATTTTTTTTTGTTTTTTTTTTTTCTGGAATAATAGTTGTTTTTGGGTTTTTTTGGACCTTGAACAGCGGAGTAAAACTTCTGTCACAGCGTTTGTCACATGCAAAATACGAGCCATATGGCACATTCTTAGTGGACGCTGATCGTATGGATGATTGGCCAGTCCCTCAGTGGACCTATAAACCAAAAATATTTAATTCTTAGTTGATCTATTAGAAATTTACACATCATGCATATACATGCATTAAACCTTAGATCTCCCGTTCAAGAATCATTGTGTGACAATTGTGTTCTTTATCACTTATTTGAGACAAATTAATTGTAAACTATGATGTTTGGTTCTCATGTAGGACTAAATGCGATCAAGTTAACAATTATTTTTGTCTTATTTGTGATAAAGAGTAATTGTCTACTGTTGATTCTTAAATTGTCCGTTTAGGCAGTTTGGGAATGCATAATCTCTGGTATAGTCAATAGTTCAAGTGGTTATTTCCATTTGAAGAATAGTTTTAGCAAGCATTCCTCTTGTTCTCTGGGTACATATTTAGACAAGGTAGCATATTTGCTCCTAGTCTAAGTTGTGTACTTGGAGAGCTATAGGAAAATGCTGCCGAAATTATTCTTCAAATGTAAATAATCATTTGGCTATTGAGTGTGACAGAGATTATGCATTTCTGAATGAGATAGGATCAACCCACCCAATATAGAGGAGATAAGAAGCATGATGTATATGCATTTGAGTTGTGTGTGACAATGTGGTTTCGGTTGAAGGTGACGTCGTTTTGAAGCGGATATGTCGATCGATAAAAGTTGGATTGGCAAGCCGAAACATAGCCCTGAGTATCTAGCCGGTGTAGACCAATTCTTGGATTTTGCATTTGCTCGTACAAGATTTAGAGATAAGATCCAGTGTCCATGTAAAAATTGTTGCAATGCGTTCGTAAAGAATCGACTATAAGTATATACTGACTTGGTATTTAATGGGATGAATTCGAATTACACCATCTAGTTGCACTATGGGGAGAGTATGTATGATGTCGAATATACGAGTGATGAGCATGATTGCACAAAGTAGTGAGTCTTCTACTCCTCAACTTACACCCGACGACATATATACCACTGTGGTGGGTCGAGAGCGACATGGTCGTGTACGCGGCCTAGGCCTAGGCCCGACGCCGACTTCAGTCTTTGGCTCGTCATCTAGCTCATCTCCTGGTTCTAGCTATATGAATCTTCAAAATGAAGTGAAGAACCTGCAAGATGCGATGTAGAATATGAAGGAGCAGATGTAGAGGCAACAGGAGCAGGTACATCAGCAGGTACAGAAGATGCTACATGAGCAGATGCAACAATTTTTGAACTCCACGCACACCATACCACCTCCTAGCCAAGCTCAGCACCGTTCTGATGATGAGGAGGATTTGGTATGTCCATACTTTTTTTAAGATTATTGCCTATCGTTTGAAACTCGACGCCCAAATCAGGCAAATGAGGTCTAAATTTTCAAAAACCTTTGTCAACACATTTAGTTACTTAAAACAAATATGCTGAAAGAGACAGTGTAAAAAATAAAGCTTCGGTTGGAAATCTGTAATGAGTTATAGGTTTAGAGATTTCAATGTTTTAACTTAAGCCTATCGTTAAGACCTTGACACCCAAATTGGGCAAATGAGGTCTAAATCTTCAAAAACCTCTTTCAACACATTTAGTTAGTTAAAACAAATATGCTGAAAGAGACAGTGTAAAAAAGAGAGGTTCGGTTGAAAATCTGTAGTGGGTTATAGGTATAGAGATTTTAAGGTTTTAACTTAAGCCTATCGTTAGGACCTCGACGCCCAAATTGGGCAAATGCGGTCTAAACCTTCAAAAACCTCTTCCAACACATTTAGTTAGTTAAAACAAATATGCTGAAAGAGATGGTGTAAAAAAAGAGCTTTGATTGAAATCTGTAGTAAGTAATAGGTTTAGGGATTTCAAGGTTTTGACTTAAGCCTATCGTTTGGAACTCGAGGCCCAAATTGGGTAAATGAGGTCTAAATCTTCAAAAACCTCTTTCAACACATTTAGTTAGTTAAATTAAATATGCTGAAAGAGACTGTGTAAAAAATAGAGCTTCAGGTTCGAAATCTATAGTGAGTTATAGGCATAGAGATTTCAAAGTTTTAACTTAAGTCAATTTTGGAACTTGACGCCCAAATCGGGCAAATGAGGTCTAAATCTTCAAAAACCTCTGTCAACACATTTAGTTACTTAAAACAAATATGTTGAAAGAGACCGTGTAAAAAATAGAGCTTCAGTTGGAAATCTGTAATGAGTTATAGGTTCAGAGATTTCAAGGTTTTAACTTAAGCCTATCGTTTGGAACTCGTCGCCCAAATCGGATAAATGAGGTCTAAATCTTCAAATACTTCTTCCAACACATTTAGTTAGTTAAAACAAATATGCTGAAAGAGATGGTGTAAAAAATAGAGCTTCGGTTGAAAATCTGTAATGAGTTATAGGTTTAGGGATTTCAAGGTTTTAACTTAAGCCTATCGTTTGGAATTGGACGCCCAAATTGGGTAAAAGAGGTCTGAATCTTCAAAAACCTCTTCCAACACATTTAGTTAGTTAAAACAAATATGCTGAAAGAGACAGTGTAAAAAATAGAGCTTCGGTTGAAAATCTGTAATGAGTTATAGGTTTAGGGATTTCAAGGTTTTAACTTAAGCCTATCGTTTGGAATTGGACGCCCAAATTGGGTAAAAGAGGTCTAAATCTTCAAAAACCTCTTTCAACACATTTAGTTAGTTAAAACAAATATGTTGAAAGAGACGATGTAAAAAATAGAAGTTCGGTTGGAATCTATAATAAGTTATAGGTTTAAGGATTTCAAGGTTTTAACTTAAGTCTATCATTTGGAACTCGATGCCCAAATCAGGCAAATGAGTCAAATCTTCGAAAACATCTTCCAACACATTTGAAGGTTGAAAATCATTAGTTAAAAGAGACAGCGTCAAAAACAGATGTCTACTTTGGAATCAGTAGACAGTATCTATTTAAAGGTTTTGAGGGTTTTAACTTAAGTCAATTTCGGAAACACAATGCCCAAATCTGGCAAATGAGGTATGAATCTCATGAAACCTCTTCTAACACTTAGAAAATATTGAAATAAATTTGTTGAAGAGACGGAATCAAAAATAGATGTCCGGTTGGGAATCTATAGTGAATTATATGGTTAGGGAATTTTAAGCTATTAACTTAAGTCGATTTAGAAACTGTGATGCCTAAATCAGGCAAAAGAGGTTTGAATCTTCTGAAACTTTATCTAACTCTTATAATATGTTTAAACAAATCTATTAGAATAGACAACGCCAAAAATCGATGTCTACTTAGAAATCTATAGTGAATTATAGGTTTATGAATTTTAAAGTTTTAACTTATGTCGAGTTTTGAACTTTTAATTTTGTTTAAACTAGGTTTTAATATTTACAGTTCTAATTAGTTTTCTATTCAATTTGCAGGGACTATGTGCTGATTGATATGATGCAGTCATATGTCTTTTTTGAAGCTGATAACATTATGGAATATTTTGAAATTTTTGACAGTTACTTTAAAGATTTAAAATTTTACGATTAAGCTGATTTTAGATTAGATCATTCTGGATGTTTTATATTATATTTGCTTCATAGTTTTTTTGAATGAAGGCAGGTCATAGGTCTTAGAGGGGAATTTAAAAAAAAGGGATTATAGCAAAAAAATAAAAAAAAAGGGTTTTAGCGACGGCCACTGACAGCCGCTATTAGCTACCAAAAATCATTATATTAGTGACGGCCAGCATCTGGCCGTAGCCGTCTCTAGTAATAATTTATAGCAATGGTCACGGTCGTCACTGTAGGACTCTAAATGGTCACTGAAAATAGCTTTGATACTCATTTTATGCAGGAAAGACTTTATAGCGACGGTCATCATTTCTGGCCATCGCTAGTTAAGACTTATAGTGACGGTCATGACTGTCACTGTAGGATTACACATGGTCACTAAAAATAGCTTATGATACCAACTTTTTACGCGGGAAATCCTTTTTAGCGGCGGTCATTATCTAGCTGACCATTGCTAAAACTATCAGCGACGCTACTATACAGCGACGGTATGCAACGGCCATGACGGCAGTCGCTAAATGATACAGCGACGGTGTTTTGTTATTCGGCAACGGCGGCTGGCCGTCGCTGAAAATCATTTTTCTAGTAGTGTCCCCTTGTACCCAATAGAATCAATGACTGCTAGAAGTGATGCGTAAGAAGAGCATGTTTGGGAAAACCTAACAAAACACCCTTACCCTCAACTACCTAATCCAACCATCATCATCATCGTCATAGCCTAGGATAAATAATTACTCGTAAAATTCTCGATACTTCACAAACCCTAAAAGAATTAACAGATAAGAGAGTCAATCACTACTAACCCCAAGTTCCTCCTCTTCACACAAATCTAAATGTGCTTCGACAGCTTGGCTAGAGAGGGTGGGGAAGAACTTGAAGAACTTGGGAATGAGCTACGCCGCTGATTGCTTCGCTCTTATGCTTCCCCTCGCCTTTAACCCAGCAAAGAGAGAAAAAAAATACATAAAGAAGAATAAAATAAACTTCCTACAACTCCCATCACTTCCCACAATTGCATCCTTCAACTGTATCCAACTAAGTTAATCATATAAATTGAGAATAATTGAAACATGGAGGAAGAGGGTTTTTGAAGGCACATGAACTTTGGAAGTCGCACCCCTAGAGGTTGGATCCCGAAGCGAGAGAGAGGAGAGATACCTACTCACGGTCGACGGTCAAACAGTGGTAGAGTTGGAGGAGAAACCTTCTCACGGTGGAAAGAGAGAGAGCAGAATGGATGTTGAGGGTTAAACCCTTAAAATCGTCGAATAGAGAGGAATGCAATGTAATTTTATTTTTCCTTTATATAAAGGTTTCTCTTCCCCCCTCCCTTTCTCTTATTTCCCCTCCACGACGTCTGAAATTTTTTATTTGGCCTGTGGGCCCATTGAAATCTCTTATCACCCCCCCAAATGATAAACATGAAAGGGTAATTTGGAATGGTTTTGCGATTTTGGTGAAATCGCCTTACGTCACTCTTCCTCTCCCCATCCACCAACACCACACCGCCAACCCATTTTCTCTCTAGTGTCTCCGGTCGCCCTCTTTCTCCGTCGTTGTTGGTCATCGGAGAGTGGAGGCACCTCTCGTTCCGCAGGTACTCGTCGTTGTTCGGACTGTTAAGTCCAAACGATGAATGATTAACTGCACGAGAAAAAAAAAACCAATGTATTGTTTCAGCGAGATTACTAGAAATTCTTGTTAGAATGGTTTCGAAAATGAAGTTAGAATGATTTTGTCAATTAAAAAAAATTGAATTCAAATACATACATCCATTGATTCTTCCATTGATTGTTTTACTCAAAAGTTTCCAATGAGAGTTGTAGAAGATGTAGAATACAACCCTAGAATCGTTTAGGTATTCTTCTTTTGCTTTTTCAATAATCTCCCTTGTTTTCTCCCGTTAACGATTTTGAATTTTAAAGGGGATGAGTAGAAATAGAAAGGGGTTAGTTAGAGAAACAAAGGGGATAAAGTTGGTATTTTATATATCTTGCGGGGGGGGGGGAGGAGAGGGGGGGGGAAGATAAGAGATAATACAGGGGATATAAAAGTCATTTTAATTATAGTTTAAATGGGGGATAAGAAGAGAAATTGATGGGGTATCCAAAATTCGCCTTACATAAATAAGGAAAATTTTAGTCGCACCCCAGAAATTGCAAAGGCACCCCGACAACCCTTATTTTTTCCTCTAATTTTTTATTTTACGAAAATGCCCTTTTTGAAAACCCTATACGCACCCATTCTCCTCTTCGCGTTTGTCACTTGGGAGGAGAAATAATTAATGCGTGGATTGTTAGGTTGGAACAATCGCTAGAACTCCCTCTGATGGTGTCTATAAAATCCCCAAGAACAGCCAATGGGTCCAATCCAATTTGAACATCCCATCTCAAACTCTGTCCACTCTCCAGTCTCCAACCATAAATCTAAATGCTGGGACCTTATGAGAAAACACGAACAAGTCATTAATAGGAACATAATTCACTCCCTTTGTTCGAATATCTTTGGAAAATGTTTTTGAATCCCTCTACCCTTGCCAAGTTTGCAACCATCACATCTCTGTGCTTTGAATAATCTGTGATTTCTACCATATGGAATCTGCATCCCTTCATTGTTTCTTGATCAAATGGTTGCCAATCTCTATAAATTGTCCAAATTAAACCTGATCACCTTGTTTCGGGGTGGTTAATTTTGACATTGCTTCACCCACCCACCACCATATTTGAATTAATAATACTATCAGCACTACTATCCCCAAGTAAACCTTATTGGCATTATCCAGTGCAGATCAGAAAAAAACATGATTTCATCATAGAGAATATTTCATGTTTTTCGATATGGTCATTACCAACTTCACACTTTCCATATGTGTGTCGTTTAAATGTCTTTTGAGTATAAACCGTCATGCGATTAAGATCCATCGCCAGTATCTCATCTGAAACGAGAGTTTATCGACCATGATGCCCAATCATGTCTAACCCAAGTATTTAAGAGTGTCTACTAATCATCAAGATCTTATGGTAAGCCAAACCTTATGCCCACTAGATGATCTAGACAACTCTGTGGACAACTAAATATCTCAAATGAGATTTTGTCCAATGTCTTAATCAAGAGACCATAAAACATAAACAAAAGTACATCAAAACGATGATCGTATATACATAGATGAGTACACAACAAAATATACTCCTACTTGAAAATAGAAACTGCCAACAAGGCCCCTACTAGAAACATGCTCTTTAAATATTTTGATACTTAAGCCTTTTGTCATAGGGTCTTCTAACATTAGATCAGTGCCAATGTGAGACATCACAATTTCTTGTTCTTCGACTTTCTTTCTCACGACAAGATATTTTATGTCAATGTGCTTTACCTTGCTTGTTCCCTGATCATTCTTTCCAAATCTAAACGCAGCTTCATTATCACAATAAAACTGCATAGGTCTCGAAATTGAATCCATCACCACGAGTTCTTTGATAAAGTTCTTCAACCACATGGCTTAAATTGTAGCTTCATAACATGCTATGTATTCTGCCTCCATTGTAGACTGTGCTATGATAGACTGCTTAGCACTTCTCCATGAAATGGCACCATTGGCAAGCATAAATACATATCCTGAAGTGGATTTCAATTCATCATGACATCCAGCAAAATCTAAATCATAATAGCACAATACTTCTAACTCGCTTGTTCTCCTGTAGACAAGCATAAAGCTTTTAGTTCTCTATAGATAGCGTAAAACTTTCTTCACAGCTCTCCAAGATTGTTCTCCCGGATTGTGTTGAAAATGACCAAGCATTCCAACAATAAAGCATATATCAGGGTGAGTACAAATCATCGCATACATTAGACTTCCAATTGCTGAAGCATATTGTTCCAAGTGTACATGTTTACATTCTAACTCATTCTTAGGATATTACTTCTTGCTAAAAATATCACCATTTACAACAGGAGCTTCAGTTGGTGCACAATTCTACATACCAAATCTCTTAAGAATCTTTTCAATGTAAGACTCTTGAGATAAGCCAAGAACACATTTCTTTCTATTACAGTGAATTTTAATACCAAGAACATATGAAGCTTGTCCAAGATCTTTCATTTCAAAACTTCTTGATAGCAATTTCTTAGTATCATGGAGCATGTGAATGTCATTACTAGCAAATAAAATATCATCCACGTATAGAATAATAAATACAAATTTGCTCCCACTGATCTTAAGATATATACATCTATCAACTGCATTCTCTTTGAAACCAAAACTCGATACCACTTGGTCAAACTTCAAATACCACTGACGAGATGCTTGCTTTAATCCATATAAAGATTTCTTCAATCGACACACTAAGTGTTCTTGTCCTTTTGCTATAAAACCTTCAGGTTGCATCATGTAAATCTTTCTATCAAGTTTCCCATTCAAGAAAGTTGTTTTGACATCCATCTGATGAAGCTCTAAATCATAATGAGCTACCAATGCCATAATAACTCTGAAAGAGTCTTTCTTGGAAATAGGAGAAAAAGTTTCTTGATAATCTATGCCTTCTTCTTGAGTGAAACCCTTGGCTACAAGCATCGCTTTATACCTTTCTATACTTCCATCTGAGTTTCTTTTAGTCTTGAAGATCTATGTACATTTAACAACATTTGTCCTTTTAGGTAGTTGCACCAAGTCCCAAACTACATTCTTTTTCATTGATTCTAATTCTTCTTTTATAGCATTACCCAATGCTGTGAGTTATCCCTTTCTATAGCTTGTGAGTAACTCAAAGGATCACCAACTTCATGAACATCGATCACTATCTACTACCAATAAGAAAGTGATATAATCTTTTGTTACAGCAAACTTTTCAGCTCTTGAGGATCTCCACAAAGACATATCATCTGTTACTGGAAGAATAGTTGTTTTTGGCATATAAACTTCTTCTGGTACATCTACTATAGGTTGTACCTGTGGCAACTGAGAACTTTCATCTTGAAAAACAATTTGCCTTGGCTCAAAACTTTTACCAATTTCATCATTCTCCAAAATTTTTGCATTATTAGTTTCCACAGTCTTAGTAGGTCTAGATGGGCAATAGAATCTAAAACCTTTCGACCTTTCTGGATAACCAATAAAATAACAGCTTACTATTCTTAAGTCAAATGCCTTCTCATTTGGATTATAAAGTCTTGCTTCTACTGCGCAACCCCAAACATGAAGATGATTCAAACTTAGTTTTCTTCCAGTCCAAAGTTCAAAAGGCATCTTTGGTACTGATTTGCTTGGAACTCTATTAAGCAAATATGCTGCAGTCTTCAAAGCCTCACCCCAGAAAGATTCAGATAGGTTAGAGTGAACAAGCATATTCCGTACCATATCCTTTAATGTTCTATTTCGTCTTTCTGCTACTCTATTTTATTCTGGTGTTCTTGGTGTGGTGTGTTGAGGTACTATGCCATGCTCTTCTAGGAATTTGAGAAATTTTCCACAAACCTCTCCTATAGCATCAACTTTCCTATAATACTCACCTCCTCTATCTGATCTTAATGCTTTAATTTTCTTGCCCAACTGATTTTCCACTTGTGCTTTGTAAATCTTAAAGATATCAAGAGCATATGACTTCTAATGAATAAGATATACATGCCCATATCGAGAATAATCATCAGTGAAGGTAATAAAGTAACGTTAACCACCAAGAGAAGGTATAGGAAATGGGCCACATATATGAGTATGAACAATTTCTAACAATTCTGTGCTTCTAATAGCAACCTTCTTTCTTTTATTTGTAAGCTTTCCCTTTATACAATCAACACAAGTATCAAAATCACTTAAATTCTAAGTTTTTAATACTTGATCTCTTACAAGTCTTTCCATTCGTTCCTTAGAAATATGCCCCAAATGTCTATGCCATAGCATAGAAGTTCTCTCACTATCTAGACCACGTTTAGAACCAGTAACATTCAAAACATGAGCATCAACATTCATACAAAGCAAGGATTTAGCATAACTAGCATCTAGATTCAACTTTTAAAGATTATCAACAATAGAACCAGATCCAACAAGTCGAGAATTGTAAAATATTTTAACACATTCACCACCAAAATATAAGGTAAAACCCAAAGAGTCAAGTTTGCTAATTGATAACAAACTCTGCCTCATAGCGGGTACAAAAAAGACTTCATCTAAGTCCAAATTGTATCCAAAGTCTAAAATAAGATGAAAGCTCCCAACAGCTTCGACTTTCACTTGTTCTGCATTCTCTATATACAAGCGTCGCTCTCCATCCTTAATTCTGTGTCTGGTGGTGAACCCCTTGCTTTCCCTTCTTCAGCCATTCTTTAAACTTCATGCAATCTTTCTTCATATGGCCTTTCTTCTTACAAAAGCAATAACGAATCTCATCTAGAGCTATAACAACATGCTTGTTTTGCTGAAATTGATTCCCATGTTGATGCTGAATTGGTCATTGATGAGCTACAAACTGCTTCCCAGGTTTTTATTTCTAATATCCTGAGAATTGTTTCTACTGTCCCAAAAATTGTTTCTTATATCCAGGCTTCTTGAAACTCTTTTTATTTGGACCAATCATTGCGGCATGTGCATAATCTACTTTTCCTTGCTGAAGTCTTTTTTCTTCCTAAATACAGTGAGCAATCAACTCATTTATATTCCATTTCTTATCTTGGGCATTATAGTTTACTTTAAAAGTATCATACTGCCTAGGGAGTGAGTTGACAGCTTGATGAACAAGATAGTCACCACTTAAGTCCATTTTCAAATCTCTCAATTTATAGACTAAGTCAGACATCTATAAAATATGTTCACGTATGCTGCACTGCCCATCAAACTTCATGGCACATAGCTTGTTTATATAAGTACCGACCATAGTTTTTGCAAAACCCATAAACTGTGTCTGGATAACCTCCATAAGTTCTTTAGTTGTCTCTGTGCTCAGAATTCTCCTCTCATTGACTCCTGAATAGAACCCCAAATGATGAGAAGACTCGTGCTATTGGCATTTTCTCATTTCTGATAATTTAGCTTTTCAGCCTTAGAGAATCAGGTAAAGGCTTCTCTAGCTCAAATTCTCTAAGAGCAATATCAAAATCCAGACAATCAAGAACTATTTCCAGCTGAGACCCCTATCTCGAATAATTTGAGCCATTTAAAAACTCAATCCCAGCTATATGTCCTTGGATGGTTGAAACATTCATAACTGAAATAAAACAGACTAAATATAGTCATCCATATAATTCCAAATGTATGATAATATATATCATACAATCATTATGACATTTATCATGTCTTGAATTAATTTGGCTAATGTGGTAATTAACAGAATCATCCAGAGTATTCATTTATGTGTCAATTATCCTTAAGGACAACAAACTGGCGGGACAGACGGTAACATCATTATGATCCCACCTTTGGGTTAAGATTAGAACATGCAAATTATCTCCCAAACAGAATTAACATCCACATTCTAGACTAGTCCATCACACATAAAGTAAATTCGAATTCTTTTAAATCTTTGGGTCTAAAAGTATTATCCTTTACAGCATATAGGATTGCTATCTTGTCCACTCAAATTAATTTGAGTATTCAATCCTCATTTGGGCTGACTGATACGTAAAATAACTGAACGCAATTGTATGTAGTCCAATAGAAGCAAAAATAACATATAAATCATAATATTGATCAAACTTAATACTTTTGGCACTTTCAGGAGTATGGTTGCTTTGGCAACACTTTAACTCTATCTAGTGTTAAAAGTTTCATAAGGACTACCAAGCGGCTCACTTATACCCAAAGTGAAGCCAATAAAATATTAAAATATTCCAGATCAGAAACATGTTGAGATCTGTTTGATTAACACAAGTATAGAACTACTACACATAGTTGCATAAAAATGAAATCGGTAAATGATTAGGTTGCTTAGACAAAGAATCAAACACTTTGTGAGCAATCAAAACTAACAGGAATATCCAAAAAGATATCCGACACTTAGACCTAATTCTACCTAATCCCCAACTGTCCATAAAATCACGTTGAGCACTACGGAGATAGGAGAATAATTTTCCTAACCTTCAAGAAATATCAGATTCATCTAAAACATGTTCTAAATAATTTTAGAAACCCAAAATTATACTTAAAACAGTATGTGCTCAACCGATAACACTTAGATTAAATAAAATAATATCATATCTCAACATATACCAATAAAAAATAGATAGGGTCAAACAATTTAAGAAACCTTAATTCTGTATGCCCTAAACATGATATATATTGAACCTATGACTCTGATACCACTTGGTAGGGTTTTAAAATCAGAAACCATATGAAATAAAACCTTCTTTATACATAGGGTCTACATATAATCATGTTAGAGCTAAAGAAATTATAAATAAACTATTTAGATCTAGGATTAAAAGAAAAACATACATGTACTCATCTTCTTTTGATGTAGGAGGCATCCCTTTAGATAAATTTCAGGATTAAACAGACTTGAGAGGGAGTTCTGCTACCTCTATTTCAGCCTTCTCTGATGGGAAGAGGATTTGAGACTGTTAGAGGTAGGACCGACTCCCTCATACAGTATATATGAGGTTCTTCAATCCTAACCTATCAAGGGATTGAAGAGAGCCCTTGCACTTGTCAAGAATAACAGATATGCCATGTTATAATGTTAACTAGGGCATAACAATATTCTCTGCATTTAAACTACTAATAGCATAGATTAAACATAATCACAAAAGATTAAGATGCTAATCTGGTTTTACAGAAAAATAAAAATAAAAATATATTTGTTGAAGACCACATTAAAGCCAACAGAAACCTTTGAAAACACGTAATTAAGGTTAGGAAACTACTTCCTACCAACCGACAATGCTCACTCACCAGGATCCCTCGTTTTAGTTTGCGGTGTGTTGGACATGGATAGGGTTCTAGTACTTTTAGTTTTGGGGACACCGAGTATTTGATGCTGGGTCTATTCTCTCCCTATATTTAGCAAAGAGAGCTTCAATGCTACTTCTGGTGAATGTATAGTTTAAAAATTTCCCTTTTCTCATTTATGCAATCTTTTGCCCTTCTCATTGTTGCATTTGAAACTTGACTGGATTCAGGATTAGTGTCTTTCTATATGGTTTAATATTGGGTGCAGGATTTCAGGTGGCCAAGGCAGGAGTCCAGGGTAAACCATGGTTCTCGACAGTATATCATCTCCTCATTGGAGGTCCCAAAGTCCGTTTGCTTCATCGATCGTCATCCAGGAAGCAATTCCATGCCCCGTGAAGAGTTGGGTGGCTGGTCAACTCTCCTTCAGCGACACCACCGCTTCCTCTTAACAATGCTGGCCCTTCTTGTTTTCCTATGCACTGTTTATCTCTACTTCGCTGTTACTTGTGTCGATTGGAGCAGGCAAAAGCTTCTATGACCAAAGGAAGTTTGAAATTCTTCTAGCAGATAAAAGGTCTTCCAACCCAGGTATTTGTGTGTTATTAGGCTTACTTTGGGTTGTTTACAAGTTTTGAATGCCCCTCTGTATTCAAGTTTTCTTCTGGATGTTGGATTGGGGAAATGATGTTATCTCAATGATGATTCTGATTGTGAAAAAAGTAAATTTATGATATTTTTTCTCCCAGTAGATGTGGTGCAAATGCACACAGACTAAATCCACGTGTTTCGTTTCGAAGATCCACCAATGGTTGCGTCGTCACTCCAGTTGCCATCATTCTCTCCAAATTTCCAGTAGATTTAGTCAGGTTCAGCTCAAGTGCTTATGCTTCATGAAAGCTATACTGTATTTTTAAAATTTTTTGTTTGAAAAACGATACCCCATTGATGGTTCACCATGAGGCATGCAACAATTGCAAAAGGTAAAATACTTGTTGCGTGGAAGGCCATGGATCTCTTGCATCCAACAGTCAATGGTCTCAACCGCCATCGATGTGCTTTTTGTTTTTCTTTCCAGCATTCTTCACATATCAGAAGCTCCCTTTCCTCTTTATCTATCTATCTATCTGTACTACTATAAAGCCATAACCCGGGCTGTACAGGACGCTCACCTTCACGGGTTGTTCAGCACTCCAACGCGAGGGACCACAGTATGAGCCATGTGGAACACTCGTAGGGACTACTGATCGTATGGTTGTTTGACCCAAACCAGAAAATCAGCCTGATTAGTTATTTCTAACCTTAGGATCTGAGTACCCCAAAAAATGATCCACGAATATAAACCGTGGAAAAGACTCCAATCCAATGGATAAAGATTACTAATCAGGTTGAATTTTTGGTATGTAAGTCCAGGTAGGGATGGGTCAAACATCCACATGGTCAACGATTGATAAGAGTATGCCACGTGGTTCATAATGTGGTCAGGTCATCTATATTGATGAGCCCCACAATCACTCACGTGCATGCTGCCCGTGATGAAGGTACGGGTAAAATAATCTTTTTGAATGGGTCGTGATGTAACAAGGAGAGAATTTTTGAAGCAGGGGATCTTTGAAGCAGCCATGCAGTGGCCAATCAATGGCGCCATGATCTGCTGAAACAAAACCCAAAAATGCTTTTGAACATTGAGGAGCCATTTGATTGGCCACTGCTTTGCTGTTTCAAAAATTTTCTCTATAACAAGGTATACCTGAAACTTTTTAGGGTGCCGAAGCATGATTTTTGTTACCACTGCCGTCTGGCCCCCACTGACTGCATGATTATTTAGCCCACTACTTGGTAGACATTCACACCAAAATTCAGCTAAAAGTCGGCTTGTTTGATGATTTTTAGCCGTTTGTTGGTTGAATCCAACAGCTAGAATCACGCCTTAAAAAGTACTAGAATTTAATCACTAGAGATTACCAACAGGGTGATTTTTGGTGTGTATATCCACGAAGGGGAGGGCTGAACATCCATGCGGAAAGTAGGCCCAGATGGAAGCGGTAACAAAAATGATGCTTCCCCACACAAAAAATACACGGTGGATCGTGCTCTCCTGAATCCAATGGTCAATAGCCTCAACCGTGTACTTTTTTGTTTGTGGGGTAGCATTTTCCATTAGGTCGGGATGTAACAAGATATAGCTCATGCTTTTTGGCACGAAGAAACCCAATATTATTACTCGATCACCACTGCCACCTGGGCCCACTGACCCATGGATGTTTAAGCCACCCCCTTAGTAGACATTCATACCAAAAATCAGTTTGTTTGATGATTTTTAGCCATTGGTTTTAGTACTAAAAAAATGGTTGAATCCAATGGCTATAATCACGCGTTAGAAAGTACTAAAATCTAATGGTTGGAGATTACCAATCAGGGGGGTGTATATCCTGATGACAGCAATGAGTAACAAAATCGTGCTTCGTATCTTGTTACATATTTTTCCTTTTCTAAAACCTAATCCCCCGCAACCAGAGATCTCTTTGCAAATCTACTCCACATTCGATTAACAACCACGTTTCAGGAGGCGGCGACGACGACGACAACGTATCTAAGTCATTTAATCTTATCGTCTTTTAGCTTACTTATCTTATTTAGACATATCTAATGTCTAATGTCTAATGTATGGGTCATTGGGTTGGGTTTTGGGTAGGGTGGTGCAAAATGGGTGAGTTGCTGGTTGTAAGATGGGTTGGTTTAGGGGGAGAAATGGGTCGGGTTTTGATGGGCATTTGCAAGGGCTGCAGTTGGTTGCAGTCCATTTTTTCTTCACGTTTTGGGTGACTTTAGTTTTTGGGAAGTTTGGGTGTGGGTTATGGTTCTATAGGGATGGTGGGGTATAGGTGGTTTTGGGAACTTGATGTCGGCGTCAGGAGAGAGGGAAGAGGTCGTCGGCGTCAAGAGAGAAGAAAGAGATCGCCGGCATCAAGTTCCTCTCCCAACCCTCACAAACCAGGAAGAGAAAGGAAGAAGAGAGAAAGGAAAAGAGAAAATGGGGTGCTTTTTTTCATTCCCTCCCTTATTATGGAAGGCATTTTTGTCAAGAGAGGCATTGTTAGGGTGCTTATGGAATTTGTGGGGTGCAATATAATTTCCCTATATAACTTGCAAAATAGGGTGTTCGCCACTTTTCCACAATTGTCTTTTTCAGCAACTTTTCCACAAAACAAAGGATATTTAGGCTGTGTTTGATTGCATAGAAAATTTTCCTGAGAAAATACATCTGGGATATGCCTTAAATGGCTTATTGATTGCAACTGAGAACACATATTTCAATCATGTGAGAAAATAAAGATGTATTCTCAGGTGGAAACGAATTCCGGGCTTAGTAGGGAAAATTATCCAGATTTATAATGGCTATCTAACAATGGACAGTTGTGTTTTCCTAAGGAAAATGCAATTTTCCCACTTGGTAATCAAACACGGCCTTATTTAACAGTTTCAGCAGAATTTTTTTTAATCATGGATCAACTATATAACAGAAATGAAAATTACATTCTAAATGGTAAACGAAATTTAGGGACACATACCATTGCTGCTCATTGTCTCACCATTAGCAACTGTTACACGAAGTTCTCCCCCAATTTGCACTTGATAGGCCTAGGCGCTTGGCGAGCCTCTTATTCAAGAAATTGTGGGTGCTACCCAAGTCTATTAGTATGGTGATGGGCTCTCTTTTAGTCTTCTCTCGCACTCGCATGGTTGTGTGGGGCAATTGATCCTGTTAATGAATAAAATGAGATTGTTGGGTATCGACTGGTTCATTGGGTTGTTCATCAAGATTTTCATCATCTTTGTCATCAATATTTGATTGCTCGATCTCTGTGGCCGGTACATATTCGCCAATAATGCAAAATTGTTGCTCCTTGCATCGATGATCGATGGAGAACTTCTCGTCACAGTTATAACACAATCCCTTCTCGTGTCGCTCGTTCATATCAACTAAAGTGAAGCGTTTGAAGTTGGATGACGTTGTCTTAGGTGTAGTACTCACAGCCGATGGGGTGTACGATGTCTTGTTCCGTGCAAACCCGAACTTCTAATTCTTATGTAACTAAGTCTATTTCTTCTCATACAATGCCTCAGAATAGGTGCCCCAAGATATGACATCGCATTGTCGCTCCAACCCACGGTACTAGTGGAGAGCTTCTTTATCTTAATAGAAGAAGTTACATCTACACGTCGATCAGGTGGGATCTGATGGAATTTCAAGAACCGCTCGGCTTGGTTCAACCACGGTACTAGGTATGTACCGTTGAAGCATGGAAATTCTAATCGCAAAGTTGCCATATGATTCTTGTCCTCACCATCAACATTATCATCTATTTGACCATCGTTTCCACGTCTTGTAGCAGAGCCTTGCAAAGATTTTTGTGCACTATGAGCACGTGCAACCAATTCCTCTTTCAACTCTCTGAAAGATGCCTCCATATTGTCCATCCCTGCAATGATTTATTGCAGAAGATCAGCCTGATCCATGTCTGTAATCTCTTTTTTTTGTGCACACCACAAACGACAAAATCGACGCTCAGATACCAAATGTAACGACCTTGATCGTTCTCGTTAGAGGAAGATCGGCACCTCCAAGATCTCTAAGGGAGCTCAACACCATGGAGAACCAAAGAATTCTTATTGATTCCTTAAAAACTCAATTTATAGACTTAGATGACCTACTAAATCAACTACTTGCTAATTTAATCAATCAAACTAGAATAGAAACTACCTTTAATCAAAGCAAAATAAAATAGGAAACTTCCCCCAATTTAGAATTAGGACTGTTACAAGATTCTCCTCAGCCGGGCTTTGTAAAGAACGCACAAGTTTGTCATAACCTCCTTTCTACTTACCAGTGATCAACTGTTAGGATGTGAAGGTTGCCATCCATAAAGAATGCCATTGTGGAAGGAATTGTAGTGCTGCAATTTAATTTTGCTAGAGAAGATGAAATCGTGTTACCAACAAGCTTCAAGGAAAACTGCACAAAGAATATACAATTTTTGTCCCAAGACCAGAGTCGCAAATCACCTGATTGTTCCACTATCAGAACACCATCCAAGATACCTAAAAGCTCAACTAGATTATCCATCTCCCAATCCTTTAAATTTCTTCTATAGTAGAGGTTCGAAGCTATCCTTCCCAAATCATTCATGTACTGTCTATTTACTAGAACCGTTTTTTGGTTCACCATGTCATAAAGACCTAGGTTAGCACCGGATAAAGGATTCTTTCACAACACACATCTTCCCTAAATTTAACCTAAATTGTCTCCAATGAGCCCCCTATATGAGCCAGCTCGGATAACCAAAGGATAATGGATTTCTAATGACCCCCGACCCACCGCCTAGAAAAAAAACATTAGTGTTTATTTTCCAATTTTTCATTCAAGGATATATTGTTTTTGGCTACTCTCTCAATTTGAGTCTTACCTTTTCTCCAAAGGGTGAGATGTTTGGTTTTGCCACTAAAGCAGCCTGATTATGACAAGATTAGTAACTCAGAGGTGCAAATGCGTTTTGAATCCAAGATCCGTCACATAACAATACATGCCCTTACCAACTTAGACAAGCAAGCATTTGCGAAAATCTTTGGTGTTGCCACTAGGTAAGCCTACTTTTGACAAGATTAGTAACTCAAAGGTGAAGACGGGTTTTGAGCCCAGATTTTTGGTATCAACACTCCTAGACTTTATGAACTTAGCACGATGGCACCTCCAATTGAGTCATATCTTGCTTAGTATGGTTTTTCATTCAAGAAAAATGTACTTCACCTACCAAAAAAGTGACAAGTTATGGTTTATTGCACCCAATTTCTTCACGTTTATAAGACTAATTTATCTTCTTTTTTAATTTCATGCTATAAATTTAACAAGATGGAGTATGTACAATGCAACTTTAGCAAGGATATGCAAAGAAATGAGACACTAGTTAAGATTGATAGACAACAAATACCCTCAAAGCGACCATTTTTATTATCTAGGTACAATTATAAAAAATAAGGGATTGAAGAGGATGTCTCCCATAGAATGAGTTGAATGGCTAAATTGGAGAGGCGCTTCCAAAGGTATTATATGACCAACACATGAATCAAACTAAACGAAAAATTTTTACAACAGCAGTAAAACCAGCTATGCTGTATGGATTAGAATGTAAGGCAATCAAGAAATAACGTGTTCGTAAAATGAGTGTTGCAGAGATGAGGATGTTGAGATGAGTGTATGAAAAGACTAGGAGAGACAAAAACAAAAGCGCGTCGAAGGGAACATAAGAGTAGCCCCAATAGGGGATGATAAATGAAGTCAATTAAAATAGCTTTGGCATGTACAATGAAGACTAATGGGGGTACCAGTGAGGAAAATGGTGCAAGTTGAAGGCTTTTAGAAGTGTGAAAGAAATGTCAAAAATGACAGTGGATTGAGGTAGTAAGAAGAGACCTAGAAACACATGCCTTAACATAAGATATAGTTCTAGATATAATTGAACATAGAAATAGAATTCACGTTGCCAACCCCAAATAATTCAGATAAGGCATTGATGATGACGATGAAGATTTGTTGGAAGGAAGTACGGCTTTTGGCCCTAATTTTCTTATTAGCATCGCATGTTGGATAGATTATTAGTCTCTAGTCTTCTCCATATCAGCTCACCAAATCGCATGTTTCTGCACAAAAAAATATAACAAATACAAATAACACCGTAAGTACAAAATGTCACCAAGAAATAATACAAAATAAGATACAGAAAAGAAAAGAGAGAAACACAAAAAATATGACCAATGACATGAATAGTAAACAACTAATGAGTTTCACTTGATCAAAATATTCAAAAAAATGATATATCTAACAATAGAAAGAACATACAGGAAAAATTAATATGAAAGGAAACATTACACCTGCAACACAATAACCAATAATAGAGATTATTTTTATGGATGAGATCATACACCTGTGGATAATTCCAAAACAAGTATTTGAAGGATAAATATTACAAGGAAACCAGCCATAGAAGGAACCTCGACACTCCATTTGCCAATACTATTAAATCTCATGAGAGTTTAGTATATCTATGTATCATCACTCACTACAACAAAAATAAGTTTACCATGTTAAACTAGTTAATGGCAAATATGATACTCTCATTTGACTCTGTCCATTACATTATTTCATGTAGAACACCGTCACTCCTCAATTTGGCCTGTAATAATCTTCAATAGCTCTCCCATGCTTCATTGTACATATTGTAATTGATTGAGCTGGATTTCAAATGATTATAAGTCAATGAACAAACGTATCCCTTACTATTTCTAAAGGCAATTTTTGGCTCGATGCACTTATCCTAGTATTAGTTTCCGATTCCCTTCTTCCACTCCCTGATAACGACACAATACTAAGGTTATATAGACTGCAATGACCTGCATTTCATAAGCTTTGGAATAAATACATTGTACTGACAATTAATTTATTCAATAGAGCACCTATCACATTCAGAATGCAGCCTTTGAGTAAGGTTAGTATCAAAGAACATAGTTCGCACTGTGAGTAGGCTGTCTTACAAGTATTAAGATGTCGTTGTGATGAGCAAGTCACTAACAGGACTTCGATGACTTGGGTAAGCGGACATGCGTGTTTAAACTATTGGGCTGAGCCGCTGCACAGAGCTCCTCCAACTAATTTTTTGCGAAATGGGATCACCCGACGGAGACCACAGCTTCTCCTCCAGATAAAATAAAGCACATTAAGGAAAGAGGTGATTCAATCGTTCTCAACTTTGTCAGCTGCTAGTGGTAAATGTATCCAGTATGGAGCCATGCTTGATCAGGAGGGCCAGCCCTCCCTCCACCAGATGGGCAAGGGTGGGCCTCCCACTCTGAGAGGAGCCAGCCCAGTCTGCTTTTTTTGCTTTAGGAGCCAAATTCGATATGGAGAATGAACCGGGGTAATCAGGGAGTCCCAAGTTGTATGTGGATCCTGCTATGACCTGGCTCTCTGACAATACCACCTTGGCTTCTCCACCTTTCTCTCACTCTATATGCTTCGTCCCACATCCCTGCCGCTGCATAAGCATTAGAAAGTGAGATGTAGGTCTCAGAGACTTGGTGTTTTTTCTCTAACATTTTCTCAGCCACTTGCCTCCCCATCTCCATGTTCCCATGCAACCTGCAAGCCCCCAGCAATGCGCCCCAGATTGCCCCACCATACACTTCATCACTTGATTCTCCACCCTTGAATTCCTCCAACAAACTCCATGCTTCAGTGAGCCTCCCAGCTCGTCCCAACAGATCGATCACACAAGCAAAGTGATCGCCCCTTGGAACCATCCCATACTTGTTCCTCATCAGTTTGAAGTATTTCATCCCTTCCTCGAGCAAACCGCAATGACTACAAGAAGTTAAGACCGAGACAAATGTGACCTCGTTGGGTTTGACACCCATATCCATCATTTGCTGGAAAACCTCAAGGGCCTGAGAACCAAGACCATGAATGGCGTAGCCTGTAATCATCGATGTCCATGACACCACGTTCCTCTCCACCATCCGATGGAACACTCTTTTCGCGTAACTCAGATTAGCAGACTTTGAGTACATGTCCACTAGAGCTGTTCCAACAACCACATTGCCAGTATCAGCATTCACTATTGTTCGAATCAATTTTACATGGATTTGTTTTCCCACCTCCAACAGAGTCAAAAGACTACATGCTTCTAGAGTTGTTGCAAAAGTGAGACAGTTCCCTTGTGTCGTATGGCCATCTTCATTACTGTACATCTTAGCTAGTAATCTCAGACCCTCATGCGGCAACCCGTATTGCACATACCCTGAAATCATTGTTGTCCATGAGACCACATTTCTCTCGGGCATTTCTTCAAAACACACCCGAGCATCTTCAAGCAAACCATTATAGATGTAACCGTGATCATTGAATTCCAATGAGAAACATGTTGGGCAGTCAGCAAGTTATCGAAAACCCGCCGAGCTTCTCGGACACTAGAGCACTTGGAATACATGTTGATCAAAGCGCTTCCAATAACAGCAACGGCATCCTCCTCTGACTGGCATTTCTGGCGTGAACTAAGCAAAGTAACCATAACACCATGGACCTGCCTCCCAATACTAAGCAACGAACAGTCAGCACATGCAGTTAAAACGGACACAATGACAGTACGATCTGCTGCAAAAATTCTGACGAAACTATTACTGTGAGCCACAAATTGTATGGCATCATGATATCTCCCATTAAATACATACCCTTTAATCATTATAATCTTCAACAAAGCACTCTCTTCTCTCCCCCTGAAAACTGTCTCGGCAGAAGAGACTTCCCCGCATCGAAAGTACATGTTACAGACTGCATTTGTGCAATCTGCCTCGAACCCAGCGGCCACAAGATAAGCATGGATTTGCACACCTGACTTCAAATCATTAAACCCTGCACAAGCTGCCAACACGGTAGCAGTAGCAAATTCATCAGGTGCTTGAAATTCAAGACATTTCATCCGATAGAATAGCTCCAACCCATGAAATTCCATCCCATTAAGTACATATGCAGCAATCATTGCATTCCAAGATATCGTGTTTCTGTGAGGCATGTCATCGAATATCTTACATGAGCACTCGATATGTCCACATTTCGCGTACATGTCTAAGAAAGAAGTTTCAACAACAATGTTTGGCAGAAACCCAGTTTTTATGACACGCGCATGGATGGTTTTTCCTAGTTGGAGGTGGGCTGTGGTGGACCCACAGGCTCGAGCCACGGTCGCATAGACAAAATGGTTGGGTTGGGTCTGGTGGGTAGTTTGAAAGAGCATTTGAGAGAAGAGCTGGAGGGCTTTGTGGGAATTGCCGGCTCGGGTGTAGGCTGAGATGATGGAGGTCCATAGGGTGGTATCTTTGAAGGGGACCTGGTCGAACAGTTGGTGGGCGTAAGTTAATGAGCTTGGAGATTGGGAGATAACGTACGAGTTGAGCAATTGGGTTGCCACTATTGGGTTCGTGTCGAGGCCGAGCTTGAGGAACCGAGCTTGATATGCAGTACTCTTACATAAGATCCCAAAGCCACAGTTCATTGGGTATGACCTGCCAAGTTCCAATTCACAACAACAAGAATAAGATTTCTTTTCTCACATCAACAGTTTTCTGATAATGAAATGTGTTTTCATGTTCATATCAGAGAAGAAAAATTTTACCTTCAATTGACATCGTGATGAAGCTTCCAATATTCAGATCGGCTCTTATCAATAGGTACCTCAATATTTTTCGTGGAACGTTCGATTAGCAGCGACAATAGTCCTCGTCAAGCTAGACAAAATGTTTCGCCCGAAACGTCTCGGTGTCACCAATGAACGAGGTAAGCGTAAGATACCGATGGGTCTCGGAATACCCAGAGTTTCAGCCTACTTTCATTTGTATCGTCACGTACGTATCGGGTAATAATGAACAGTATCATTGCTATAGCCTGATACATATCCGCGATACAAACCAGTGGTTTAAAACGAGAACCGGACCCTGATTTTTCACTTTTTCAATTTGTTTCATGCTCCAAACCCTTGTTAGCAATCATCCGATTAATTCGCGAATTTTTTTTTCAAGAACAGTTTTATTCGTCCAAATATTTGAATAATTCGGAAAAATTCGGTTTTTTTCAAGCTCAGACGAATTGAACGTGTATTTTTTTGAGAAGTTTCAATAAAACAACGGGCTAAAACCGTTGTTTCTTTTAAAACAACGGGCTAGAACCGTTGTTTATTTCCAGAAAAAATAATATACCTTCCCCTATGTTACTCTACCACTTGGGTAGATCTTAACCGATCACCCCTCCTAAGTGCAATAGATGCCGTTAACCTAGGCCATGGGCCTTTTTGATCACCCATTGACCCCGTGAAGGTAAGTATATTTTTCCCCTTATATTCTAGACCTATTTATACAACTCAAACTCCCTTAACTATCACTTATTTCTCCCTTATATTCTAGTCCCTATGTAAGATAAAAAGTAATTAGAACAAAACGTGCTTCGGTTGACTCAACCTCAAGTAGTATATTGACTCCCTTTCAGCATGTACCGAATTTCAAGTATAATACATTGGACTATGGTAGCTATATTATTAAATATATTGGTTCTCTTTCAAAATATATCGAATTTTTGGTTTCCGAATTTTTAAAGTAGAACGTATAAATCGTATGCCGCATATTTGCCGTTTAGTGAATTTTTGACTGAATATTTGACCAGATTTTTGAAACCCAAAATCGAATAAAACTTGAATTTTTCCCGTATCGACTTTTTTGCCGTATTACGAATTGCTAACAAGGCTCCAAACTCTCTCTCGATCTCTTCGTAGTTCGTATTACCAATACTAGGGGGAATGCGATGCACGTTCACCTTACGCATGGCAACACCTTCCGCGTGGCATACATTTAAAAACCACTGATGGTATAGATGTTTTTCCTATCTCTAGGTGGACTCACCTATCAAAAATCATCTTGATTAGCAATTTCTATCCATTGGATTAGAGTCTTTTTCAAATTTTATTTTCAACCGTAGATTTTTAGCATTACTATTTAGCACGCAGTTTGAGGTGCATTTTTGGCCAATGACACCACCATGCCCCAACCATGGACCTTGGACCATATGATCATTACTCTTTTAAAAGTGGGTATATATACGTGCTTCTAACTTTTTTTTTCAACAATGAGTTTTTCCACCATTGATGATGGGTCATTTTTTGAGCCACGTGGCATACTATTAGAGACCACTGACCGTATGGATGTTTTTCCCTTACCCTAGTTGGACTTACATATCAAAATTTATCTTGGTTAGTACTTAATATCAGATTCTTTTTCTTAGTTTATTTTTTACCGTAGATTTTGATCATTATGATCCAAATGATACAAATCACTAATCAGGGTTATTTTTATTACGTAAGTCTATCTAGGGATGGACCAAGCATCCATACGGTCTGTAGCCTCTAATAATATGCCACGTATCGTATGTTGTGGGTCCCTTAGGGAATAGAGAAATAGAGTATAAGTGACACATCAGGATGCAATAATAGCTTGCAAAGTTGTTTCGAGATGTGAAAATTTTGAATGACCAAATCACCCTTGTAAATTAAAAAAAAAGTCAAAATCGAAATAAATATTTTTTGTTAATTTAATTAAGGAAATTTAGGACATTAAGAATAATGATTTTTTTTTTTACTTTTTCAACATTGAATGAGCTGAAGGTTCACGTGTGCTTGCAGGTGACGTGGAGTAAACCTTCGCTCACACCTGTGTGTGAGCAAAACCGATCACGCACAATTATATGAGCCACGTGACACACTCTTAGAGGACGATGATTGTATGGATGTTTGGCCAGTCCCTCGTTGGACCTGAAAACCAAAAATCAGCCTGATTAGTTATGTTAGACCTTTGGATCTAGTACCCCAAATAATGGTCAATAATGCTCTATATTCTACGGTTAAAAGCAAACCATGCAAATGACTCCAATCCAATGCTTAGAAATCACTAATCAAGCTATTTTTTGGTTTACATGTCCACCGAGGGACTAGACAAACATCTATACGGTCATCGTCCTCTAAGAGTGTGCCCCGTGGCTCATATTGTGTGATCGGCTTTGCTCACACACAAGTGTGAGCGAAGGTTTTCTCGGTGACATGCTATTTGACATTCAAAAGACCCAAAAGTCCTTATCATGTAATTAAATTGAAGAAAAGAAAATAAAAAAATAAGGGCATTTGTAGGATTTTGGGGCTTAGCATGAGGCACGCAAGAAGGGCCTTCGTGCGTTAAATAGTAGAATAAATTTGGTAAATGTAATATAACACACACACACAAGATTGGAGGTGGATTTGAAGTTTGTAGCCGAAATCGTCAAATTTGAGCATTAAGTCAAAGATATAAGAATCATTCGATGTCTTCAAAATTTTTGCTAGGCTGTGCTCTATATCAAATATCCATGGATCCTTGACTAGATCAATGTATTTTTTTATCTAATTTTCTCTAAAAATTTTAATATTTCATTATTCAAGTAAAAAAATATGAAAATTTCTTTTTTTTTTTTAGTTTTATTTTTGTGCATTCAAATCACTTAGATCTGAATAATATACATTATTTGAATGCATGATTAAAATTCATGATTACTGTGTGTAGGTTGACGAATATTTTGTGCTTTTCTATTTTATTTTTTTTTTGCTTCTAATCTTTACCAGAAGATAGATCTAATTGTGATCTATCATTCTATAGAATTTTTGTGTGTATGTGTCTCATGTGTCGAATTTTTTTTTTAATTTTCACTATTTTTAATGAATTTTAAAATTATTAAAATATATATTTTTTCACTTTTTCTTCAAATTATACCAGAAAATAGATCTAACTGTGATCTATTATTCTATAGAAATTTTGTGTGTATGAGTCTCATATGTATTTTTTTTTCAATTTTTTGATTTACAAGACAAACTCCAGTTCAGCTCAATAGCACTGTAAAACCTCTCTTGATCCTAAATTAATTATTTAATGTAGTTTTTACGAAATCTTTTGTCATTTTTAAATTTGTGATCTTTTTTATTTTTCTAATATTTTTTTGAAAAAAATTTAAAGCCTCTAAATTGAGTTTCGTCTCGGTCTCCCAACAATCTCAAAATTTATGATATTTTCCTATTTGAACTTCCAAAGGCAAGTCATTGTCGGGACAAATAAGAAAATATCCCGATATATTCAGGATATGGCTCATTCCAGACTATTTTAATGCATTGCTTTTATTTGTATTAATTATTAGTTAATAATTAATTATGTTTATTTAGTATTAATGTCTATTTATTATTGGTTTAGAGCCATGTTTGTTGGGTGGGCTTTCAGAGCCATTTTAGTGACCTTTTAGGCCTTTTATTGTTTAATTCGGAGCCCAGTTAATAGCCATGGGCCTCGGGCCGGGTTTTTGACCCTTCCCTTTTTAGCCTAAGTAAAAGTTACAAAAATAACTTTTCTAAAATCCTAAACCTAAACTCCATTCTCTTTCCTCTTCTCATCTTCACTTTTTGAAGCTAAGGGTTTGGGAAAACTCTCCGATTGTGGACGAATCTCTCCCATACCTTAGATTAACGATCACAAGCAAGTGAAAACCTCATTAATTCCTTAGATTTTTTTTTTAATGTTGATTGTTATTCTATGTATTTGTTATTCAATGAGCATGATTAAGGTTTTGGTTGATTAATGGTTTTCAATTTATTTCTTCTTAGATTTAATCTTTTGTAAATCTATCATATTTAATCTCTTATTTGATTATTAGGAAATCATGTAGAATTTTTTTTGTAAATCTATGAAAAAATATGCTAAAATCTTTAATTGTCTTTAAATTCTCACAAAATTATTAAAAAATAATTTTTTGTCAGAATTTTATCTCATCTGTTTCTTAACATTTTTAAGCTATGTTTTTTTTTAAATTAAGTGTTTTAAAGTGTAGAATAGGATGATATTTTTTTTTAGAATTTAATCGAAATCATAGAATTCCCAAAAATTCAAAATACTAATTTATCATAATTATTAAAAATATAATTTTTGTCAAAAATTTACCTCTTTCATTTCTTAACATTTTTTAGCTATATTTTTTTTAAATTACGTGTTTTAAAGAGTAGAATAAAATAATATATTTTTAGAATTTAATATAAATCATAGAATTCTCAAAATATGAAATTCATTTATGCAATTCTTAATTCTTGATTTTTGATTCTCGATTCTTGATCTTAAAATTCTTGAGTTTCTTTATGACTCTTTTATTGGGTTTTCTTATGATCTCCTCTTGGGTTTTCTTACGATTTTTGTAAAGCATGTTCATTTTTTATATTAATGGAAAACCATATGATAATTGTTACGTGAATGAAAATATGAGTATTATTTTAGATGACTATTAATCGGGTTAATTATTATAATACATTACTATTCAGTTATTGTTACATTATTTATCATAAAGATTATGGTCTAAAAATTAGGTTAAGCACGCTTATATTCTAGGGTTTATCTGATGTGTTGGTTGTGTTCGAGCACGTTAGGTAGGTCCTTAGTGGTTGTGTTCAACCCTAAAAATTAAGCAAACAGGGAACAAGGAGAAGCCCTTGGGTGCGAAACCCTGAATCATCAATGTTTACGTGACTATCCGTATGTCGGATAGATTGTCTAGACTATCCGTATGTCGAATTTATTAACTTAACTCTGAGATGTCAGATTAATTAACATTAATGCATTAGTAGTGCATCATGTATCGAGAAGAGTATTTTTTCTTATATCTATATGCGTGATTAGTTTTGCTATAGAATAAGATGAATGTGTGGACACTTACATGTTTGATTATAGAATTATTTAAAGACATTACTACAATTGTGATTAATCTTGTTAACTGTTGTTTAACGTAGTGCACACACAATAGCATGGCACGTGCACGTGGTTAGTGAGTGCCTAGCTTGCGAGTCTGATGGACTCACCTTTGTATATGATATCTCTTTGCATGACGTGACAGGTAGATCTGGTGAATACCTAGATTGATCTATTAGCAGTTGCTAGGAGTTTGGGGATTAGCAGAGTAGTTTTTTATTAGCGGCCTCATGGGAGGTTCAGAGTTGTTGCTTTTTGGATTATTTCGGGTTCTTGTTTAAACGCAGTTTAGTTGTTTTTCGCATTTGGTTTAATTGGATCCATTTTATTAATATTTCAGATCTTATATTTTGAGTTGGCTTTTATATTAATCTACATTTATGAGGCCGATATTGCGGATCTCGCGATGTATTAGGATTCGCACTTCGGGATTTGTGCACAGATAGAGATATTCTAGCGTACGTGTCGCGGGGCATGACAGATTGGTATTAGAGCCTAGGCCTTAGGTTCTTAGGGTGATTCTCTAAGTCTAGGTTAGTTTGGTGTTGTATTAGGTGTCACCTTGTGACTTGGTGATATTTGATTGTAGTTGATTGAGAGTAGAACTGTTTGTCGTGTGTAGACTTTTGGTTAGGGCGTGCCTGCAAGGCATTGTTTGGTTTTTGTTTGGCTTGTTTTCTTTCATTTTTTTTGTTTGACCTTGTCGTTGTTTGTTTCCTTTTCGGAAGGTCATGTTGACGAGAGGAAGACGTGGTTCCAGATCTACTGATGCAGTTGGTGTTTCAGCACCTATTGTTAGTCCTGAGTTGACTAAGGTTTATAGAGACTTAAGGGACACTGCTCGCATTTTGGAGTAGATTATTCAGCGTATAGATGCTAGAGTAGAGATTCAAGCATCGCAGCCGACCTAGAATTCATTGGCCAGTTTGGTCAAGGAGTTCAAGCACCTGAGTCCACCATCTTTTGCCTGGACTTCAGATTCGAAGGAAGCCGATCATTGGATGCGGAACATTGGGAAGATCTTTGAGGTAATGGAGTGCGACGATCGCCAGAAGCGAAAGTTGGTAGTCTTCATGCTTACTGGGGAAGCCCAGCATTGGTGGGATATGATCGAGAGATCTACAGATGTCAAGGTGATGTCTTGGAAGGACTTCAAGATGAGGTTCTTCGAAAAGTACTTTCCAGAGACTATGAAGGAGCAGAAGGTTATAGAGTTCTTAGAGCTGATTCAGGGATCAATGATTGTAAGCCAGTATGAGGCGAGGTTTGCAAAGTTCTCGAGGTTTGCATTGTACATGGTTACAGATGAGGTAGTTTGTGCTAGGAAGTTCGAACGTGGTTTGACTCCATCTATTCGAAAGATGATTGTGGCTCTTCGATTGATGACCTATTCTGAGGTTGTTGATCGAGCTTTGGCGATTGAGCAGGAAACCTTCTATATCAGAGGTTGAGAGATCAGAAGTCTGAGCTGAAGAAGCCGGTTAGGAAGATTCCTCTGGCAATTCCACAATTTGTTAACAGAGGGCAAGGTCAGAGGCAGGGTCAGCCAAAACAGTGGAAGAGACAGATGACTACCACGACTGAGACAACTTTGGTTCCCGCTCAACTAATCCAACAGGTTGTGCCTAGGAGGTTTGAGGGACAATGTTACAACTGTCAGGAGTGAGGACATATTGCTAAAGATTGTCCCAAACCGAGGATGTATGGGCAACAGCAGCCTGGACATGCTCCAGTGCAGTAGCATCAGGGTAGAGTATTTACGGTGATTCCCAGAGATGTGGAGGCTACTGCAAATGTCGTGGAATGTACCCTTATTGTTTATCATTCTCCGGCTAGTGTTCTTTTTTAGTCGGGTTCTACACATTCGTTTATTGCATCTACATTTATTCGTGTTTTGGATTTGTTGCCTGAGTTGTTAGAGGTGGTTTTGTCGGATGTTTCTCCATTGGGTGGTTCTGTATTTCTTGATCGGATATGCGGAGAATGTCCAGTCAGGATAGGAGAGTAGGAGTTGCCAGCCGACCTGATCGTGCTTGAGGTGCGAGAGTTCGACATCATCTTAGGCATGGATTGGTTAGCAGCGTTTCACGCTAAGGTGGACTGCTTTGGGAAGTCAGTCAGTTTTTGTATCGCAGGACAGCCTCAGTTCCAGTTCGATAGCACACAGAGTCATGTTCTGACTGAGGGGTTCCTTTTTTGTTTAGAGGTAGGGAAGCAGATCGTTGGAATCGACCACTTACCGGTTGTTTTAGATTTTTTGGATGTGTTTCGGGAGATACTGGGGTTACCTCCAAGGAGAGAGGTGGATTTTTGCATAGATCTTATGCCGGGCATAGCTCGCTATCGAAGGTACCGTACAGGATGGCACCAGCTGAGTTGAGGGAGTTAAAGGGCTAGATCTATGAGCTTCAGGATCAGGGTTTTGTTAGGCCGAGTACTTCATCGGTGCGCCTGTGTTGTTCGTGAAAAATGACAGATCTTTGAGCTTGTGTATCAACTACCGTCAGTTGAACAAAGCCACTATCAAGAATAAGTATCCCTTGCCTAGGATAGATGACTTGTTTGATCAGTTGCGGGGAGCTCAGATATTCTCGAAGATAGATTTGAGGTCCGATTATCACCAATTGCGTGTGAAGGAGGATGATGTGTCGAAGGCTGCTTTTTGGACTCGATATGGACATTATGAGTTTTTGGTTATGCCTTTTGGGTTGACCAATGCACATGTCACTTTTATATATGGACCTGATGAATAAGGTATTCAGGCCATACCTAGATCAGTTTGTCGTGGTATTCGTGGATGACTTCTTGGTTTATTCGAAGTCCAAGGAAGAGCACGACGAACATCTTCGGGTTGCGCTTCAGACCGTGCGAGAGCACCAGCTATTTGCCAAGCTAGAAAAGTGCGACTTCTGGCAAGAGGAAGTGAAGTTTCTCGGACATGTTGTCTCGAAGGATGGGGTTTCGGTTGACTCGTCAAAGGTTGATGCTGTGTTGAACTGAGGACAGCCTACAACAGTTACCGAGGTGCACAACTTTTTGGTCTAGCTTGGTACTATAGAAGATTCATTGAGCAGTTTTCTTTGATTGCGATGCCTATGACTCGACTGACCAAGAAGGATGTCAAGTTAGTCTGGGACAGTGCTTGTGAACAGGCTTTCAGGGAGTTGAAGGATAAGTTGACGTCAGCACTGGTTCTCTCCATTCCGTCTAGTGGTGGAGGAGTTGTCATCTATAGTGATGCTTCTCATCGAGGATTGGGTTGTGTGCTGATGCAACATGGGAAGGTGATTGCGTATGCCTCCCGACAGCTTAAGGTTCATGAGTAAAACTACCTGACACATGACCTTGAGTTGGCTACAATGGTGTTTACGCTAAAGGTATGGCGACACTATTTGTATTGAGAGAAGTTTGAGCTCTTTTCTGATCATAAGAGTTTGAAATACCTATTCTCTCAAAAGGAGTTGAACATGAGGCAGCGCAGGTGGATGGAGTTCGACTTTTGAAAGTAGGGTTTTTCCGTGTCATTAGATCGGAAACCCGGTATTTCAACAATATTTGTAAATTTCTCCGAATTAGTTCACTTAATCTGTAAAAATGCAGACTTGCACAGTGGCTCGTGTCGGATATCGTCCGCACTCGGGGTTAGGGCAAAATAAAGAACAAATGAACGAAAATCTGCTAAAAATGATGGAAGGGTGAGAATGGTGGAAATCAAAATTAAAATAATCTTTTTGGAAAGAATATCATAAACTAATTAACATAAATAAAGGAGAATTGAAACAATAAGGAAAAGAGAAATATCAAATTAAATTCATTAATTAATCAAGTGTTTACATAAATCAAATAAAAACAAATGTTTAATCTTAGAAAGCAATGAGAATAGATAGAGAAAGTGGGGGTTTTAGAGAGAGAAATAAGGAAGTTGGAGAGAGAAAGTGAGAGACACAAGAGATCTAGAGAGAGAATGAGAAGAAAGAATTAGATAAGGGAAGAAACAGGAAATAGAAGGCTAGAGAAAGAAGATACCACTTACTCACTTACCACATGAAGAGAAAGGTCAACAATGAAGAAGATGTAACCACGTGGCAACAAGGTCTAGTTGCAACCGTGGAGAGTAACAGTTGTGGAGGTTCAAATGTTGCTGATCTACACTTCAGGGAGTATGCAAGGTCAACCCAAAGAACTCTGATTCCTGATGCGTGGTGGTTGCTGGTACAACAACTACCTACAATTCCGAGAGAACGTGGAGGAGAACCTTGAGGAGTCATGGTGGTGATGATGTCGGCCTGTAAGGCAGCAACCTGAGTTGCAAGGTGTTAAGAAATGATGGGGAGTTGCTGGTGTTTCACTGGAAACCGTTGCTACCTGGTGAATGATTAGCAAGAGGAGGTGCTAAACATGATGGGAAGAGCACGTGGTTGTTGCAGGTGATGGAACACAGCAACGTGGTTTCTTGCTGGTGATTGCCGGAGTTGCAAGCAAGAGAGGTTGCAGATCAGCAACCGTTGGGGGTCAATGGAACACCTTGTGAACGGCTGGAGTTGCTAGCTTGAACGGTGTGCAGGGTTGTAGCACCGTGGAAGATCAACAACAGATGGACGGTGATTGAATTCTGGTTTGGCCAGTAAAATGGCCGTGGTAATGTGGAGGACAGGAGTATTGCAGGTTGTGAGCGATGACTAGAAGCAGGGAGGAAGGGAGGTATTGCTGGTAGGTGGAGTGTAGATTCCGGCGAGCATCTCCCCGGAATCAATGGCAAGAGGAAGGTGACAGTGCTGGTAGATTGGACTGTGGACAGGAATGAGGAGGTCTAGGTGATGGTGGCTGGCGGTGATGATCGATGGTGGTTGCTGTGGTGCTTTTAGAGAGAGGCTGCACCGATAGGAAGGTGCGGGTTTGAAACTGACCGGAGTTGCACCTGCAACTCCGGTGAAGTTAAAAGAAGAAGAAGAAGAGGAATGGGTTAAATGCTTTCGGCCTGCGTGGAGTGCAAGTTTAGGGAGGAACGGTGGTGCTGTTTGCTGTTGGCAATAGCATGGAGATGGCTGGTTTGTGATTTCTTGCTGGTTTGGCCAGCTACTAATGGAGCAGAAATGGGTTGGCAAAGATGAACGATTGCAAGGTGGAGAGGACACGAGCAAGAGTTGTTGTCCGGGAATGTATGCACGTGAGGACAGCACCGCTGAGCTTCCTCAAGAGGTGATCCAGTCCGTGGAGAGGAGCTTTAGAGAAGAGAGAGGGAAAAGGGGGTTGGTAGAAGAAGGGATTTAGGAGAATGAAGGGAGAAGGAACCAACCATCTAGGTTCCTCTTATAGGTTTAGGAGATTTGTTGTTCAAAGGAAGATCGTTGAATTTAGGGCGATCAAACGGTTGGGAATAAGTTAGTTAAGATAGAGAGAGATGGGGGAGAGAAGAATCGGTCAAGTGAGACCGATTCTCTCTTCTTGTTGCTAATGGGTATGAGCATGGGCATGGGCATGGGCATGGGTATGGGTCATGGGCCAAAATAGATAGAGAGAGAAATAGGAGTGAGGTGAGAGAAAAAATACAAAAATAATAACATTGGAGGGTTTTGAACCCTGGTCTTCTTTATTCTCTCTTGTCCGCTCCACCAATTAGTCAAACTTATCCTTTGATGTCAATTGGTGTGGCCTTTAACACCTTAGTCCTTCTCTTGGTATCCAACTATTCTTCTCTCTCTTAGTCCTTGTTCCGGCTCTACGATCCTCTGGCTTTGCCCGTACATGGCTTCTATCTTCTTATCCTAGCCAGCTGGCTCTTTAAGCTTTGATAGAAGTCTTATGTGGTTGATAGTGGGCTTGCCAGTCCTCGAGAATCACCCGATAGGGTTTTCTGCAAGTGAAAAAGCGTGTAATGAGATTCAACTAAAACGGTTTGATACTGGACTATCCGAAATGCGTATATTTCATGCAAATAGTCGATTTTCGTCTAAAGAATGTGTTCTATACAATAGAAGAAACTCTTACGTGGAAAAGTCGATGAAAAGATAAGTTTTATGTTGGAGAATGCGATATTGCTATCAGGATAATGGATTAAAATAAATACTTTTGAGCTAATATCACAACCCCCAACTAGCATATTGCCAATCCTTGGCAATTATTGCGAAATAATTGAGCTGAAAAGGGCTCGGCATAACATGCTAGAAAACTTATTTGCATTACTCAGAAGAAAACTCAGTTTTGTCAGATTATTTTAAGGATGCAAGAAATCATTCACAAATTAGAACTAATCAACAAAATGCAACACTTCTACAAATGGATCTTCAAACAAAAGATTACTTAGACTTGGATCATAATACAGACATCTATTTAGTGGAATATCGTACAACATGTGGCTTCCTCCGAACACAAATGACAGAGCTGCTATGCATGTGGAAACATGATATATGGATAAATGCATTATAGCTATTTAAAAATAGATCAGCAGATGTCTGAAATGGAAAGTCAATGTATCTATGTAGATATCCATAGTGGGATCATATGAAGGGGATGTTCTTTTTTTCAATCTAACCAATTCGATGATGCCGCAACCAACAGGAATATGGAGTGTAGTAGTTGACAATAGACTTATATGAGAGCAACAACAACTTCAACATAAAGGACAACATGCTCAAGTACTTGCTAATGTTGATCATCTTAATGAGTCACAAAATTATGCTTATAGTGCAGTGATTGATTCTGTCACTCAAAATAAAGGAATGCTATTCTTTTTGAATGAAGCAGCTAAGACGGTAAAAACGTTTGTATACAATACAATTGCAGCTCAATGTCGTAGTTTTGGGCATATTGTTATTATGGTTGCTTCATCTGGTATTGCATCGTTGTTACTGAACGGCGGTCGAACTACTCACTCAACATTTCACATCTCATTGGACGTGATGGAGAATTCAGTGTGCGGGTTTTCTAAGCAATCACTCCACGCTAGCCTATTCAAAGAAACAAAACTCATTATTTGGGATGAAGTTCCAATGCAACATAGGTATTGTATTGAAGCGGTTGATCATACACTTCAAGATATAATCGACAATAACAAGCCATTTGGTGGAATCACTGTCGCTCTTGGTGGAGACTTTTGCCAAATCCTACCAGTTATACCGAAAGGGGTTCGTGAGCAAACTATTGCAGCATCATTAAGAGGATCCTCAATCTAGAAACATGTTCACGTTCTATCGTTGTTACAAAACATGCGACTGAATAATGCTGAGCCTGAAAATATTACTTTTCCAAATCTCTTGATGGAGGTAACAATTATTTTTAATGTTATCATTTATCACATAGATTGCGATTGTATTTGAAATAATATAAGAATCTTATTCTTTTGAATTTCTTATAGATTGGAACCAAACCACAAGAAGTTATTCAATTACCATCAACAATGTGCAAATGTGAGAATCTTCAAGAACTAAGTTGTTCAGTTTATCCTCAATTAAATGAAGCTTGCACGGTCTTAGCGAGTTTTCTAATTGAACGCACCATTCTCTCTACACGTAATGATGATGTCAATGCTATCAATGCTGCAACTTCAGATATATTCTCAGGAGAATCATTTATTTTCTTAGTAGCAGACAAAATGCCAGAAGAAGATGCAAATGATCATACCGTAGTCGATATCCAAATGAGTATTTAAACTCACTTGATCCTCCTGGGTTACCACCGTTTATGCTCAAACTCAAAAAGGGATGCCCAATAATGTTGTTAAGGAATCTTGCACCAAAGGATGGGCTTTGCAATGGAACGCGATTGATGGTAATGCGTTGCGCAACATGCATAATTGAAGCTCAAATTTTAACTGGAGAAAAATTTGGCAACTTAGTCTTCATTCCTAGAATTTCATTGACACCGTCATCATCTGAGTTACCCTTTCAAATGACGTGATGCTAGTTTCCTATACGATTGGCATATGCAATGACAATAAATAAATCACAGGGCCAATCAGTGAAGTACGTTGGAATTGATTTGCGGATGCTAGTTTTTAGTCATGGACAATTATATGTAGCTCTATCAAGATGTACTTCTTCAAACAGAATCAGTGTCATCTTCCCACCAAATGCTTCAAATTCAATAGCTAACATTGTTTATCCTGAAGTACTACTTTAGTAGTTACTTGAGGTACATTATATATCGATATTTTTATATTGATTTTTTGAAAAATTTTATTGCTTATTTTTTCTAGATATAACTCAAAACTGAGGTAAACCATTTATATTTGCAGAGTAGTTGGGATCATTATATCGAACCAGAAAAAGATAAGATATATAAAGATAGGTGGAGAAGATGACCAAAAGTAAGAAATCATCTATCACCAATTTAAGTAAATTTACTATGATTGTTTATATTTATTGATTATTGATAGAATTATATTTTTTCTTACAAATTATAAGGTTGATAAGGGCGAGAAGATTCATTTGATTGTCCACTGTCCGAAGTTTCCGTGGTATGTACATATGGATGAAGTTTCGTTTTCAAACATAATTTTGAGAACCATAAGAAATCTTCAATCAGAGGTACATTTAAGAATATACAAATTTTTTTATTAATTATTTATTACTATATTTATATTTTCACTAATATATATTTTATGTTGTTAACAGTGATATGCTGGTTTAATCAATGGAAATATGCTATGGGTGAGGTGGATTGTAATTAAAAAAAAGCACTACGAATGGTTCATTGTAATTTTGACTATTTTTTTGACAAAATAGAAATGCACAGTGTTGTATTTTTTTTTTTTTTGTAAATGTAATGTGATCAGCAATAAAAAATTTATATAATATCTACAATTTTTTGTTATTTATAGTGTTTAATGTTAGTTGGACAGTAGTGCCTACGAAACCGATTGGCGTGCAAAAGATAAACAAATTAATTATGATAATGTTTTGTTAGTTGTAATCGTTTGGTTTATAATAGAATGGGTGGTGGTGGGGGTTTGTTTTGGTTTGGTTTTCAACTGATGTCACCAATTTATTTTGTAGAGGGGTTTTGAGGGTATTGCAAACCATTTCCAGAGTTACCCTATGAGTTTGTCTCTTTGTATTTGTTTGTCTAACAACTTTTCTGTTTCTCAGTCTGACATGAATATAAAGTTCATTTGTGCGATACAAAAGGCAATTGTGCAGCACTCCACGAAAGTTTAGGTAATGTGGAATGTTTATTTGTACATTTTCAAGGATGAAGTTGAGAACTAGGTAGCCCGATCTGATTATATATGATATGGAGATGACTATGCTTTTAGTAACATTTTTTACTATTTTTCAATCACCAATAAGAAGTCTGATTATAAATTTCTATAACCTATCTTGGTCAATAGTTGTAATCATTAATTTTGGGCTTTTTACTTAGCTTAAGTTTTTGGACATATGTATGACAGATAGCATAATCAAATGCTTGACTTATAGAAGTACAGATAATTGCACATGCTTTACTGATAATTTCATTGTATAACTTTTTTTACTTATAAAGCTTTTATTATTACATCCCACGTGCGACATAATTAACCTCAAGGTCTTCAGTTCTAGGTTTGGGGAGTTGTTCAATCATGGAGGTGGTGTTCCATATCTTGGGTTTGAATGCCTAAGGCACTCGAATTTATTTGCGCACGCTTTGTTTGGGAGTGCCATTAGCATGGGTCATTTAGGAAGTGGGTAGTGGGTTTGAGTGCCGAAGACACCAGTTTTTGCAAACACTTTGTTGGGGAGTGCCGTTGGCACGGGTCACCCCTAGTTCTAAACAATCAGGATAGTATTATGAATTATCTTGTTAGTATAGGGATAGTGTAGATTATGACAGTGGGCGGACCACTGGTTTACCTTCAATTACCTGCCAGACTAACTTTTCACTCTATAGGTTCTCACCAGGATACACTCTTCAAAGCAAATTCGCTAGTACTAACACTAGTTGACTGCAAGATAATCCAAAGCCTAGACAGACATGCGGCACATTGGCTGACTTAAATATGTCCCAAACTAACCGGATTTGTCAAGCGTGAAGATGAGTTTTCCCAGAAGAGGAACTAGGGTTGGTTCATGTTCCTAATCCGACACTAAGCTAATCCGACAGACAATCAAGGAGGCCACTTACGATCTTGGTATACTTGAGTAGTAGGGACTTATGGGTGTATTAGATAATAGGGACCTGCACTCATGGATTTAATCGACTTGATCTTTGAAGGGGTCACTTTATGTGGAGTTTTCCTCGAACACCGATCTAATTGGGCTCTACTTCTTGATTGATTTTAATTTTTGGCTATGGTTGCACAAAAGCTAGAATGACGAGGTGAGTGATGAAATCTCACCAGTTTCAAGTTAGAGCCGAGTTTGTAATGTATTTTATTACGGCCAATCCAAGCAGTTTTGATAATGTTTGCAAAAGCAAATAGACAATCGGCAAAGTGTTTGCACAATGATCAAGATCACACTCAAGAGGAGGTATAGAAACTTACCTGCCCGTTGGCTACGCACGGGGTCTCCTCTGTGAGATAGGGAGGGGTATCCAAATGGGCTTGGGCCCGACTCCACCTCTTTGAGCTTTCGCTCCCTACTCATTTGGTAATCGCAATCCGCAATCACGTTACTCCACAATGGTCTATGGAATGGAGTTGGAAGGTATACCGCCTTTGGGGTTTCAAGAAACACGCAATGATTTAGGACAGGTATTGTGAATTAGTTCTAATTAGGGTTTAAAATTCAACTTTAGCTATTCCCGAATTAGGGTTCGGAAATATCTACTTTTGAATTACCTAGAGTTGGAAATCATCCAAAATAAAACAAATAACGAATGGTGATCTACCTAGAAATAGCAGAATTGAAATCTAACCCTAAAATCTATTTATTTTTTTTGTTTAATTAATTAATTAACCTAGCAGTTATTATAAAAGTAGAGAAAATGAATCCCTAAATTATTACAACTTTGCACTCGGCCGTCTGAGGCATTAAAATAATAAGTGAATAATGTGAAAAAGAAAATTGAAGTGAAGTTTCTCGGACATGTTGTCTCGAAGATGGGGTTTCGGTTGACTCGTCAAAGGTTGATGCTGTGTTGAACTGAGGACAGCCTACAACAGTTACCGAGATGCACAACTTTTTGGGTCTAGCTTGGTACTATAGAAGATTCATTGAGCAGTTTTCTTTGATTGCGATGCCTATGACTCGACTGACCAAGAAGGATGTCAAGTTAGTCTGGGACAGTGCTTGTGAACAGGCTTTCAGGGAGTTGAAGGATAAGTTGACGTCAGCACTGGTTCTCTCCATTCCGTCTAGTGGTGGAGGAGTAGTCATCTATAGTGATGCTTCTCATCGAGGATTGGGTTGTGTGCTGATGCAACATGGGAAGGTGATTGCGTATGCCTCCCGAGAGCTTAAGGTTCATGAGTAAAACTACCTGACACATGACCTTGAGTTGGCTACAATGGTGTTTACGCTAAAGGTATGGCGATACTATTTGTATGGAGAGAAGTTTGAGCTCTTTTCTGATCATAAGAGTTTGAAATACCTATTCTCTCAGAAGGAGTTGAATATGAGGCAGCGCAGATGGATGGAGTTCTTAAAGGATTATGACTTCTGAAAATAGGGTATTTCTGTGTTGTTAGATCGGAAACCCGGTATTTCAACAATATTTGTAAATTTCTCCGAATTGGTTCACTTAATCTGCAAAAATGCAGACTTGCACAGTGACTCGTGTCGGATATCGTCCACACTTGGGGTTATGGCAAAATAAATAATAAATGAACGAAAATCTGCTAAAAATGATGGAAGGGTGAGAATTGTGGAAATCAAAATTAAAACAATCTTTTTAGAGAGAATACTATAAACTAATTAACATAAATAAAGGATAATTGAAACAATAAGGAAAAGAGAAATATCAAATTAAATTCATTAATTAATCAAGTGTTTACATAAATCAAATAAAAACAAATGTTTAATCCTAGAAAGCAATGAGAGTAGATAGAGAAAGTGGGGGTTTTATAGAGAGAAATAAGGAATTAGAGAGAGAAAGTGAGAGAGACAAGAGATCTAGAGAGAGAATGAATTAGATAAGGGAGGAAACAAGAAATAGAAGGCTAGAGAAAGAAGATACCACTTACTCACTTACCACATGAAGAGGAAGGTCAGCAATGGAGAAGATGTAACCACGTGGCAACAAGGTCTAGTCGCAACCGTGGAGAGTAACAGCTGTGGAGGTTCAAACGTTGCTGATCTGCACTTCAGGGAGTATGCAAGGTCGACCCAAAGAACTATGATTACTGATGCGTGGTGGTTGCTGGTACAACAACTACCTACAATTCAGAGAGGACGTGGAGGAGAACCTTGAGGAGTCAATGGTGGTGATGATGTCGGCCTATAAGGCAGCAACCTGAGTTGCAAGGTGTTAAGAAATGATGGGGAGTTGCTGGTGTTTCACTGCAAACCGTTGCTACCTGGTGAATGATTAGCAAGAGGAGGTGCTGAACATGATGGGGAGTTACTAGCTTGAACGGTGTACAGGGTTGTAGCACCGTGAAAGATCAACAACAGATGGATGGTGATTGAATTTTTTTTTGGCCAGTAAAATGGCCGTGGTAATGTGGAGGACAGGAGTATTGCAGGTTGTGAGTGATGACTAGAAGCAGGGAGGAAGGGAGGTATTGCTGGTAGGTGGAGTGCAGATTCGGCGAGCTTCTCGCCGAATCAATGGCAAGAGGAAGGTGACGGTGCTGGTGGGTTGGACTGTGGACAAGAATGAGGAGGTCTAGGTAATGGTGGCTGGAGGTGATGATCGATGGTGGTTGCTGTGGTGCTTTTAGAGAGAGGCATCACCGATAGGAGGTGCTGGTTTGAAACTGACCGGAGTTGCACCTGCAACTCCGATGAAGTTAAAAAGAAGAAGAAGAAGAATGGGTGAAATGCTTTCGGCCTGCGTGGAGTGCAAGTTTAGGGAGGACGGTGGTGCTGCTAGCTGTTGGCAGCAGCATGGAGATGGCTGGTTTGCGATTTCTTGCTGGTTTGGCCAGCTACTAATGGAGCAGAAAATGGGTTGGCAAAGATGAACAATTGCAAGGTGGAGAGGGACACAAGCAAGAGTTGTTGTCCGGGAATGTATGCACGTGAGGATAGCACCGTTGAGCTTCCTCAAGAAGGTGATCCAGTCCGTAGAGAGGAGCTTTAGAGAAGAGAGAGGGAAAAAGGGGTTGGTAGAAGAATGGATTTAGGAGAATGAAGGAGGAAGGAACCAACCATCAAAGAGAAATTCTTATAGGTTTAGAAGATTTGTTGTTCAAAGGTAGACCGTTGGATCTAAAGAGGTCCAACGGTTGGGAATAAGTTAGTAAGGATAGAGAGAATTGGGGGAGAGAAGAATCGGTCGAGTGAGACCGATTCTCTCTTCTTGTTGCTAATGGGTATGAGCATGGACATGGGTCATGGGTATGGGTATGGGTCATGGGCCAAAATAGATAGAGAGAGAAATATGAGAGAGGTGAGAGAAAAAATACAAAAATAATAACATTTGAGGGTTTTGAACCATGGTCTTCTTTATTCTCTCTCGTCCGCTCTACCAATTAGTCAAACTTATCATTTGATGTCAATTGGTGTGGCCTTTAACACCTTAGTCCTTCTCTTGGTCTCCAGCTATTCTTCTCTCTCTTAGTCCTTGTTCCGGCTCTACAATCCTCTGGCTTTGCCCGTACATAGCTTCTATCTTTTTATCATAGCCTGCTGGCTCTTTAAGCTTTGATAGAAGTCTTTTGTGGTTGATAGTGGACCCGCCAGTCCTCAAGAATCGCCCGATAGGGTCTCCTGCAAGTGAAAAAGCGTGTAATGAGATTCAACTAAAATGGCTTGATACTGGACTATCCGAAATGCGTATATTTCATGCAAATAGTCAATTTTCGTCTAAAGAATGCGTTCTGCGCAATGGAAGAAACTCTTACATGAAAAAGTTGATGAAAAGACAAGTTTTACGTAGGGGAATGCGACATTGTTATAAGGATAATGGCTTAAAATAAGTACTTTTGAGCGAATATCAACTTCACTCTCCATTACCATCCGGGGAAGCCGAATGTCGTGGCAGATGCCTTGAGTAGGAAACCGAGAGGATTGGTGGCTCGTTTGATGGTTCAGCCGCGGAGGATGTTGGAGTCAATTGCAGACTTCAATGTATATCCGAGGCAGCAGCGTTCGAAGTCATTTCTCTTTTGTCTGACAGTTCAGTCAACCTTGATCAGTCGGATTGTCCTTGTGCAGGATCAGTGGTTACAGGCCAGAACTGCAGAGTCAACGGATGGTAGTAAACTTGATTGGGCCGTTGGGACAGATGGCAGGTTGAGGTTTCACGGTCGACTATGTTTCCCAGATTTGGCAGACCTAAAGAAGGAGATTTTAGATATTGCTCATCGCACTAGATATATAATCCATCCTAGTGGTACGAAGATGTATCAGGATTTGCGACGACATTTTTTATGGGACGGCATGAAGCGTGAGGTTGTAGAATATGTGTCTAGGTGCCTCACCTGTCAGCAGGTAAAGGCTGAGCACCAGAGATCCGCTGGACCATTACAGCCATTGCCTATTGAGAAGTGGAAGTAGGAGCATGTGACGATGGATTTTATTATGGGTTTGCCAAGGTCGAGATAGGGTCATGACGCCATTTGGGTTGTGGTTGATCGATTCACCAAGTCAGCTTATTTTATTCCAGTTCGTGTTACCTATTCTATGGATGAGTTGAGTAGACTCTATGTCAGGACTGTGGTTAAACTCCACGGAGTTCCTGTGTCCATCATGTCTGACTGGGACTCTCATTTTACTTCTGAGTTCTAGCAAAGTTTTCACAAGGCTATGGGGACATCTTTGGATTTTAGTACAACATTTCACCCCCAGAATGACGGGCAGACTGAACATGTCAACCAGGTGATGGAAGACATGTTGCGGGCTTGTATCTTGGACTTTAAGGGTGGTTGGGAGGATCATCTACTACTTATTGAGTTCGCATTTAACAACAGCTACCATGCTAGCATCAAGATGACACCGTACGAGGCTCTTTATGGCAGGCTTTGTCGATCACCAGTTTGTTCGGAAGAGGTTGGAGATAGTAGCTTACTTCAGCCAGAGTTAGTCTGAGAGACTATTGAGAAGATAGTTGTGGTTTGAAAGCGTTTAGAATTTATTCACGCATGCTACAGAGTCGTCAAAAGAGCTATGCGGACAGGCATAGGAGGAGTTTAGAATTCATCGAGGGTGACCATGTACTTCTGAAGGTCTCACCCATGAGGGGAGTTATGAGATTCGGGAAGAAGAATGCTAAGTTATCGCCTAGGTACAATGGGCCTTTTTAGATCTTTGAGAGGATTGGGGTGGTCGCCTACAGACTTGCCTTACCACCTGAGCTAGTCGATTTGCACGACGTGTTTCACGTCTCTATGTTGAAGAAATATATCAGGGACGCTTCTCATACTATCGACTTCCGGGCTTTGAAGTTGAAGCCGGATGCGTCGTATGTCGAGGAGCCCATGAAAATCCTTGATAGGAAGGAGCAGGTACTCCACACCAAAGTTATCCTATTGGTGAAGGTGCAGTGGAACCATCATGGCGTGGATGAGGCTTCATGGGAGTTGGAGGCAGATGTTCGTGAGAAGTGTGGGTGTCATTTTTTTCAGCCAACCAGATTGTTACACGTGTCACTGGCACAGCATGTGTGAAATACAAAAGGTCGACAGTTGGCATCTTGTAGCATGCGTGAATAAATGCGACAAAGGAATCCGCAGAGACAACTATTAACCTTTTTCAGCCGCACGTCATTCACAAGTAGAGAGAACCATGTGTCGGATGGGATGTCTGAGGAAATGGCATCCCAGGGCAGGTTAGTAACAAAATGCATTGAAGAAACTCAATAAATTTGTCAGTAAGGCATTCAATCCTTCTCGACAAATTATACGAGCATCACACTTGACGGGATTGACACTCAACTCATCCCTACAAATTCATTATTATACTTGACGGGATTGACACTCAACTCATCCATGTAAATTCATCATTATACTTGACGGGATTGACATTCAACTCATCCTGACGAGTTCAACAATAGAACTCAACATGATTGACATTCAACTCATCCCAACAAAACGACAACACTTGACGGGATTGACATTCAACGCATCCTGACAAGTTCAGCATTATACTTGGCGGCTAAGGCAATCAAACATTCCCAGGCAAGTGCCACGATACTTGGCTGATATGGCATTCTATCATTTCCCGTCAGATAAAAAAATCGGCGAACAGATAAGTACTTCAACTACACAAGGTCAATTACCTACTTATTTATTATATAATCGCCACGTGGTGACAAAATTAATCACTATGTCAACTCCCGCCACTTTTCATTCAAATATCTACCATGTAGGCTACTACCTCAGTCATTTCAGATGTAACTAAATAGAGGAAGTTCAAATCCAACATGAAAAAGGTTGTATCATAACAGAATCTTCCTAGATCGGATCTGACGAACGACAAGTGGACACTTGGAAGATGAGTCATGCCAGTCCTGAGTCTATAAATATATATGTCACTCAGAACTAAGAAAAGGATCTTGTTCTCCCAATCCAGATTAACTAACTTTGAATCATCTTTTTCATATTTCTAAAACTTGTAAGAACATCCTAGACTGACTTGAACGTCGGAGTGTTGTCAACAGGTACACCAACACCACCTCCGAAGATTATCTCCATTCTCTTTCATCTTCTCCTCTTTTACTCATTGAAACCAAGGGTTTAGAAAAACCCTCCAGTTCTGGACGAATCACTCCCGTACCTTAGTTTAGCGATCACAAGCAAGTGAAAAGCTCATTAATCCCTTAGATTTTTTTTATGTTGATCATTATTCTAGTATTTGTTAATCAATGAGCATGATTAAGGTTTTGGTTGATTAATAGTTTTAAATTTATTTTTTCTTAGGTTAATCTTTGTAAATCCATCATATTTAATCTCTTATTTGATTATTAGGAAATCATCTAGAAATTTTCTTGTAAATCTATGAAAAAGCATGCTAAAATCTTTAATTGTCTTAAATTTCCCATAAAATTATTAAAAAGTAATTTTTTGTCAGAATTTTATCTCACTCATTTTTTAACTTTTTTAAGCGGTATTTTTTTTAAATTGGGTGTTTTAAAGTGTAGACAAAGATGATATTCTTTTTAGAATTTAATCAGAATCACAGAATTCCCAAAAATTTGAAATACTAATTTCTCGTAATTATTAAAAATATAATTTTTGTCAAAATTTTATCTCATTCGTTTCTTAACATTTTTAAGCTATTTTTTTTAAATTGCGTATTTTAAATAGTAGAATAAGATAGTATTTTTTTTAGAATTTAATATAAATCACAGAATTCAAGAAAGATAAATCACAGAATTCAAGAAATAGAAATTTCGTTTATGCAATTCTTAATTCTTAATTTTTGATTATCGATTATCTATTCTTAATTCTTAATTTTTAAAATTCTTGAGTTTCTTTATGACTCTTTTATTAGGGTTTTCTTATGATCTCTTCGGGCTTGGGTTTTCCTACGATTTTTGTTAAGTATGTTCATTACTTATATTAATGGAAAACCATACGATAATTGTTACATAAATAAAAATATGAGTATTGTTTTAGATAACTATAAATTTGGTTAATTATTATAATGAATTACTATTTAGTTATTGTTGCATTATTTATCATAAAGATTGTGATTTAGGAATTAGGTTAAGCACGCCTATATTCTAGGGTTTATCTGATGTGTTGGTTGTGTTCGAGCACGCTGGGTAGGGTAGGTCATTGGGTAGTTGTATTCGATTAAGCAAGCAGGGAACAAGGAGAAGCTCTTGGGTGCAAAACCCTGAATCGTCGATGTTCACGAGACTATCCGTATGTCAGATAGATTGTCTAGACTATCGTATGTCGGATTTATAAACTCAACTCTGAGACGTCAGATTAATTAACATTAATGCATTAGTAGTGCATCATGTATCGAGATGAGTATGTTTCCTTATATCTGTATGCATGATTAGTTTAGCTACAAAATGAGATGAATGTGTGGACATTTACATGTTTGATTATACAATTGTTTAGAGACATTACTACAACTGTAATTAATCTTGTTAAATTTTGTTTGACGTAGTGCACACACAATAGTATTGCACGTGCACGTAGTTAGTGAGTGTCTAGCTTGCGAGTCTGATGGACTCACCCTTGTATACGATATCTCTTTACATGACACGACAGGTAGATCTAGTGAGGACCTAGTTTGATCTATTAGCAATAGCTAGGAGTTTGGGGATTAGTAGAGTAGTTTTTTGTTAGTGGCCTCACGGGAGGTTCACGAGTTGTTTCTTTTGGATTCTTCTGGGTTCTTGTTTAAATCCAGTTTAGTTGTTTTCCACATTTGATTTAGTTGGACCCATTTTATTAATATTTCATATATTATATTTTGAGTTGGCTTTTATATTAATCTGCATTTATGAGGCCAATATTGCGGATCTCGTGATGTATTGGGATTCGTTCCCAGCTCGCACCTCAGGATTCATGCACAGATAGAGATATTCTGGCGTACGAGTTGCGGGGCATAGCAACTATCAAGTGAAAGTTCAGATAGACAAGGATGTACACCTTCTGGGCAGTAGAGACAATTGAATGTAATTGCATTGGAATATATTATGAAATTAAAAATCCGATTCCAAATTTCATGGGAAACATGCTGGCAAGGTAAGATGGGAAGAAGGAATGCATTGGAATGGAATGGGGAGATTCCAGTCAGTATCAATCTATTGCGTCCAATGAATTTTACTATAGGATATGACTTAATTTGGAGTATAATCTCCTCCCAAATCCATTAAATCCATTATCTCATTCCATTATAACCTTTCATTGGTTCAATTATAGACGAAGTAACTGCTCATATCCATGATGAGATCCCTTGGTGTGTTATTAATTTGTAGATGACATAGTATTACTTGACGAGACTAAGGATAAGCTAAATGCAAAACTAGAACTCTTGAGGAATGTTTTGGAATCTAAAGGTTTTAAAATAAGTTGAACCAAAATAGAGTATATGGGATGCAATTTTAGTAAAGATGCACATAAAGACGATTCGCCAATTAAAATTGACATCCAAGGGATACCTCAAAATAACCAATTTCATTACCTTGTACCTATTATTCGTAAGGAATGAGAGATTGAGGGGGATGTTGCCAATAGAATTAGAGCGGGTGGCTAAAGTGGAGATATACTTCTGGAGTGTTATGTGATCGACGTGTGCCAATCGGACTAAAAGGAAAATTTTCTAAGATAGCCATTTGAAACAAGGTTTTTCCCGATCGTTGGACGGAAACCCTTGGCTCAACAAGATTTGTAATTTTTATCCAATTTTTCCTGCAAAATGAGAACTTCTTGCACAGTGGGAAGTGTAGGATGTCGAATCCACACTCAGGGTTAGTTAGCACACTCAGAGAACATAAAATGACGGTTTTTATAACAGAAAATGCTAAAAATAAAAGGATGGAAGGGTGAGAATGGTGACGAGGATTTTTAAAACATTCTCTGGGAATTTTTGAGAGACATGGACACTAATAATTAAAAATGGAGAACACTATATTCACAGTAAACCTTTAATATCCATAAAACTCATTCATCGAACGCACTTTATTAATAATCAAAATATGACAACCATTACATGAAATCTTGAATGAAATTTAGCTATCCGAAAACTAAAAAGCAGTAAGTATTAACCTAGAAAACATCTAAGGGCAGAGAGAGAAACTATAGAGAGAGTCTAAAGAAGAGGAGAGAGAAAATGAAGGATCCTACCATAAAACTCACCAAGAGATGAAGATAATGTTGCTGGCCGTTCAACAAGGTGATGGTGCGTGCCCAAACCAGGCTGTGGGAAGTTGCGGACGAAGCATGTGAAAGGGGTGGAGGAGAGCTCGCTCCTTGTGAGATGGGCGTGATCATAGCTTGGAAGGATGCTGGTGCAGCGGCTAGAGGACAGCCCCGTTGGATGCACAACGGTTGATGGTTGTTCTTGGTGCTGGAGCAAGGCGATGAAGGTGGAGAGGAGTTCAAAGCTTGAAGGGGGCAATGGCAGGGGCAGTTTCATACCTGCAACTCGAAGTTGCAGGTAGTGGAGGGAGGCTGGGCGGTGATCAGGTAGGGGCGATCCTATCCTCTTCCTTCTTCTTCTTCTATCTTCCTTTTTCTTTTCTTTTTTCTTTTCTCTTTGTTTTTCTTTTCTATTTTTTTTTTTTTTTTTGCTTGGGATAGAACAGCTGGAGAGGGAGGAGTTTTGGAGGAAAAACGTGGAGGGAGCTAGGCTGCTAATGAAGAGGATAGGAGGAGAAGGGGATAACGGCTTGTGGTCAATCCAACAACGGTGGAAGAGATTTAGAGGGACGGTGATAATGGTTGGGCCTACCGGAGTTGCAGGTCCGGCCAAGTAAAGAGAGACCAAACGGTGTTGATCGTTGCTGCCCCGTTAGAGAACGTTGATGGAGGCTGTGAAGGGGAGTTGCAGATCCGATCTACACGCTCGTTTGGAGGAAGCAAGGTGATGGGAACCAGCAACACAAAGAGAAGAGGAGGAGGCTGGGCGGTGCTTGTGGAGGTTGCAGGCGGAGAGGGAATGGTCCTGTGCTTTAGTCACGGGTTGGAGGGCGCAGGTGTGGTAGTGCTAGCGTGGGGGAGGAGTCGGTTGGTGGCAAGCTGGTTTTACAGGCCAGAGTTGTAGCAGTGCTGCAAGGTGGTGGAGAATCTTGATCGGCCGGAGTTGCAGCCTGCAACTCCGGCAATAAGTTGGTGAAGAAGATGAAGAAGGTGGAGGAGAAGTGGAGGAAAACGGCCTAAAGAGAGGGGGAAAAGGGACAAGAGAGTTTTGGGGAGAGAATGGAAGAGATTGGAGGGGGATTAGGGTCCCAAAGAACCCTTCTCCTTCCCCTTTTAAAGCTCCCTAGTTTCCATTAATGGAAATTAGGGAATTTTAAAAAAAAAATATATATATATATATATATATATATATATATATATATATATATATATATATATATATATATATATTTTAAGTAAAACACTACTTTTCTTTGGGGAATGTCCCCATTAAGTGGACCCCCCATTTTTTAAAATTTAATTAAAATTATTTTGAAATTCACGGGGTCCACTAACTGGTCGGACAGCGGGTCGATGATGATGGGCTCGGCTACTGGCCCACATGGATTGATGATGTCCATCGTCTCACAAGATGATGTGACAGACAGTCTGATGGCGATCGGATGGATGGTGACTTGATTGGGACCCAGATTGGTAGATCAACGGATCTAGAGAGATCCAACGGTTCGATTGAAGATCCAACGGTCCGATGGAAGATCCAACGGTCAGAAAGCTAAGGGAGATGAGATAGAGCCGATGGGCAGGAGTTATGGGGTTAGGTCAGTAGATTCGAGGACCGAGAGATGAAGAGAGAGAGAGAGAATAAGGAGAGATGAGAGAGAAAGTATCAGAAAATGGAGATAAAAGTATTGGCAAAGGGTCTGAAACCCTGGTCTTCACTGTGACCATCCTCACACTTCTCCAGTAGAGTAGACTATCATTCCTTGCTGACTCATGTGGCTTTAAACGCTTTGGTCCGTCTCTTGGTCATTGGCTCTCCTTCGTTCTTTGGGCCGGCTTTTTGGTCATCTTATTCAGCCCATATTTGGCCCATATCTTCTAGTCATAGCATGTGGGCTCTTTAAGCTTTGATAATGGGCTTTCCTGATCGATGTGGGCTCGCAAGTCTCGAGAATTGTCCCATCGGGGTTTCCTACGACAGAAGAGCGTAATGAGACTTTATCAGAACGACTCAATGTCTAGACTTCCGAAAATGTGTTTAATGCATGCAAATATACCATTTCGTCAAGAAAAGTGTGTTCTATGCAACAAAAGAGACTATTTCGTAGAAAAGTAGATAAATAGAGCATTTTAACGTAGGAGAGTGTGAAAACGCTTAGAAGATAACAGTGGAAAATACGCACTTTTAAGCGAATATCAAAATATAAGACCGACGATGCTTTATGGAACATAATGTTGGACAATCAAGAAACAATATGTTCATTGTGAACTAAAGAGAAAAATTGAAGATGGGAGGGATTATGGTTAAAGAGAGAGAGAGAGAGATGGTGAGAAGAGAGAAGTATGAACATATGTTGTTCGGCCTTCTCATGTTGATATATATACAATTCACTTAAGTGGTGTGGGCCCACTTACATAATAGAGAATATCGGCCCAACACTCTACATAAAGCCTATTTATATAATATAAACATAAAGAAAATAAACTAGGAACTCTAACACTCCCCCCCAAGCTGGAGCATACAAATCAAACATGTCCAGCTTGACACATAGAATAGAAAAAGGATTCCTAGGCAAGGCCTTTTGTAAGAACTTCACCCAACTGATATGTTAACTTGATATAAAGAGTGATGATCTGTTTGTGCATAACACCATGTCATGGATAAAATGACAGTTAACCTCAATGTGCTTCGTTCGCTCATGAAACACTGGATTGCTAGCCATATAGCTAACATCCCGATTGTCACGATACATAGACATAGGAGAAGGAACCTCAAATCCATCTCCTTAAGAAGGGACTGGACTCATAACATCTCACACACAGTGTGGGACATAACCCTATATTCTGCTTCGGCACTTGAGCGAGAGACAACATTCTGCTTCTTACTATGTCAAGTCACCAAATTACCACCAACAAATGTATAGTAACTTAAAGTAGACCGATGATTTGTAAGACAACCAAAATTGGTTTTATTTACAAAGTTGACGAAAACCAAAACAAAGTCCCTCAATTTCAAAATTTTGCCAAAATCTAAAACAATAATTTTCCAATAATTAACGTTTGTAATTTTTATCACTGAGACAACAAGTGACGTTTTTAATTGAAATACCAAAAAAAAGCAACAATTACCAATTTTGCCCTTAACTCTTGGGCATGACTTGAAAAATGTGACTGAAACAAAGCTGACATGACTGCACGCCTACATCTTTTTCTACGCCTACTCCTAGTGATGAATCTAGAACACTATTTTAGATCAACCGTCCGATTATCATCTAACAGCTGGGGATCACTCCAAAAAGCAAACAACCTTTTTTGACGCCTATTCCCAATGACTCTTTAATGCCTCTACACTCAAGCAACCATCCGATTCTGATCAATGGATGGGGATCACTCCCCAAAAAAACATCCACACGTCCTCTCAATAGTCGCATTTATGTTCTCATTTTTCAACATCTATTTTTTCCTATTTTGTCATCTGTTTGTCCTATTTTGCCATCTATTTTCTCCTTCTCTATCATTTATTCTCTTCGATACATGATCAACAATAGCAATGAAAAAACTCACTATAACCACTTGAATTACTGACACCACACCATTCATATAAACATGGATGAGTTCAACAACTTTTAATGGGGACGAATCATTTACGAGTCATTATATCATTCATGGTTGTGTTGCAATTTTGGTGATATGGGCTTTCCTACACATCCCTACACTAGGACCTAGGCGAATAAGTACTTAATTTCCTAGACTACTTAGATGAAAGCTTCCCTCCAAAATGTATAACATTAATTCGATCAAAGAGATTTTTAGGAAAATGAAAATTTCTCCCTTTGATGTCAAATTGACTGACAATGAGAAGAATAGTCATGTCATTGTAGAGGCAATCACGAAAGTTCCAACAACCACCACCTTGCACATAAATAACCAAACAAAAAAAATTACAATTAATGTCATTTATTTTCTCTTTTTGTCATCTATTTTCCCCTACTTTGTCATCTATTTTCTTCTTTTTTGTTATATGTTTTCTCTTTTTTGATCATCTCTTTTGTACTACCCTGTCATTTGTTTTCTCCTCTTTGTCATTTGGTTTCTCTTTTTCTGTCATCTTTTTTCTCATATTCTGTCATCAATTTTCTCTTTTTGTCATCTATTTTCTCATACTCTATCACTATTTTCTATCATATATGCTCTTTTGTAATCTGTTTACAGGTATTTTGTTATCTTTTTATAGTTAAATAATGTGGTTGTTGGGAATCTCTATAAAATCATATCTTTTGGAGTTTTTGGTATGTTGTTATTTAAGTTTCCCTTGCTAGAAAACCAGTAAAACCTGATATTTTTACTTCCAAAACACATCTTGCTTTAGGTTTTGTGTGATGGGTATGTACGTTAGTTATATTATATCAACCCATTTGAATCAATAACAGTTGTGGTTGTAATAGATGACAAGATCCATATGAACTAATGATAGTTGTGGTTATAACAAATGACAAGTTGTGGTTATACTTTTTACAGCTTGTTGTTTTTCAATGATTAGCCAGATTCTAAGCTTTCAACTTAATATACACATCATTCGTATACAAATACAAGTATGTATGTCTAAGTACGCTTATCATTACATTAAAGCATTTCTTCTGTCATGAGATTGTCTCAATTCACCATTCCTAGTTTCAGCACCCCATTTGTACCTCCCACTCAGATTGTACTCATTTATATCATCAAGGCTGTTGTTACAGACTTGTACACATCATCCACCCAACTCGTTCTTTGGACTTGGCATGTGTCATCAGCTTCAAGATGAAATAACCTAGTATCTATTTCACGCCCCAAAATCTAACACAGATCTCGAGGTGTGAGCGGTTCACCTAATGGTCTTCTTATCCATACAATCACTACACTCAGAGTTATAATGATATCTCCAGACGCTGGTAAGCAGCGGAAATATGGTCTCAAGTGTTATATGCGGCTATATATCTATTCTCCAAAAATAATTACAATGATAATGCGATAAAATGTACTCTAATCATGAGAATTCAGAATTTATAAACGATAATGATCTCAGTAGTGATAATTTATATAATAAATGAGTATCTGATATTTCTAAATAAGTACAGAGCCAAAAATACGCAACAAAACTATACGGAAGCAATACCTAACAACGCTACCTTTCTCTAACAAATCTTAGTAATTCTTTTCAACTAACATGCTCCAATCAATCGCTTGATATGTCGAATATCCTCGATCCTCTACAAAAGGTCTGGGGGTGGGTGAGCTTTTGGGGAAAAGCCCAGTAGTGGGGATGTAGTTTAAACTACTCATGATTTCATTTCCAGAAAAAAACAGCCGATATAAACATGAAAACAAAAATCATAAGACAGTAACATGCATAGTCCATTGACATACAGTTCTAGTATTCAGAAAACAATAATACAAGAACTAATACTTAAAACAATGATAATATATTGCAAATAAAAATTCGAATATATGACGTCAAAATCATGTAACTCGAATACTCAAATCTGTCAACATGTAACCACAATAACGTATAGATAATAATTTTGATGATGCAGAATTTAAAGAGATTTTACCTTAGGCTATGATCGGTATACCTACCCAGATAGAGGCTTATCCCAAAATTCACCGATGTGGGACACCATCATTAGCTCCTTAACGCGCGCTGCGCAATCTTCACCTATCATGATTTTCTGGCCTGAGAACTGCCGTTTGACACCCATCGAACTCATCTGGTGCTAGTCCTGCGCTGCACCCCATGTTTCGGCTCAGGTCGCCGTTGGCCTATATTATCACGTCGGCTAAACATTGGACGACTGCAAAATTTCTATGGATCCAAAGAAAGTCCGGGTAGAGTTCAATCATGCCCCGCGTCTAAATGCCTATTAGGCATGCAATGTAACCCTCAGCTAATCTACCGTAAACAATGCATCATACTGAGTTCCTCAAAAGAACCGAAACTCTAGGATAGTTGCTAATATTCCATGGTTCTAATGATACCCCATCCTATCAAGAGAACACACATACATAGGTACCGCCTCTATCTAAGAATCTACTAACCCTTTTAATTCACCCTGCTACATATAATATATATAACCCTAAGCTTGCTAAAGCTTTTATTTTTTATTTAAAATATCTTTATTAGCTTTCAGAAAATCTTTCTATTTTCATTTCATTAATTTATTTGATCACCCAGTACTCTGACATGTGTGTATGCTAGTAGGGGCCCCGACCTCGTAATCCATTTGTCCAAATCTCATCTGAAATCGACTGAAAGAATTGGGTCCATTATGGCACCCACGGGTCCACTCAGGCCCCCAAACAAAATCCAAATCCATAAGTCTACAAATCCACAAATCCGGGGTAGCCTAAGCATCCCACACCTTCAGACGTACTAGTAATCATGCATACCAAATCGTGTGAAGATCCACCTCTTTCATTCTGAAATTTTTAAATCCATTTTCATTTCCTTAAAGAACCATATAAACACGACCGAGTGAAAACCCATTCATTTTCTGATAAACTTATTCTTTAAATAGTTCATGGAAAATTTGATGATTCTAAAGATAGCATCGATTAGCTCAACTAACAAAACAAAATCAAGGAAAATTCGATAAATCCCTCAGATAATTATGACTTGATAAATCACTAGCGAAAATGATACTCGGTGATTCGTCAAAATCAAACAAGATAAAGAAAAGTTGGAATCCATTTAATCAAAAAGTCCTTTAGGTTAAAATTCTGAAAATTTGACTAAGACTGAAGAATCTGGATTTTCGAAATAAGTTTTGGGTTTGATCCCTAATCATCAAATTTTCTTCTTTTGTGCAAAAATTCTTTATAATTGTAATATTTCCAATACTATCTATCTGACTTCTTAATGTATCTTTATGATTTTAAAGTGTTAAATTGATATCCTTAAAGTGTATCTACTAAATGCCCTTGAAATGTTTTATTATTTATTTAGTGGATTGTCCTTAATTTCGTATTTTTAAGAATATTAATTAATGATAATGATCTAGATGATTGAAATAACCTTAGTGTGATTGTATGAGTCTATACACGTCACTCATGGTCGTAGTTCATTAATCAGCCTTTGACTTGTACTAGTCACTCGTTTCTATTTTCAGGTCTAAGTAGCCCAAGCGACATCAGCGAAATAGTTATCATTATTATGACAATATTCTAGTATTATCATGTATTATTATTATGGGTTGTTTTTTAGCTGAGGTGTTGAACATTAGTTGGAAGAAGTGGCCCACTGAAAGTAGGGTTTTTCCGTGTCGTCAATTCGGAACCCCTAACTTCAACAATATTTATAAAATTCGATTATCTGCAAAATGTAACTTGTATAGCAGTACGTGTCGGCTGTCGAACCGCACTCGGTGTGAGTTAGCACAATAAGGAATTAAAACTGACAAATAATATACATAGAGAAATAAGAATTGTGGAAAGATGAGAAGGGCAAGTCGATTTAAAAACATCATTCATTTGATATTCAGAATACCAAAATATCAAAAATCAAATTTCATTAATCATCGAAGAGTGCGTACATAAATCAAAATAACAGAAATAAAGAAAGTATGTAAGAAAGCATATAAAGGGTTGAGAGATGAAGGGGTAAGGGAAAGAAACGTCCATTGAAATCTCGGAGCTAAGGGAGCTACCGATCAAGAAGAGGATCGTCCAAGACTTCGATGAATGCTTCAATCAAGAGAAAAGTTTTGACAGAGAAGCATCCCATAACCTTTGAGGTAAGGCGCTACCGATCAAGAAGAGGACCGTCCAAATTTCATGGAATGCTGCTCAATCGTGGATTCCACATCGGATCTTACCGGCCGAGAAGGTAAATGTGAATTGGCAAATGTACGATAATGTGCCCTAAGAAGCTCACCTTTTCACTCGCCAAAAGGAGTCGGCCAAGTGAATAGGCGATCGGCCTGAGGAAATAGTGAGAGAAAATATGAACTCTAGAGAGAGAAAATAGAAGGTAGAGAGAGAAAGTAGATAGAGAGCATGGAAATAGGGATGTCATGTCCCTTCCATGTCGTTTAGAGAGAAAGGAGATCTAGAGAGAGAAAGTAAGGGTAGAAGAGAGAGAGAAAGAGAATGTACCTTGTGGTACTTACCGGGCACATCGGGATCGATCCGAGATGAATGGAGATCGGAGAGATCGAGCGGTAAAGATCGACCCATGGGAATGATCCAAGATCGACCAATGATGGTCGGCAAAGAAAACATTGGCCATCGAAGATGAAGGTGTGCATGATGGTTGCTCCGGAATGGATATGTGGATCGCGAAACCAAGAAGGATGCGCAGGTGTGGCATGCACTCTCATGCACGCACAAGTAGGGATCTCAAGATGGAGGTAAGCCCATGATTGGGCCGGCATGGCCAGCAAGGTGACGAATACACCAGGAGGAGGTCGTGGTGGTGATTGACTGCCTTTCTTGCTGGTCTAGCCAGCAAGAATGATGGTTGCAGGTCTGCTAGTGGGATTAGATGGAACCCACGACCTCTTGAGTTGCAGGTGCTTCAATGACCGGAGGACTTTGGTGGTGGTGGAACTTTAAGAGTGGCAAGAGCACGTAGTGGTTGCAGACCTATGGAGGGTGTCCACTAGTGCCCACTAGACACCCGAAAGAGGAGGTGTCCGCCTGAGAACGTTGCTGGTTCAGGTTGCTGTGGTTGCAGGCCATGGAAGAAGGGCAACAGCATGAAAAATTCACAGATGAGTCAACACGATGGAGATGTGAGCCATTCCCTCACCTGTCACTTGATGGTTGGTGTTCGGCCAGAGTGCTCCAAAGGAAGGAGGAGCAGCCGATCGTGGGATCTTGCTAGAGTTGCTGGTTGTAGCAGGTAGCACACGACCATGAGAGGTGAAGGCGTCTGGTTTGTTAGTGTGGACCCCAGCTGATGGAGAAGAGGTTTTGGCGATGGTGTTTTGTTCGGCCGGAGTTGCAAGTCTGCAACTCCGGCGAGAGGAGAAGAAGATGCATCAAGGTGGCGTTTGCTGTACTGTACAACAACGTGATTGAGTCTTGCTGGTTGCAGCAAGGAGATGGAGGAGTAGAAGAAGCATGACGGTGTGGAGGCTGTGGTGGTGGCGGTCGGTTTCCATGGACGAAACCGACCGGAAGTTGCAGGTGGGGTGTTTAACAGTGGTGCATGCATAGAAGGGAGGTAGGCAGGCCTGGAGGAGATCCTCGCGGGGTGGAGGGAGGCGTGTGCAGGTCTTTGCAGGCACGTGGAGAGGGAGAGAAACTGGAGTTGTTGTTGCAGACCTGCTGGAGTTGCAGGTCTGCCTGAAAAGGGGAGGAGATGGCCGGACTGAATCATAGAGGAGGAAGAAGGAGGTTCTTCCAGAGAGGAGGAGAAAGTGAAACAGACCATGGTGACGCCCAGCAGCAAGAGAAAGATCGGCTGGAGAAATGAAGAAGGAGATCGTGGGGAGGAATGAAGAAGGTGATCGTGGGGAAGATGGTTCCCACGATGGCAGCCCTCACTATTCCTCCTCTAGATAGAGAGAGGAGAGTCGTGGGAATGGGTTGTTAGTGAGAGAAAAAAATGGGAGTCTTGGGTTGTTGGAGAGGAAATTGGGATTGTTAGTTGTGGAGTGGGGTCCACGGCTTGAGAACAAGCCATGAAAGTGTTAGGAGAGAGAATTGGACTTTTTCTCTTATGGGCCTAAGGGTTTGTTAATGTTAGGGTGGAAGAGATGGTAGATTAGGGACGGTTGGATGATTGGGAAGAATGCAATGCACTCACTTGCCATGGTTGCAAGTGGTTGCGAAGCCTTTGAACAAATAGATGCAATGCACTAACTTGCCATGGTTGCATTTGTTTGCAAAGCATGTGGCATGGATGCACGAGTGTGCATCTCAGTGAGTGAATCAAGCAGGGTTTTAGGATTAGGTGGGATAGTGGTCCTATGGAGATCTAAAGGCTCAGATGGAATATGGCGAGATCATAAGGGATTAAGATTGGAGATCAAAGATCGATGGTTGATCAGATTATCGGAATTGTGAGATGTGGGCAATTTGATCAAGGAGATGAGGATCGGACGGTTGATTTGAGGATCTAATGGTAGGATGAGATGATCTAAGGGTTAGATGTTAGAATCTAGAGAGATGGAGAGGGAGGAGAGAGAATTAAGAGAGAGGAAGAGAAAATAATACAAAATAAAGGCAAAAGAGCCGGCGAAGGGTCTTGAACCCTGATCTTCAATGTAATCTTCAGTCGGCTTTAACCAATCACGTAAGTCATTATTTTATCTCATTTGGTGCGGCTTTGAATCACTTTGGTCCATCTCTTCGTTTTCAACTTTGCATCTCTCTCGATTCTTGATCCGGCTCTACAATTCTCTCACTTGACTCGTACTTTGCCTGTATCTTCTAGTCATAGCCTATTGGCTCATTAAGCTTTGATATTAGGCTTCTATGGTTGATCGTGGGCCCGCAAGTCTCGAGAATCGCCTGATCGGGTTTCCTGCAATAACAAAAAGCGCATAATGAGACTTAATCAAAACGGCTTCATATCTAGACTTCCAGAAATGTGTTTAATGCATGCAAATATACCATTTCGTCCTTAAAAGTGTGTTCTACAAAATAAAAGAGACTCTTACATAGAAAAGTTGATAAATAAGAAAGTTTTACGTAGGAGAGTGCAATAATGCTAAAGGATAATGGCTTAAATAAGCACTTTTAAGCGAATATCACCCACCATTTAAAACATGGGTCGAATGGGTGATGATCCCACATGGGCCCACTCACATTATTCTTCTTATTTTTGCCATTTATTTATCAATTTTGTGGGTCCAATTCAAGATAGGCCTTTCTATACTTAAGTGCTCACACGGGCCCTTCATAAGGCCCATGCCCTATTTTATTTTGTTTTATTTTATTTTATTATTATATTTTTGTTTCTTGAGGTGGCACACGGTTTGGGACTATTGACCAGGTGGATGTGGGACCCATCCCAATTAGGGGTGTCAACGGGTCGGTTCCGGTTCGGTTCCTAATGTGACCAGAACCGGAACAATCGGTTCCGGGTCTTATCGGTTCGGTTCCTTAACGGTTCCGGTTCTCAAAGTGATGGATCCGAAACCGGAACCGATTATGTATTTCTGTCAGTTCCAGTTCTGGGTATAATGAGCCAAATCTTGAAAATATGAGAATTTTTACACTATATCTATACGTTGGCACCGGTTCTTATCGGTTCGGTTCCGGTTCTTATCGGTTTCGGTTCTATATTAGACTACCCGAAACCGGAACCATTATTTTCGGTTCGGTTCCGATTTCGGTTCCTTTTTAATCGGTTCCCAAAAATGTGGAACCGGAACCGGTTAAACGGGTAAAATTGACACCCCTAATCCCAATGTGAACCTCCATACCCAATTTCATATTGATTAGTGATTTCTAACCCTTGAATTTGTGTCCTTTTCAAGGTTGATTTGTAGCCAAGGATTTAGGCATCTACATGGGAGAAGTGCGGTACACTATTAGAGACCAATTATTATATGGATATTGAACCAAATCCTAGATGGACCCTCATGCCAAAATTTCAACCTGATGATGATATTTTTGACCGTTCGATTTGGGGCTATTTCATTGGTTTGTCCTAGATCGGAGGTTTTAAACATCGTTTAAAAGAAAGTGGCCCACCCTTGAGACCATTGATCGAGTGGATGTTGGCCCACTGATTGTGGCCATTGATTGGGTGGATGTTGGGCCCACTATATATGTCCACTAATTGTATTGATGTTTGGTCCATTATTTGTGTCTCTAGATCATGTGCATGTTTGGCCCATTGATTATGGCCATTGATCATATGGATGTTTGGCCAATCGATTGTGACCAAATTATCGTGTGGATACTTGGCACACTATTTGTGACCGTTAATCTCCAAATTATCGTGTGGATACTTGGCACACTATTTGTGACCGTTAATCTCGTGGATGTAAAATTTAGTCCTAGATGGATCTATTTACCAAAGTCTCAGCCTAATCTGGCAGTCTTTCCAATGTTGGATTTGGGTCCTTCTTATGGTCCAATTGTGACCTTGGATTTTGAACATTTTGGGGCACATTGTTATTGATCGCATGGAATGTTGGGCCAATCCCTAGGTGATCCTAGGTACCAAATTTCGTCACGATTCCTCAGTTCTATTCATTAGATTAGATTGTTTTTTTTTTGTTTATTGTAACGTGGATTGAAGCATTATTCGGGTTGAAAATGGCACTCGGTCGAGGACCCTTGACCGTATGATGGTTAACCAACCACTAGTGACTGATGGTTGGGCCCATTTCCATTATAAGACTTGACATTATTGTACTTTATATTATATAATATATATATATAGGTATATATAACATATCTTTTTTTTTTTTGTCTTTTTTCCTTCTTCATGGTGTTCCAACGACACCCTGTTTTGGGAGCTATTTGAACATAAATGGAGGGCTTCTATGAGTGGGGCCGCACCTCCCATTTTGGGGTGTTACCGGGTCCTAGTTTAGGGGATGGGTCTAGGGTGGGTTGAGGTTGGGTTTTGGATCTTAGGGATAGGTTTAGGGTCTGATTTTGAGTCAGTAATAAGTGAGCCGCAGTCTCCATTTTGAGTCCATTTTTTAACTGAAAATCGATGGTGTTGGTGGCTAGTTTTTAGGTTGATAGTGGGTGATGCTTGATGGTGTTGGTGGCTGGTTTTTAGGCTGATAGTGGGTGATGCTTTAGTTCATATTTGGGTAAATGCTTTAGTTCAATTGGGTGGGTTTTGAGTGCATTTTTTTCGGTTTATTTCAGCGTAGTTTTAGTGCAGGTTTTAGATGTAAACAAAAGCTATAATGGATGTAAACAAGGGCTATGATGATGTGTAAACAAGTTTGAAAATAACAAAAAAAATCTACAAAATTTGCCAAACTAACTCAACAGAAAACATAAAACCTTTGCAAACTTATCTAACACAAATTTAGTAATATATAATCAAAAGAAAAAGAAAAATAATGAAATGAAATCACAGAATCCATCTAAACCACCTACCTCCATCACAGCAAGGAATCCCTTCTTCCTTTCAATCTTCTACCGAGAAATCGGTATCCACTTGAAGCCCTCTTTGCGCTCTTTAACATATCTGAGTTTGGGCAGCGAAAATTTACAATTCCTCCTTCAATCAGTCCTCTATTCTTCTCTCTACTGGTTCTACTCTCTCTCTCCCTAGTTCTCTCCTTCATTTCTCTCATTAGCTTTCTTCTTTAGCAAGCTACGAAGGTAAGGTCTTCGTTAAATTCTACTCCTTTTCTTTTTATTTTATTTATATAATAATAGCTATTAATTAATAAGGGTGATGTATACATGATCTCATGTGGGTGACATCACCCTATTTGTAGTGTGGAACAACCCACGTGTCTACCTTCTGACAATTTTTCTTGGCCCTCAAGTTATAAAGGTAGTAATATGGTGTATCGATACCGTATGAAAATGCGTCCGCCATGGGTCAAAGTGTGGGGTACGGGCGTAGGTCAAAATTGTGAAGGTGACCCCTCCAAGGTAATTCGACGAGGCGAAGCTCGTGGCGGCCTCCGTTTGGCAAAATTCCCGATGGATCTGTCTGAATGAAAAATTCACTTTTATTTTGGTCCTATCCGTAGATTGAAAATCTACTATTTCTATTCTGCCTAAGACTCAAATCTTGAAAATCTAATTCCTAAGAACAAATCTGACGGTTGTGGTTTTCTAAGGTTTTACAATCTATATCCACAGGACCTAGAAGGGGTTGATTAGGTATTTAAATTTTCTTTTAACCTACCACAATTTACTGGTTCAGTAGGGTAAACTAAATCACATGCCACAATCTAAACAGTTGATTGATCAAATGATGATTAACACAATCAACGTGGATCAAATATATCTCCGTGATATATTGTCTTTTTGGAGTTTGGATTAATCTAATAAATATGTGGAATACAAACAATCAACACACCATAACACATGCGTGTTTTTATGTAGAAACCTTAGCCAAGGAAAAATACAAGACCACATCCAGATGGAAAGTATCACTAACTGAGAAGTTACGAGTTACAGACGTTACGTATGCAGCACCGTTTCAATACAGCTTCCAACCTTAGCTAAGGCCTACTTCCGACGTGTCCATGTCCTATGGCCCCACGCTACGAGTCACACATGCACCCTTCTAATCAGGAAACCTTTGCCGCTTGTTCAGTTTGATACACCTCAAACCTACCGTCGATTAGCACACCCCGATCTTAATTTTCACAAACGGTCTCTACAGAAGGCGAATGATTCAGTACACCCTGAACCCCAATGTTACTCAAGTAGTGTTAAAACACACTGGTACTCTCTGACTTACGAGGTTAGAATATTAGATGGAAAACCTAAGCAAAGGGAAGATCAAGCTCTAAGCTTTGATTGAAAAGGAAGAGAAAAACCTTTCAAGGATAACAATGTAATCTAAGGCATTGCAATCGATTGTACACATGGTCCAATCGATTGTTAACTTTGGAACTTCTGTCCTGAAAGGTCCAATCGTACATAGAGGTCCAATTGATTGAACTTGTCCAATTGATTATAGAATAAACTCTAATCGATTGTACTCTAAGAGTGTTATGTCTCGTAAGGTCCAATCAATTGTACACATGGATCCAATCGATTGTATTCATGGATTGTTCTATCCCGTAAGGTCCAATATATTATACACAGAGGTCCAATCGATCGAACTTCCCCTTAGTCAATTTTTGACTTCTTTACTTTGTTTTGACATGGGTTTATCCTGTGACAATTCCATTATGTTTAATATTTTAAGATCCTATTCCTATGGTCACTAAGTCACTTACCTTCCTAATCGAGCAGACAAGATCTTCAACGGACAAATAGTAGTTACTCAGAATACTCAAGTCATCAACTGTCTGATTCTTGCTATCTTCGTCTTTTAGTCTTCACGTAATCAGCGAAGTATGCGTACTAGGACATCTTCAAAGCAACACGTGTGCTCATAGGAATGGTTACAAGGATGTTTTATGTCAAACGGAATACTTGCCAAACTAGAATATGAAAATATTATGTACAATCTCCCCTTTGACAATTTCGTGACAAAAAATATTAATCACATAAAGAGTAAACAAATAAAAAATAAAATCCCAACATTCGGGCACTTGAATCCGACCCGGATGCCTGTGGATCAGTCTATTTACCCAAGATCCAGGGTGTGATAAAAAATATAATGTTCAAAAAAAATAAAGAAAATATCAAAAATCACCACCGTGATTAATAAAGAACGGTTCAACTCCAATAGTCAAATAATGCGGAAGCGTAAATAAGCTATTACGGTGGAATAACCAAAATCAAAATCGAAGTTAAACTTTTAATTTTAGTAAATATCTCTAATTAGGGTCTCTATAATTACCTAGAATTTATATCAAACATCTTTTGTGAAAACACTTAAGAAAAAATGTCCATTTAAGATAGTTTTGAAACTTGATTTTCGCGGTTCAAAAAAAAATGGTCAACTTTTGGTCACAATTCAAAGTATGTCAAAAAATTATTTTTCTTGGAGGGTTTTATTCTAAAAATCATAAGATACAACTTTAACAATGGCACTTTGGCTAAAAATGACATTTACAAATTTTTGGAGTCAGTTCTCCACTCTCAATCCAACCCTAATGATAACCGTCAAAATATTTAAAATGTAAGATTTTTTACTTGTATTAATTTTTACAATTTTGATCGAAATTCAAATCAAGCAAATAACATATGAGTTTTTATCTACTCAAAATAAACTAAATTTACATATAATAAAAATTATGTGGTCCTATTTTACAACTTATAGAAAAATTTAGACAAAGGTTTATAAAAATCAAATATTTTGCAGTCAGGTAGTTCTGAGCTCCTCTTAGTAAAATAGCTCTGCAGGATACGTCCTATCTAATCTATTGACCCACTATATATGGATGAAAAGATAACTTAAAAACATACAATTTTTGTATTTTCTCCTTAAGCAAATTAGGTCATCTAATAGGTGCCAAAGCTGCTTAAAGTCAAAATAAGGGTGCTGATTCTGCAAAATCAGCACAGAAATTTTGAGATTTGTGCCAAACCCCACATACTTATATAAATCCTAAAATCACGAAATAATTCAGTAAAATACTACATTGAGTTAGGGTCTTAAAAACATTAGAATTATATTAAAATATTATCATATAAATATTTTATGGATATTTTCGCATAGGATATCAGAAAACACAATGTGTTAAAAAATAGAAGTAAAGTAATCCAGTCAAACCATTAATGGTCCCAACGACCCAAACATGTTAAGAACCCATTATTACATCATTAAAACCCTTAAATAATTTAATCAATAAATTCTTCTTCAATTTTTATGCTATCAATCGACTTCTTCTCTTCCATAGTATCCTCTTCACCGAGATCAACAAAATCTGAAATGTTTCAGCGTAATACCGTGAGCAAAAGCCCAATAAAGTACAGCAAGTACGCAAGACAATGAAGATAATCCAAACATAATTATTTTAGCATGTTAATCAATATATGAACTCAAAATCAAGAAGATCAAACTATCCAAAATAATCAATCATGATGATGATATTAAATGCACTATATTCCTCATTCATTTACACCAAGAGTAACGAATTCCCACCAAGGGCAACGATCTCCCACCAAGGATAACGAATTTCCACCAAGTGCAACGATTTTCCACCAAGGGTAACGAATTCTCACCAAGGACAATGATTTCTCACCAAGGGTAACAAATTCCCACCAAGAATAACGAATTCTTACAAATGAATGTAAAAATTATGAATTTATGATGCTTGTCCATATGATTAACAAATAAGATTAAAATTTAAATAATACACCATATAATAATTAACAAAAACTATAGTAATTAACAGAAATATACAACATTGTAGAGTGTACTCACTTGAATGGTGATAATCAAACAAAGATCAAGTGGAAAGTTGAGAGGGAGAGTTTAGCCTACTGATGAGAAATTTTCCACCCTTCAGAGAAAAACCCCCATGTCCAAATATGTGTAACCCATTTTCTCTCCTCCCTTGACTTCTATATTTTATAGAGAGAAATCTCACAAGTTTCTAATTTAGTTTAGTTGTTATAGAACTTTTTCAAATTTTAAAAATCTCTACACTTTTATTCATTTTTGATGAACAAGAGTTTCCTTTGTAACAAGTCCCGAGAGAATTCTTGTGAGACATTTAAAGGCTCCTTAAGCACTTTCTAATTTTTATTGCTTTTATTACCATTCTCTACCATTTAATAATATAATTTTTTATTTAATTAATTAATAATGTATATATATAATAATGGATACAAATTAACTATTCTCATTAATTTCTACCTTTGTACGGTTGGCCATATGGGGCCCACATCTATCTCCTAATCTCTACACATGAAGTAAAATTATAATTATGTAAAGACCAAAATACCTCAACTTATAATATACCCTATTATTAATGTCCTAAAACTTATGTACCATACGTCAAGTGTATAAAGGGTGTACTCTTACACTCCACCCCCTAAGGTGTATTCTAAGAGATGAATTTTTTTCAACAACATATAATTAATCCATTATCATTAATAATGCAATTAACCCTACTACCCGTTATTAGCCTTACTTATTCTAAAATAAGTCATAGGGTTTCGGGTTAGCATCCCACATGTAATACCAAAAAAAAATATGGGTCCTATCATATATATTTTATCAAAAGTAGGTTACCTTAGTAATTCAAGTTCGTTATAGAGGTAAATTATGGGTTATGAATTATCCTCCTATTATTCTAATTATCTTTGTTAAGGCCCTAAAGTGTATGATCGAAAAGTAACCTTATGTGTCATAACATTGTTATTCTAATTAAGTCATCAAAAGTATTTTTAAGTGTCACACACATCGTTTTATGCAAGCAAATGAAAAAATTTTAAGATAGATTGTAAAAATTATCATGTGATGGTGAGATTTTACTAATACCCCTGAATAAAATTTTCAGGGTATTACAAAAATTAACACAAAAATTAACAAAAAAATGCTACCAAAATTAATATAGGGGTGAGGGTGGTGATTAATGATCGAGATTTGAAACAATCTTTTTGGAAAGATTAACATCACATAACCATTCAAAATTGAGAGTAAAGCAATAGAAAACATAAAATCATTTATTTAATCACCTGAATAAGATTATGCTCATCTTGTCATATCTTTTAAGATGAATATCGAGATTGTCATAGACATGAATTTGAATAACTCTGTCAGTGAAAATATTGTTTAAATACAATTTATGATAAACTATATTTAGAAAGTCTGAGAAGCGTGAGGATGGTCACAGTGAAGACCAAGGTTCCAGACCCTCCGCCAGTGCTTTTCTCTCTATTTTTTGATACTTTCTCTCTCATCTCTCCTTATTCTCTCTCTCTCTTCATCTCTTGGTCCTCGAATCTACTGACCTAACCCCAGAACTCCTGCCCATCAGCTCTATCTCATCTCCCTTAGCTTTTTGACCGTTGGATCTTCAATCGGACCGTTGGATCTCTCTAGATCCGTCGATCCACCAATCTGAGTCCCAATCAAGTCACCATCCATCCGATCGCCATCAGACCATCTGTCACATCATCTTGTGAGACAATGGACATCACAAATCCATGTGGGCCAGTAGCCGGGCCCATCATCATCGACCCGCTGTCCGACCAGTTAGTGGACCCCGTGAATTTCCAAAGAATTTTAATTAAATTTCAAAAAAATGGGGGGTCCACTAATTGGGGAGATTCCCCATAGAAAAGTAGATTTTTACTTAAAAAAAAAAAAAAAAAAAAAGAAATATTTTTTTTATTTTCAAAAATACCCTATTTCCATTAAAGGAAATAGGGAGCTTTATAAGAGGAAGGAGAAGGGTTCGTTCGAACCCTAATCCCCCTCCAATCTCTTCCATTCTCTCCCAAAAACTCTCTTGCACCTTTTCCCCCTCTCTTGGCCGCTGTTTTCCTCCACTTCTCCTCCACCTTCGTCATCTTCTTCACCATTTTTCCACCGGAGTTGCAGCCTGCAACTCCGGCCACCACCACAGCATCACCTTGCAACCCTAATCCCCCTGCTAGTGCCACAGCAAGTCCGCCTGCCACCATCTTCCATTACCGCACCCTTTTTCCCTTCTCTTCATATCCATTATTATTTTTATTTTTTTTCTTTCTCCATTACCGCCCTCACCGGAGTTGCGCCTGCAACTCCGGCCGTTCGTGCCACACCTGCAGCACCTCTCATCGTCCACGGTCCACGCTTCACCAACCGGACCATTCTCTCCACAACCTGCCGGAGAGGAACCTCTCCATGTGCCGCTTCCATCACTAAACCGCCAGCCCCTTCATCCTCTTCTTCAATCACGGCCGGAGTTGCAGGTCTGCAACTCCGGCGTTAACTGCTCCAGACTTCATCTTGCTGCCATCTCTAATCGTGATCTCTCCCTTCCTTGATAACCCAAAAGAGAAGCCATCCTCTCCTGTTCACCATTCTTCTCCCCAAGCAAACGAAAACCAGAAAAATAAAACGAAGGAGAAGAGAGGAGAAGAGGAGAAGAAGAGAGAGGAAGAGAGGAGAGGAGGCTTACCTCCACAGCACCTCCTTGCTCCACCTCCATCAAAGCCTACTGCTGTGTTGCAGCCACCATTCCACCTACCAAAGCACAGAACTGCTCACCGTCTCCACCCCTTGCTGGACGAACCAGCCACTTGCAACCCTCCTCACTACCATCTTCTCCACGCTGCAACGTCTCCTCCTGTATCTCCACATCCCCGGTGAAACCAGCGCACCATGTGCACCTCCATCACTGGCCGAACCACCCACCTCCGGCCACCATTTTGCCGACCTCTTTAATGGCCAATCCAATTTTCTTTGGTAAGTTTCAAAGGTTAGGAAATTTTTCTCTATAGCTTTCGCTATCTAGTTTTCTCTCTCTATTTTCTTTCCCTTTATTTCTTCTCTAGGGTTATATGCCTCTCACTTTCCCTCTCTTGTTTCTCTCTCCACAACTATCTTTATTAGCTTTCTAGATTAATTTTCTTATTCGCTTATGTTCATTCAAAGATTGTAGTGATTATCTTGATTATTAAATGAATGATTATTTGGCAAAGTGTATGTTAATCTTCTTATTGGTTGCTGAAATTTCTCTCTCTAAAAATCACCAACAATTATTTTAAATCGATCATCATTCTCATCACTCCATCCTTCTTAGTAAAAATTTCTGAGAAAAATTCGTCATTTCATGTTCACTGCTTGCACAAACTAACCCCGAGTGCGGATTGACATCCGACACGAATCCCTATACAAAGTTATTAATTTTGCAGGATAATCGGATAAAAATTACAAATCTTGTTGAAGTTAGGGTTTCCGTAACCAACGACGAGGAAAAAAACCTTACTTTCAAGTAGCTCAATCCTCTCCACCCTCGTCGCCTTCTGCCGGTAAACGCCAGCGCGATACTCTCCACCCTCTTCGGCTTCCTCCGGTTCGTGGTTCCTTCGCGCTCCAGGTAACCATCTACACTCTCGTTTTCCTCTCTTCCTCCTCCGACCTCCATCTCATCTTCGTTATCATGGGAAAACCCCATATCTGGTGTGGTAGTCTACACAGTGCTTGATGAATGGTTTTCACCAAACCCCATATCGTTTTCAAGGGTTTCGACAATGCTTGATCAATGAGTCACTGTCGAATGCCCTGATCTGTGATTTCTAAAGTGTTTCATGAGTCATTTTTATGGATTGTATTACTGTATACCGTAAGGTCGAAAGTCGTTTTCAAGGGTTTCGACAGTGCTTGATCAATGAGTCACTGTCGAATGCCCTGATCTGTGATTTCGAAAGCGTTGCATGAGTCATTTTCATGGGGTTTTCATAGTACATGAGTGAGCAGCTTGATCAATGATTTGTAAGCGATCTTACGTTTCAAAGTATGCCATATATTACATTGATTTCATATCTGTTATCATCCTCCCAACAAATTGGTAATTTTAGTCTTTAGAAGTGGTGGTTTAGAAGTTTGCAAATGGGATGATTTTTTTATGAGGATGGTCTCTATGGTGAGGAGATCATCCTGAGAAAAAGTGAAATCATTTTAGTTGTTTTACTGTTAACAAATATAGACCATTTCTTTGTTACTGTTAAATTGAAAGCTACATTTCTTATTGTTAAGTTGAAGAATGTGCTGATTTGTTACTGTTACTGTTATTTGTGATTGTTACTGTTGGTATTTGTTAATGTTTGTGATTGTTACTGTTGTTATTTATTACTGTTGGTACTGGTACTGTTATTTGTTATTTGTTACTGTTACTGTTACCTTTCATAGCATGGTATACAAGTTGTTACTGTTAACTTGAAGCCACATTTTTTACTTTTAAGTTGAAGAATGAGCTGATGTTTTGTAAGGGTGATCTATATGGAGGAGATCACCCCACCAAAAATCAGCCATTGATTTATCTTCCATGTGGGTGCAGTAAAATTGTATGTAAAAAATAGGTGAGCCTGTGTCATTGACTGATTGCTTCGTTCTTCCTATTTTCTGTAAAAATTCCAAGACCTTGAAGGCTCTGTTTTGCCAAGTAAAAGAAGAAGGCCCTATTGTGAACTCTTTCGGGCCCACCGACCCATGAATGTTTGGAGTAGGACTATTCAGTAAGCCTATCATGCATAATCGTGAACCCTACGGCAATAGATCACCAATCAGGCTGATTTTCAGTGTGTAGGTCCATTAAAGGGGTGTGCAAACATTCATGGGTAAAAATGAGTTGGTTTTATCCCTTGACTTAATATGTGATTTCCCATCTAATGAGCTTCTTTTGCAAGATGTTCGTACTAATTAGCTTGTCTCCTATCTAATTATATTCGTTTGCAAGATGTTTATACTAATTAGCTTGTCTACTATCTGATTTCCCATCTAATTAGCTAGTCTCCTATCTGATTTCCCATCCAATTAGCTTGTCTCCTATCTAATTAGATTCTTTTGCAAGATGTTTGTACTAATTAGCTTGTCTACTATCTGATTTCCCATCTAATTAGCATGTCTCCTATCTAATTAGCTCGTCTCCTATCTGATTTCTCATCTAATTAGCTGCTCTCCTATCTAATTAGCTTATTTTGCAAGATGTTTGTACTTCTTAGATTTTCTTTTATATGATTAGTGTGAAACTTGTCTGAAATCCATTTTTCGATTGTTCTAATCTGAATCTAATTCGAATATTTTATGTTTCTCTATGACATGATTATGTGATTTGATATTAATCCACACACACACACATAGATATATATAGAACCCGAGGAATGTTGCTCTACAAAATAACTCATGTTTAATGATTGTATAGATAGGAGAATGCTGACTAGGAAGGAAATGGAGAAAATAGTAGTGATGGTTGCTACATTTTGTGGGTATGCTGCAGCACGTGCTGCACAACATTACCTGAATTGTATAGATAGTGCACCTTGTGTGAATAGGGATAGGGAAAGAACCCTAATACTGAAGCGGTTGTATTCCGAGTCTGATGTGAATTGCCATGAGCAATTACGTATGAAGAGGAAGTCATTCCGGTTGTTATGTGGTCGGTTAAAGGCCCATGGGTTATGTGATGGATGCTATGTATTAGCAGAGGAGCAACTTGCCATATTTCTGCTCATTGTTGGTCACGATGTTAGGAATAGACGTGCAAAGTTTGATTTCATACGATTTGGTGAGACAATTAGCCGTCACTTCCATAATGTGCTACGAGCTGTGATTAAAATGTACAAAGAGTGTGTGAAGCCTGCGAAAGCCAACACTTCGCCTGAACAATTTAACACAAGGTCTTGGTGTCACTATTTCAAGGTAACTCGATCATTAGAGTTTAGTGTTTCCCATGTTATAGATAACTTTACTTACAAAATGACGTATATCGTTAGGATGCCGTGGACGCGATTGATAGCTCATACTTCCATGCTACGGTACCTTCGGAGGATCAACCAAGGTACCGTAATAGAAAGGGTGAAATTCGACAGAATGTCCTTGCTGCGTGTACTTTTGACATGAAGTTCACATACGTGCTTGCTGGATGGGAGGGGTCAGTGCACGATAGTAGAATCTTAAGATCGGCCATCAGTGACGGTAGATTTGATAAATTCATCGTCCCAACTGGTATGACAATCAATAGTAGAATATTCACATACAAACTTTGAGTCTTTATGACCGTATTTAGCCCATCTAATTGTTTATAATAATTGTGGATGCCTAGATAAGTACTACTTAGCAGATGCTGGCTTTCCGAATGCACCCGGATTCATAGTCCCATATCGTGGTGTGCGGTACCATTTGAAGGAGCACGTTGGACGTACTCCTGAAAATGATAAAGAATTATTCAATTATAGCCACTCCTCATTGCGCAATGTAATCGAACGTACGTTTGGGTTGCTGAAGAAATGCTTTGCGTACTTACGTCAAGCCCCGTTTGTCAGCATCCATACTCAAACAAAGTTGATTGTGGCTTGTTGTGTCATTCACAACTTCATTAGGGGCGTCGATCCTGATGATTTGATCGATGACGAAGATAACATTGAGGAGGAAGAGCACGATGACTTAATGGGTACTGAGGACTTAGGTGAGTTGGTTCCTACCGCAACATGGACTACGAAGAGAGATGAACTTTGTCGGACAATGTGGGTTGATTATGAAGATGAGCTTCATTGAGGCGTTGCAAGTTGACTACTTGATTTTGTTGCATGTTATGGATGTTAGACATTTTTGGGTTGAACTTTATGTGGTTTAAAGTTTTGAGTGCTTTGACATCATTAAATTGAATTTTATTTTGTATTGAGATTTGATATTTGATATTTGATATTACTAGTTTATAGTGATGTTCCTATGTACGTGGGTGCTTTCATTATTTATATGGTTGGGATGGAATGTTGTTATATTGAACACATTTATGATATGCTAGCTATGGCCGGTGGATCCACACAAGGCAATGGGGAACCTACAAGGCCATGCCAGTTAAGGTGGACCATTGCAATGGATGATGTCATGAAGGAGACCTTGTTGGATCAGCTGTTGGTAGGCAGTAGGGGCGATAATGGTTGGAAGAGCCATGCATTTACTGTCGTGCAACAAAACATGATGTAACGGTTGGGTGTTTCTGTAACTCATAATCACTGTAGAAGTAGATTGAAGACCTGGAAAGTAATCCTTATGAATATCAAAGAGTTACTGAATCAAAGTGGCTTTGGCTGGGATGATACGCTTAAGATGGTGAAAGCTGACGATTCTGTATGGGATGCATACATCGCGGTATAAATAGTTGTATTTACTTGATTTATTCAGTTATTGTCAGAGTGTTTCAGTAATGATCATGAATGTCTGTATTTCAGAAGCATCAATGGGCAGCGAGGTATAGAACAAAGACAATCCCGAGCTTCAATGAGGTTGCAATGATCCTTGGCAATGACACCGCAACGGGAGATCGTGCAAGGACTGGGATTGAGCTGGAAGCGGATACAGATGATGCTGATGAACGACTTGGTGGAATGGAGTCCACGGGATGCACTAATGGAGTTGAGGACTTGACATTAGATGATGAAACGATACCAAATGATGAAGTCCATAGTGAGCCTGGTGGAAGTACTAGTAACCCAACAACACGAGTGAATAGAAACAAGCGAGTCCGTAGAGCATCCGGGCCAATACAAGATTCTCTCTTAGAGCTTGCCCAAGCCACGAGTCGCATTGCCAAAGCCCTTGAATGGAACAATATGGACTTCTCACATTTGGTTTCACGCGAGGTGGAAAAGATTGAGGGCTTCACTGATGACTTGATCATTGAAGGTACGGAGTTTCTCATCAGTGACGAGAATAAGGCAAAGATTTTCTTAGCGTTGCCGCCTGGACGAAGAGGACAATGGTTGAAACAAAAGTTGATGACTTGATTGAGGACTTGTTCCTCGTCAGATACTCTTTTGTTAATGGGGGGTCACAAACAATAGTTTTTTGATGTCACAACTTGGTCCATAGCTTGGATGTTTCCAAGCTACAACTTTATGACTTTTCGTATTAGGTGCAACCACTACTTTTGATAACATGTACATATGATGCACTACTAGTTTATTTATGACATATATGTGCATATGATATGTCATTTCTCTCTCATTTTTATTATCTATCTATGACATATATGTGCTCCTTTTGATATATTTTGTACTCTCTGCATATGATATTTTTATTCTTTTTATATGACATATATGTGGTCCTTGAGACATTTTAGATGACATTTGTCTAAAATATAGGAAGAAATGAACAAGACATTTTAGGTGAATAATATAATAATTTATTTTGGATTGATGATCAAATAAACAGTAAGAAATTCATTCTTTTCAAGTACTCAATCATTTACAGGAAGTAACTAGAACGATTAATAAACAAAAAGGACACATTGACATGGTCATTATGCAATTGACAGAAGAAAAAAAACATAATGCGGCCATTATATAACCAAATACAAAAAAAAGATTGTATATTTTTCCAGTCATGGATCCTGAGTATTGACACAACATAATGGCCTATTTAGTAAACAAAAGAAAGGACATGTTCAACTAATATATTTATGGACCACATGAGTACTTATACAGGACAAGGCAAAAAGAAGGGCTAAGCCTTACAAATTAACTTATAGACACCATTAATTTGCTTGGTTGAATTGATGATCATCTTGATAGACCTTTACTATGAGTGCTGATTGTTAATAAGGAAGTGATTGAGGCGTTCTTTAGTTTGATAAATGGGATGCCCCTCCAAGTGAAAAGATAAATCTGCCCCTATTAGATATAATATTGACCATTTGGTCGACGAAATGAGGCAACTTTTTCTTTTCACTAAAAAGGGGCGACTAATCACTTCCCCTTTCAAAATTAGTAGAAACCAAATAGTCATTGCTTCCATAATTTCAGTTGGGTTGGGAAGTTAAAAACTAGAAATAGCTCCATTTACCACCATTTTTGTTGACCCACATAAAAGCAGAAATTCAGGAAAAGCAATCCAGTAGCTCTTATAAAGCTATGCTATCACACGTTCCAAACTTTCACATATCAGCATGGACTCAAACCCAAAAAACCAAGTACTTAGAACACTATGAAGTTGACAAATTGTATTAATTCTTAAAGGCAAAGTAAGCAATTCTGAAATTCATGAACTTGCAACAAGTTTCTTCTATTCTATATAAGTTGTGGATCAAGACTGCATTATCTTAATAAAGTGGGAAAGGAACTTCATATAAGTGCTTCTCTTAACTAACATACTTAATAAACGCGATCCCAGTTACTATGAGCAAGACAGTTCATGTGGCTTAAGGATCCACATTCAAGAATTGAGTTGTACTGATAAACTGTGTATAGTGTGATGGTCATATAGCACACCACTTTGTTTGTGTTGGGTAACGAATGCTTGTGGAGAAAGGTAATGGCTATTCATATGCAATTGTTCCTCAGATTACGGATTAGAATATCAAGCGAGAATTTTTTTTACTTCAATAGCGATGCTGATTCCTTTTTCAGCAAGAAGAATCTTCGACCCACTCTATCTTAGGTGTAGCTTCGCAAACTATTTTGGGAAGCTACATCTACTAACTTAGATCACATGTTTGTGTTGCATAGATTGTTTTCTTTTGGCTCACAATAAAGCCAAATAAAGGGAATCCAGTGGCATGATATAGCCATATTGGTTTGCACAAGGCTATATCAAATCTAGTGGGGATACAAAGGTCCAAAGCATATTTACAGTAGCCATTTTAATCTGCCATTTCTTATGTTCATTTATGTGCCCAATATGTAAGAACAACATCCTAAATCCTCCATCCAAAACTGCTTTCAGTATAACTATGGTTGCACAATCCCAACTTTCTTAGACACTTGGATGGTGACATTTGTCTTGTTCATTTCTTCCTATATCTTTTCTAGCTAACAATCTCATGACTACATCACTATTTCAAATGGTTTCTTGTACATATGCTTGCAACTACTGTGTATGGTTTTGTTTTTTATGTTTTTTCTAGAGTAGGTAAGCTGATCAAGTTTGGAGGTAAGCCGTCTTGACACAGAGCACAGTCCCACAGCTAAAAACATAAATTTCATTGCGTGGATTGTCAGTGTTTCCATCTTTGCTACAAAGTCAAGTTCTGTTTTTACTGGTGCACATAAAAATATAATTTGAGATGGTGGTGGTAGTGGAGTAAAACTTGTGTCAGAAGATGTTGTGAAGGTAGCCGGTCACAGCATTCAATACGACCCACTTGGCATACTATTAGAAGACAATAACCGTATGGATGTTTGGCCAGTCCCTAGTGGATCGGTACACAAAAAAGCAGCTTGATTACTGATTTCTAACCGATTCAGTTCATGTTATTTTCATGGGTTGATTCTAACGGTAGGAATCTGAGCATTATTGAGCGTTATTTGGGTGCAAATATCTAAGAATCGCCAATCAAACTGATTTTTGGTGTGTAGGTGAGTGTCCACCAAGATGTGGGCCAAATATTCGTGGAGTCAGTGGCCCCTAAAAAGTCTACTACGTGGCAAATTGAGGGACTTCGGCATCAAAAATTTTATACCGAAGTCGGTATCATAGATTTTTCCCTACTGGGGGATTGGCCAAACATCCACATCGTGTGCCCTGTGTCTCGTATTGAGCGCTGTGACCAGAGTCTGTAGAACATCTTGTCACACAAGTTTTACTCGTGGTGGTGGTGGCTTGGGGGCCATTTTTGTGCTGCCTCGTTCATTGATTGATGACTATTTATAATATGATATGACATTTGTAGGTGTACAATGGCTTCCCATTATGTTTATGTAGTTTTTAAAGGACGACGACCAGGCATATACCATGGTTGGGCAGAATGCAGCCTCCAAGTAAGTGGTTATAGTGGAGCAGTTCATAAACGGTTCAATTCACTGCAAAAAGCAGAGGCTGCCCTTCTCGACTACTATTGCAAGAGTGGACCATTGTCACCAAGATGTGCACATACTTCTTATGGCACAATTTCAGCTTCTGCACAAGTTGATGTGCACAGAGATGAAACTACTGTGGATGGACAGTCTGCCATGGTTCCTTTGCTTTGGATCATAGTAGTCATCTTTATAGTTTTCTTCATTAAGTATGGACTTGGCATATAAATTGTTGTGACAAGTAAGAGTCTTTGGATTCTAACTTTTTAAGTAATATGGTAGTGCTTTTCTTGTAAGGAATATGCTAGGAATATCGTACCTTTCAACAACCAATGTTATCTGACAACTAACTTATACGACTTCATATTCATGTTTGTTGTCTTTTGGGGATGATATGTCAGTTATATTTCACATACAATTATTTCACTCCCTACATATCATATATTTTATTTTATGCTTCTCGTCTATTAAGGGATGGATCATCGTTTTTACCGTTGGACACGTGATATGGATCAATTATTCGTGGACACGCTTGTGCATCTTGTTCCTGGCAATCGGGTCGAAAATGGTATTCGGTATCCTGTATGGAATCAAGCCGTCACACTCATCAATGCGCATTTTCGTACTGACATGACAATTGTGAATATTCGTGCTCAATTTAAGACGTTGCTTAAAATGCACAATGAAGTAAACAATCTTTTGGATCGCCCTGCATTCCAATGGGATGATAGCACCAAGATGGTGGTCGCAGATGATGACGCATGGGTTACACTTGTTCAGGTACTGTAATTATTTTAGATATTACAACTTTCTTATCGTCTTGCAACGATTAAATATTATCATATATATTGTTTTCTCTACGCAGATGGAACCACACTTAACAATATATCAAAGGAGGCTATTTCCATTTTATAATGAGATGAATATCATTCGGGGGATCAATTGACAAATAGCACATCCACTCTCTTGGAAAGCTCTTTTGTAGGTATTATTTTGAAATGACTTATGTAATTTCTATAATACACATAATTGAATTATATATATTTTATAATGATCTAATAGGTTTGAGCTTTTTCAACAGATGGGTTCGGCACTTTATGTATGCAAGCATCGATTGTGATTAGCGACATCGATCAATCCAATTTTGAGATGTAATATATTTTTAGGAACTCTGTAGGTGACTATATCTAGGGATATATTTGATATCATATATGAACTTATGTTATGTTATGTTATGTATCTCACGGTACCCTATTGCCACATTTTCACCCATGGAATGTATGAAACAATACTTCTGTAAAATTATGTGTGCTCTTCATTGGGTGGGACCTATTTTGGACATAACAACTTAACTCGATTTACTTGGGATCAACTCACTATTAAATTGGTGGGCCATATTCATTATCCTGAATATTGGGAAATTGTTGTGATCATATATATGGTTTGGATTGATCAAATCTGGGCTTTGATCAATCCAAGAGGTCCACTTTGGGATTGGCCAACCATCCCTACGGTTAGATTACTCAAATTTGTGTGTCACGTGGCTCATCTTGTGTCCTGTGAAGGAAGCCTGTCATTTTAGAGCGTGATTGGAGCCTACATCTAGGGATATATTTGATATCATATATGAACTTGTGTGATGTTATGTATCTCATGGTACCCTATTGCCACATTTTCACCTATGGAATGTATGAAACAATACTTCCCAAACTTTGAAGTCTCCGCCCAAAATGTCTGACACGTACCCCAACCCGAGTTAAGCCCTTGGTTAGTGGTTAACAAGGGGTACTTGTCAGACATTTTGGGAGGGGGACTTCCAGGGCCAGCGAATTTTTCCCCATACCCTAGCGCATGTACTGGACTTCTCTTATGCAATGCAACCCTTTAGTATATTTGTTTTCTAAATAAAATTATAAAAGGACAATCATAAAAGGGGATTTCTTACCCACGGGTGGAGTTCGAGCAAAACGTCGCTAATTGCCCCACGTGGCACATTTTCAAACCATTATTTGGGGTACAATGATCCAAACGTTTGAAATCACTAATGAGGCTGATTTTTTTGGCTTGTAAGTCCACCTAAGGATTGGCCAAACGTCCATACAGTCAGTGTCCTCTATAAGAGTATACACCACGTGGCTCATATTGTGGGTGGTCACCAAAGTTTTACATGTGGAGGTCCCTTCAGCTGAAAATTGCCATGTGGAGAAAAGTCAGTTGGAGTAACAGGTGGACCCTAATTTGGTCCCACCACCTCAGCTTCATCCGGTAAAGATACTGCAGGCGTCAAAGTTTGCAACGACAACCCAGAAATATATACCAAGTCAACGAAGTTCATGATCAGCAACAACTGACAATAAAAATAATAAAAAACACAAAACAATTAAAAGAAAACAAGGCCACCCCACCTTCTTCTTCGTGATCAAGATTCAAGAGTCATCACGATGTATGGCACAAACAATGGTGGATCGGTGGAAATGCATTTTTGAAGGCTGCGTGGCAGAATTTCACTATCACACATATCAACAATGCTACAAGTGCATGGTACCGGATCGTTTTAAAAAATTTGTCTACGTTAACCAAACACAAAGAAAACAAAGGCGTCGGCAAATTTGGTGGGGGCTGCCAAACGCTTGCAAATTATTTTGATGGCTGAATATTTAGCTAGAATTTATTTGGCCACGAAAATGTTTTCTCATGAGAACTCATTTGCCGACGTACCAAACATGCCCTAATCGTCAATTATACTTGACTTTTGCATTATTTTACATTATTATTAAAACTTTTCTTTCTTAATTCCTTTACCATAACTAGGGAAACGCCATGTGCGATGCACGTGCACCTTACGCATGGCAACACCTTACATGTGGCACACATTTAGAGACCACTGATCGTATAAATGTTTTTCGCATCTCTAGTGGACCTACCAACGAAAATTCATCCTAATTATGAATTTCTATCCATCGGATTAAAGTCTTTTTCATGGTTTATTTTCAATCGTAGATTTTTAGAATTACTATTTAGGACGCAGTGTTATAACGAAAATAGCGGCCGCTATTTTTTGGGTGTTTTAATAGTACGTAACAATTTCTATCGGTTATATTCCATTTTTTAAACCATGCTAGAATCTACCTACAAAAATTCATCATGATTAGCAAAGAGTTTTGACACCATTAATAATTTCATATTATGAGCCACGTGGCACAATCTTAGAGATCACTAACCGATATGATGTTTTTCCCATCTCTAGTTGACTTACATATCAAAATTCATCCTGATCAGTAATTTATAACCAAGTCTTTTTTTCGATTTATTTGTAACCGTGGATTTTGATCATTATGATCCAAAGGTTAGAAATCACTAATAAGGTTTATGTTTGTTACATAAGTCCATCTAGGGATGGATCAAACATCCATATGGTCAATAGGCTCTTATAAGGTGACATGTGTCTCTCATTGTGAGTCCATTATCAACTTTGATGATAGACTTTATCATCTAATTTTTTTTAGCATAAAGTATAAGTGCTACGTCAAGGTGCACTAATTGTTTGCACAGTTGAGTTGAAATGTGAAAGTATTTAGTGACCAAATTACCCTTGTAAATTAAAAAAAAATTCAAAACCGAAATAAGCAATTTTTGTCAATTTTTAAGGAACTTGAGGGCATAATAGGAATAAAAATTTATTTTATTTTTTTAACATTTAATTAGCTGCAGAGTGACGTGATATTTGGTACCAAAAAGACCGAAATGCCCTATCAAGTAAATAAAATGAAGAAACAAAATAAAGACATACAAGGGATATTGGGTTTTAGCGTGAGGCACGCAATAAGGTCTTCGTGTGTTAATAAGTAGAATAGATAACTAGTAAACGAGAAAAAAGAGAGAAAAGCTTCATTAACAATATGAATTAAAAGCTTCCTCTCTAATAGTAGTTATCCTTTGACAAAATCTTCATTAACAATATGAATGAAACAAAAGTAAAATATAGAACATTTCAGAACAAAAAATGAAGCAAGGAATATCCGTCTTTGAAACCTTAAAATATATCTTTGGGGTTAATCAATGCGAAACATATAACATGTATTGGTGAAGCTCTTTTGTTCTGATCTTCTTTTTCTCTCTCTCCTTGTTATGATCTTTCATTGTTCGGTCACTCAAGACTTCGTTAAACCGTATTGGATTTTTGGCTAGTGAATTTCGGGCTCTGATGTAGACTCCACTCTCTTCCCTCACCTCTTCTGTGCATTTGCCAATCTCAACATACCAACCAAGTCACCATCTCCTCTTCTAATTTAATCATTTTCTCTAACTTCACAAAAGCTGTCCAACAAATGAATCCTTCCCTCAAGACCCTTTTATCGATTGACGGAGGACATTCAAACAGCAACTTTTGCTTTGATGGCAAGCAAACCCAATTCACAAAAGACCTTCATTGACTCATCGATAAGAAAATCTATATTCAGTGGAATCGGACGGCTGAGCTCTCAATGTCCAATTCCTCATGTCATCGTGGGGTAAAAAATCTCAAATGTACGAAATAAATAGAGAACAAGTTTAATAAAAAAGTTGAAGTTGAACAAAAAAAATGTATTAAGTTAAAATGACAAATAAGATTGAGAACTTCAAACCGTTGAAAGCATGGGTTTTGCGCAAGAAACACAGTGGTGGGTCCACAGCCTGCAACTCTTCACTGTCATTGAACTTGAACAAACTAAGATGGGACCACACTCACAAAACACCTATGGACAAGGCACGTTTAAATGAGATTCCTGCACATTGTTCATGAATCAAAACCGTCCAAAAGTTTGGGGGATCACTTAAATTGACCACGAAACAAAACTCAGACCTGAATGAATGAACCAAAGCATCCCATTAGAAGCGTTTTATGCAGAAAAAAATGAATTTGTGGCCATCACCATAGACGTTTGATTTGGTCCTTTAAAAAAGAAAATTTGTTAGTCCATGACAGTCTAGAGGATGGACCGGGTCATAGGGGGGTATGTCAATTTTTTCAAATTGTGGAGGGGTATGTCAAATTTCGAAGACCACATGGGGGAGGGGGTATGTAAAAAATTCCGTAATTTTTAATGACTTCTCTAATAGTAGTTATCTTTGACAAAAGCTTCATTGAGAATATGAATGAAACAAAAGTAGAATATAGAACATTTCTGAACAAAAGATGAAGCAAGGAATATCAGTACTCTTTGGAAACCTCAAAATATATCTTTGGGGTCAATCAATGCTCAACATAGAACATGTATCGGTGAACCTTGGCTAATCCTAATGGGATTGTCAAGTGAATAAAGAAGAAGATCGGGTGGAAGATGTACAGTACAGATCATTCAATTTGGAGCCATGAAGATCAAAGAATTAAAAGAGAAGAAAGAGATTGAGAGAGAGGAGCATGAACAACATCAAGAGTATTCAAAGAAATTTCCTCCATGGAAGATTTGGATAACATTACGGGAGTTTATTGCTATCTTTTTGATTGGAGTCTTGTACAGCGTGATTGTAATTAAGCTTAATCTCACGACTAGGCTCTTTCCTAACCTCGTCATTTCTTCTGCCATTCTTGCATTTTTATTCATCTGGTCATGGACGAAGTGGGCGCGAAAGAAAGAGACAGGATTCCTGAGTAAAGAGGAAGATGACAAAGACAACGAAATACCAAGTGAAGAAGACGACGACGAGAACAGCGATGAAATATCAAGTGAAGAAGACGATGACGACGCATCAGGTGAACAAGAAGAACATTTTGTTTTGATCAAAATCTTAGGGCGTGTTTGATTGCACGGAAAAGTTTCCTGAGAAAATCTTCTTTTGTCTTGGAAAACTTTCCTGACAAAATATATCTGGAAAAATGCCTTAAATGACTGTTTGATTGCACCCGTGAAAACGTTCATTTTCAAATTATATAAGAAAATAAGGGCGTATTTTCGCGTGGAAACGAATTCTTACCTATGTGGAATGGAAATGAATTCTGGGCTTGGATGGGAAAATTTCATTTTCTCGTCCCGATTAAAACAGGCTATCAAACAATGGAAAATTGGCAATCAAACACGCCCTTAGACCATGTGTCATATCTACATTAGCGCTCCAATTTATTAGTTTCTTTTGAGTAATGGGTCAGCTAACTTAGGAGGGTATTTTGGAATTCTTAAAAATAGAGTCAGTCTATAGCTATACCCCTTTCTTACATCCAATTCTTACTCAGTGGTGGGGCCCACATGGAGATTATGTTGGAGAATCCAACCATACATTGAGTTTTCATTGCCATGATGATGATCATCACTACAAACCAGTCCATGCCAACATTCCTAACCATAAATAATTGACCTAAAGTTATGGTTTAATTGGATGGCCTTAAATTTTCAGATTAAAGTCAAATTTTCCTTAGGTAAAGAATATCGAAATGGACTATGTTTTTGTGAAGATGACCATCACAGTATGAACCAAGGTTTAAAAGGGGCAGTTATAGTGGTATAACGGACTAGATGTGTTACCGTTTTTTTCCGTTATAATGAATTGTAACACTCGGGCAAAAACCGAAAATAACATTAAAAAATGGAAAAATAACATAAATAACGGCCTTTTTTCACAACAATTTCTAGAAAATAACAGTCGTTTTATTTTCGTTATAATGGAAAAATAACGGCCATTATTTTTTATGCGTTTTAACGATACATAATGTAATGGGGGAGGTCCGATTGAATCCTTAATATCGGCCGTTATTTTTGTTATAATGGTCATTTTTGAAACCATGGTATGAACAACTCACAATGCAGTTGGATTATATAACATGATCTCTTTGTGGGTTCACCACTGCGTGTACGAATTGGATGTAAGAGACGGGTGAAGCTCTAGACGTACTTTTATATTAAAGTATACTGGGGGGAAGCCACGTGCACCTTACACGTGTAGAGATCACCGACCGTATGGATGTTTGGCCCATCCCTGGGTGGATCCACATGCAAAAAATCAGTGTGATTAGTGATTTGTAAGCATTTGATTGGAGTTTTTTTTCATGAGTTGATTTTTAACCATAGATTTTGAGCGTTTTGGGGGTACTTAGATTTAAAGGCTAGAAATCACTAATCAGGCTGATTTTTTTGTCATGTAAGTCCACCTAAAGATGGACCAAACATCCATATGATCAGTGTCATGTATGTTGGCACAGGTTGATTTTTGGCATGTTGTCAGAGAGTAAAACTTCTATCACAGCGTTCTGACAGATGCTTCTGTCACACTGAAAATCACAGGCCATGTGGCACACTCTTAGTGGACGTTGATCATATGGATGTTTGGCCAGTCCCTCAGTGGACCTCTAAACCAAAAATCAGCTGGATTGGTGATTTAAAACCTTTGGATCTTTGCACCCAAATAACGCTCAATAATGCTCGAATTCTTACCGTTAAAATCAACCCACGAAAATAACTTCAATCGATGCGCTTAGAAATCACTAATCGGGCTGACTTTTGGTTTAGAGGTCCATTGAGGGACTGACCATTTATTGAGCAAATAAGGTGACCTATGCTTAGGAAACCAAAAGACAAAAAAACTCAAATAATCCAACGGTTAATGGTGTATAGATTGTGACCCGGAGGGTAACAGAGAGTATTGAATGTCTGAAGCCCTTGTCCTTGCCTCCCACATTTTGGCTTTATAATAGTATAGTGTATAGATAGATAGATCAAGGTTTAAAGGAGGCCGTTTTAACGGACTGGGGGCGTTACCGTTAAAACCATTAAAACAGCCAGGGGCAAAAATGAAAAAAAATGGAAAAGTGGCGCTGAAATTCAAATTTTGAAAATTTCAAAAAAAAAAAAGAAGAAGAATTTAATGGATTTAACAGCCGTATTTTTTCACAAAATTTTTCAGAATTTAATGGCTGTTAAACTGATTTTAACGGCCGTTAAAACAAAAAAAAAATGGCCGTTAAATTAAAAGCATCAAAACGTGTTTAAACGGTTTTAACGAAAATGGGCTTGGGGCGTTACCGTTTAAACGGTCGTGTTAAACGGCCGTTTTTAAAACCATGAGAGAGAGACAGAGAGAGTCAATTTCATCATATCCGTCTGTAGAGGGGAAGCACGTTAACAAGTCGTTGGTAAATATGGGTAACCGGGTAATGGGGTATGTCAATATGGGTAATCGGGTTATGGGCCATCTTAGGAATGTCCTTTTTGTTTATGTAATGTTATTCTTAACCCTCGATAAACCAGGGAATCTATACTTGCTTTGTTTCTCGCAGTCATGGCAGAAGCCCAAGAAGAACTCTTCGACGTTCTCACAAAAACAGGTCAAAAAACGGGCATTTCTAAACCCAGGCAAGTTCTCTACCGCTCCTCATTACTTCCGACTATTTGATCCTCTTGCAATTATCGTTTCAAACTGATCCGTTGATTTCACTGGAAGAGTTCTGAAAAAGCAAAAAGGACTTTTTGGGGGTTTGTTGAAACTCTAATTCTTCATACTGTAATCTAATTTTCCCTTTTGATGTTTTCTCTTGTTGCTTGTGCAAAATCTAACCTGTTCTACTGATTGGATTTCTATGCTACCACCAGAGATTGTGTGCTCTCTGTATTCTTTCATATAAAATAGTGGAGTTTTCAACTATGTTGCGTGAAATTTAGACGAAAGATAATGCAATAAACAAGCAAATTAAGTCCCTAAGGCCAAATAATTGTAATTTATAAATTGGCAACTTAATAATAGATTTTAATGGGTAAATCACTGTTGGAAAAATCTGGTTTTGAAAAACCAGAAAATATGACTAACGGGGTCACTTTGAGCATAATTAAAAAGTGGGACCCACTTACCTTTTTAGGCGGGTCCATATTGGTTTTTCATCTCCTTGGTATGGAGAATAGTGAGGTTAAATTATTTAACCAAGACCTTTTATGGGTGAATGAAAAATCGGCTCCAAACTACCCCTACTGACAATTTGTAATGTTAGTTTACAAAGTGAAATGTTTGTGTAAAACATTAGTCCCACATGGAAGAAATACAAGATAGAAAACAAGCTTATATATACAGCTTGTTGTTTGTAGACTTGAAGTGTGAGGTAAGAGATAAGCCCATGCGTGCACACGGGGGCCCATGGGCTCTAGTTGGCATTCTGGAACCTCGTTCCGGAAACCTTATCTTTGGGAATAACTGTCAAACAGTTACACACCACCTTGTCTATTTAATCCTTATTCGTCCCCTCTCTCAAAACACAATTTTGATGCTTTAATCTTTTTCTAAGTTTTAAAAGTTTTCATCTGTGAGAGTACGAACACAGTTCCAGTTCGCCAGGCGTGTGGATTAAGTTCTATTCCTCACGTACAGATCGTTGTATCCTGGGAGACAGACGTCAATAGGTCTATCAATGTGTGGTATTTGTCAAATGTGTTCTGGTCAGAATTGTTTTATCTTTCCCAATTCAATCAGGCAAATTTTTTTTTTGGCATATTATAAGAAAAGGATTTCTATAATGTTGATCCATTTTTCCTCTGGTTTTCTAGTTCTAAAATTACTGATTGCTTACTTTGTTGCTTTTGCGTGGACATATCATCTTCCATATAACCTAATGTCTTTAGTTCTCCAGTTGTTGCTATTTTTATGATAATCACTTATTATAAAAATATTTTGCTACTTGTGCAGGGGACTTGTTCATAGAGATGGGGATTATCATCGAGCCGTTCATGTATGGATTTTTGCTGAGAGTACTCAAGAGTTGCTTCTGCAGCAACGTGCTGACTGCAAGGATTCATGGCCAGGCTTGTGGGATATCTCGAGTGCTGGCCATATATCTGCTGGTGATTCATCCCTTGTAACAGCTAGGTAGTTATATTCACCACCATTAATGGGGATGTATCTGCCGTTGGAGGCGGTTTCCATGAGCTTCTTTTCTGTATAATTTATTCGTTACTGAAAAAAACAAAATACGGATTGTTCACAGTTTGCGTTTTTATGCTCCAAATGTACATTTTATCAATCTGCCTACTACCTAGTTTTTCTTCTTTGTCAATGACTTATTCCGTTTAACATGTTATCACTCTTTGGTTGTTTTCGAATATGTGCATAGCTAGCCAGTAAATATATCTCTTCATTCACTTTGCCTAGATATGATTTTTATTTGAAGGGTAGTCAACTCATTACAGCTTTACGGGGATTTCATAATTGGACTAGGGTCCTTATCAAAAAAATAAATAAAAAATTGGACCAGGGTCTCCATCATATTGTTTCTTCCACTCTTTTTTTTGCGTTATGTTCCTATGATATTATCTTGTGAATGAGGACGTTTGCTGATTGAGGCATAATAGAGCTCTATTGTGGCACCATAGCTGCTACTAATGGCTGTGTTTACAGTGAAGATCATGCTGTTGCCAGAACGTTGATGTGGAGCTCTTTGATTTGTATTTGATTGTTTCTTCCAGAAAATCTACCAAGCAAACGAATAGCGAGTTCCTCATTTTCGTATCATCTTAAATGTTTCAAAATCAACAAAATGTCTACAGATTGGATTAAAGGATATTCCGTTTTGAGCAAAGGCAACTATGCCAAATATTTTGTGAAGATTGGAGGCAACTATATAAATATAGAACCGCACAAAGAGTTAACTTCAATTCCTGATGGTACCTAATGCATTTTCCAGTTTGGGATACATTGTTTTGCTAAATAGAGGTGTTATGCTAGAAGGCACGTAATATTATTTTAGTGGCTCTGGTTTAAAGTTATCTATTTGCCATATTGTACGTAACTGTAATTTTTGCATGTTTCCAGGAGGGAGCTTTATGAAGAGCTAGGTGTAAATCTTCCGAAGGATGCGTTTGAATTAATATTCATTTTCCTTCAAGAGTGGTCGGTACATCTCCTTTCTTTTGTGGCAATGTTTCAATGTTTTTTTATGCAATATGGTGCTCATATTATTGTACCTGAGTAAATAATTTTTTTATGATGCATTGAGTTCCATTTGTTAACATTTGCTTTGGAAAACAGATACTTGGCAATACTTTTGTACTGTTTAGTAAATTTTCTCTCTTTCGGTACTTCTCATAAGAAACATGAGGACTTCATAATGTGCAGTGATTTCATGTGCGCATGAGTTTGCCTGCATGCATTATTTCCAGTTCCTATATGACTTATAAAAAGTAGTGAGTCATCATAACTGAAATATATACAATGCAGCAGACTAGGAGTCTTCCACCAACACCACTAACATTAAAGTGATAAAATCAAATGAACCACTTACCCATCTCCATCCTCTCTCTATAAAAATTTTAATAAGTAATAAACACCTCACTTATGGGGGGGGGGGGGGGGGGGGGTTCCTCTCTCTATAAAAAATAGTAATAAGTAATAAACACTCACTTATGTGGGGTGGGGGGGGGGGGGCCATAAGTGGGTTGCGTCCCACTTCCCACGTGGGAAGTTATTTAGGTGGGGTTAAGTGGGTCATCCACTTAACCCCACCATTTGTTATTTGTGGGAGTTAAGGTGTCCATCACTTAACTCCACGATTTTGACTTTGTATGGGGCTTTCCCCTTCGTGTATATATATATATAGTGTGAGAGCGATTGAACTTATATTCAACTCTTCTTTTCTCCACAACTTCTCTCTCTAACCCTAATCTCTTTCTCCACCTTCTTCCGCCTCCACAACTATTTCTCTTCTTCTCTCTTTAATCTTCTTCTATTAGTTACAACTTAAATCACACCATGGTAGCTCTAGGGCACGTGTCTTTTTCCCCTAGGGCTTCCATTCCGATCTAAGACGGTTATGTGAGTATCCGGAGCCGGCAGAGCTTTTGAAGAAATCGCAGAGCATTCTGCATGATCCATTGATCAATCCTGAAGCAAAACACCAGAGGTTTTGATTTCCTAGTTAGTTTTCCAGTCTGTCTCTTCTTCTTAAGCTCAGTGGTTCTCCGGTCAACGCGTTTTTCGAGGTTTTTGGAGATTGCGGTTTTCTTTGAGATTCACACAACTCTAGGTGCTTCTACCCTAGGTGCACTCCACATAATCCTCCTAGGGATTGTCAGAAGTTCGTTTCGCAATTTTCTGACCCTCGGAATATATTCCAAATTGAAATTTAATACCTTGTATATATTACAACATACAAGTCATATGTTAGAAACCATATTTATTTACTGTGCCAGGAGTTATTGTTTCTCATCTCAGGAATTTGTCTGTCTATTACATGTTAATTACTTAATAATTTGTTCCATCTCATCATCCCCAAACCCTAATTATTAGTTGATTACCATTTTTAATGGAATCTTGCACATGTCACTTCTAAAATCTAAATACATGTTTTGCCCAGAGCTGAAACTGCTGCCAGTCATGAGGTCTGCTCGATACTTTGTGAGCTCTAGAATTGTATAAATATTTACAAGTTTTCTGATTCAAATGGTGAATGCAGTGTTATAAATAATGGCAAATTTATCAACAATGAATTCAATGACGTATATCTTGTAACAACTCTGGCTCCAATTCCTCTGGAGGCTTTTACTCTTCAGGTGAGAATGTTCTATTGATTATTATCTAATCTGCTTTTTCTGAGGTTCCCCAAACAAGCAGTCGGTCCGTTTTCCCCAAATCTTGTTTTTGAAATTTCCCTGGTATATGAATGACGCAACCTGCATACATCACGCATCTTTCCTTTTTTTTTTTTTTGTGGCATGAAGCAGCTTGGTTAGTTCTAGAGTCTATAAGATTTATTGGTTACACTTCTTACTTAAAATCATAAATGTTTCAACAAATTATTTCTCAAACTTATTGAAAAGAAATTGATGAATTCTCATATGCTGGTAGGAGCACTATTTAGTGGGCCTAAGTTTGTCTATGAATATCCTTATCTTGATCCTAGTCACAAAAATCTCCGATTTTTTTAAAAATTCTCCAAAAATCTCCGATTTTTTGAATTCACGAATCAATCGCCGATTAATCGGCAAAAACGGCAAAATCTCCGATTAATAAAAAAACTCGACGATTAATCAGCGATTTTGCCGAATTTTGCCGATTAATCGACTGAGACCCATTTTTTCCCCTTTTGATTTCAATTTTGGAACTATGAATGATATATCATGCTTACGAGTTATGAGTTACGACTTATTATTATGGAATTATAGATGTGCTTTTCATCATATAATTGCGTTTTGTTAAAAATAACATTTCTAACTTGAAAAATGCCATGATATATTTTTTTATTTTTGCCAATTTCTGCCGATTTTTACCGAATTTTTCCGAATTTTTCCGACTTGACCCCTTGCCGATTTATTGTCGAATCCCGACTTTGTGACTATGATCTTGATTACTGGGACTATTGATTGGCTTCATCTAGTATTTGAACCAAAATTTTCTGTTGTTCTGGTTTTTTTTTTTTGTAGGAAACAGAAGTTTCTGCTGTTAAATATATTTCATGGGAGGAATATAAAAACTCACTTGCAGAAGAAGATCCTGAATACGTCCCTTATGATGTTAGTAAGCAATACGGTCAACTATTCGATATACTTTCAAAAAGGTAGACCTGTGAGAACTATTATAGAAAACTCTATTTTTCTTTGTTTGTGTTGACTGCTAGAAATGTGTGAGATAATTGTAGTGATATGTCATATTAGTAATTGGTCTCCTTTATAATTTTTTCCCATTTTCCATAATAGGCTCTGTATTTTCGATTCATTTCTATATTTAGAATCTTTCAAAATACATCTGCATACCAATAAGTTTATGTGTACCTGTGCTTGTGTGAACTATTTCATCATTATCACGATATGGAAATAGATTTGATTGACAATTGTTAGAAATGTTAACACGTTACTAATTTACTTTAGAAATGCAGGCAGCAACTCTATGCATATGTTTGGAAAAAAAACCAAATGGTATATTCCCCCTCAAATTTTGAAACGACAAACTATTTCTGCAAATAATATTATTTAATGGTTCCACTTGTTTCTGGACAGTATTCCTATTAATTTGATTATATAAATTAATGAACATAATATATTATATAACATGTCATCATCATCCATACAGCCTGTGGTCTCCTGTTGCATGTTAAGATCCTTAGTAAGTTCCATATCCCTTGTTCCCGTAATGAGGGCCGAAGCAGCAACAGTGACAGATTTAGTGCTAAAGTCTACTGTTTCTGTCCCCGGTCCATATGTGGGTTATCCACGAGGGAAGGGTTGTCATATGATCCCATCCATCTTACACTGAACTAGCTATTCTATCTGTTCCTCCGCTAGGCCAGGTGCATCTTTCTCGCTTCGCTCGCCGAGTCACTGCTTGTCCCGACCGAAAAGAGCGAAATACCAACTTCTAAAAGACATAAATGGAGAAGAGAACCGCTCTTATCAGTGGAGTCGGTTCCAGCAGCAGTAGCGCCCAGCAAACAATGAGGTGTAAGGAAAGCAAAGAAAACGTCAACCACCTATTCATTCATTGCAAATTTGCAAGACTTGCATGGTTACATTTTGTTTTTATTTTATCGGATGGACTGGGTTTCCCTCGAAGAGGAGATTTTGGACATGTTTTTGGAGACTTCATGTAGTCGTTTTTGGCTGAGGGCATTCTATGAGGCTACTCCTGTACACTTTATGCTGATGAATTTGGTGGGAGACTTCATATAGTCGTTTACGCACGTGAATGCCTAAGATTTAAAAGCTGAGATTAACAAAAGATTATCAAGAATAATGAAATAACAAACTTCCAAACTAATCACAACCAAATATTCAGATTCAATCAAATAAGTTTGTTAAGTTCAAGGCTTTCACACACAATCTCACAATGTTAGACTCGTCGTTTTAACAGCGCGGATCTAACGGAAGATGGAATTTCCAATAAGCTTAGGGAATCAACCAATACAATCCAAATGGATTTTCATTGAGCCTATGCAAGGGTTTGAAAGATGGTTTAAGGTTCAATTCGGAGTATAAAACATGTAAAAAATGAACATTGATCATGATGATGCTTTAAGCAAATTGGGGAATTGGTTAGGATGACTTTCCAGCAGTAATATAAGGATTTATTCACCCAATAATAACAATAAAATCGGGCCTCGGGTGGTTTAATCAGGGTTATAGGCTCAGGTAGGGAAGGATTAATATCATAGGTGGGGATTGGAGGGGTGTGGAGGGGGCTTTATGGTAATATAGGCTTACATGGTGGCTGGGATTTTATTCCTAGGGGTACATGTAGGTGCTGTGCGGGCAGAAACAGATTTCGGTCAGCAAGTATGGGACTATAAGGGCTGACTGTGGGGTATTTAGGGTTCTAGATGTTGGTGGAAGCAAGATGAAGGGACAATAGTGACTATCGGCTGTGGTATTTGGGGCATAGGGGCTGATGGGTGCATGAACAGTACCGTGAAGAGTGCTGTGAACAGCAACATAAATAGTAAAAGAGCAAAAAAAAGATTCATGAAGAGGGATAAGAGGAGAATATTCAACCAAAGATCAAAGAAATACCTGGAAGAACTTGTGGGAACCTCTCCCTTGGCCTCACGCCAAACCCTCAAGGGGAAATAATGCATAAGAGCATCTTCATCTTCTTCATTCATTCATCAATCTTCATTAACCCCTGAACTAGGGTTCTTACAAAGTACTTAAAGAAGAAAAGAAAACCCTAATCTAATCTCCACCCTTGGATCAAATCAAGGGTTGAGATTTACAAGAGTTTTAAGTGAAATACGAAACATAACGTAACAACTAATAAGAACTTACAAATCTGCCATCTGTTGTAAGAGATGTCCCACTTATTTAAAGCCAATATTAATGGCCTTTAATAGGCCCAAGTCCTGATTTGTTGTCCGTATCATTCTCCCCAGCTGAAAAGAATTCGTCTCTGACGAATTAACGCTGTTGTACTGTTTTGGGATGTCATGATCAAGTCATTGTGGCTCGTCCTTAGTAAGCCAAGTAAACTCTAACCATCTCACATGCACGCCTTCCCAGTGTGGGGGCTTCAAAGGTGTCATACGTGCACATGAGGCCTTCAACACTCCAAACAAAATCTGGTATGCCTTTCCACTTGACAAGGTATTCGTAGTAACCTCCTTGTTTAGTGGAATTCACTTTCTCACCCATAATGTTTGGTATGCCTTTCCACTTGACAAGGTACTTGTAACAACCCCCTTGTCTAGTGGAATCCAATCTCTCTCCCATGATGTCTGGTATGCCTTTCCACTTGACAATGTACTTGTAACGACCCCCTTGTCTAGTGGAATCCAATCTCTCACCCACGATGCTCAGTAGGCCTCTCATGTGAAATGGATATCTCCTGGGATATGGTGTAGGTAGGGGAGGAGGCCATGGTGGTGGTAATGAGTATGGCATGGCGGTTTGACCATAAAATGGGCTATAGCAGGATAAGGGAGTCGGAGGAGGCCATGGTGGTTTGACCATAAAATGGGCTATCATAGGGTAAGGGTGCATGAAGAGGCAATAGGTCAGGTAGAACACTAGGAACATGTAGAGGGGCAATAAGTGCAACTGCTGGACCTAGAGAAAGTACAAGACTATCCAAATGGAAGAGTGGATTGATGCCCTTATTTGGAGGAAGCTCCAGAACATGTGCATTAGATCCAACACACGTCAAAGCTATATGGTGTCCAGCATTAAAAGGTTGTGTGTCACTCACATGAACCATAACAAAATCATCCACTTGAAAATCCTCAAAAAATGCAATATGAATCAGTAGAAAATTTATGATGTTCATTATTCAAAATAATCCTCTTATTAGTCTCAACATGCAAGTCATGAAGCCTGTGTAAAGCTGTTATGGGATTGGGACCTACAAGAATCCTAGACTTGTACTCAACAATCGACTCATTAACAGGCTCGATGGACTCATCTGTAGATCCAACAATAGGCTCAACAATGAGCTCTGCAACAGGCTCAATGGACTCATCTGTGGAGTCAACAATAGGCTCAACAATGAGCTCTGCAATAGGCTCAATGGACTCATCTGTGGAGTCAACAATAGGCTCAACAATGAGCTCTGCAACAGGCTCAATGGACTCATCTGTGGAGTCAACAATGAGCTCAATAACAGGCTCAATGGACTCATCTATGGAGTCAACAATAGTTCAAAAATGAGCTCAGGGGTAGACTCAATGGTCCCAATAGACTTGATCGGCTCAATAGTAGACTCAACTTGAGGCTCGGTGGGTTCACTAGAAGACTTTTTGGGAGACTCAATGGACTCTACTGTAAGGTCAACAATGGGCTTAGAAGACTTAACACGTTGTTTCAATCGATTCAACACTTCGTCAGATTTCTTCCAACCTTCTACAATTTCCTTCTTTAACTCTCTCTGTTTTTCCTCATGGATTTCTCATGGCTCGCTCTTGGTAGGATAGAGGGAGGTATTTGCCTCTCAATTTTTCCTTCATAACATCCCATGAGGTAATGGATGCGCGTCCCACTCTTTAACGTTGGCGCCCACATTCTCCCAATGGATCCTGGCTAGTCCTACCAGTTTCCACTTGGTGAACATTACCTTACGCTCGTTGGACATGACATACTGCTTAAAGTAGCAGTCCATGTCATATAACCAGTTATTGAGGGCTTTTGGGTCACCATTGAAGGATGGAGCCCCTTGGATCAGTGTAGAAATCTAAAATTTCCTAGAAATGACCTAACTAATAAGCAAAATTAATGCAAGACTAATCTAAAATAAAACAAAATAAAATCCTAAGTGCAAGACTTTAACTCCCTAAGCTAACCTAATGCTCTGATACCAAAATTGATGCAGGATGCACGTGAATGCCTAAGATTTAAAAGCTGAGATTAACAAAAGATTATCAAGAATAATGAAATAACAAACTTCCAAACTAAGCACATGCAAATATTCAGATTGAAGCAAATAAGTTTGTTAAGTTCAAGGCTTTCACACACAATCCCACAATGTTAGACTCGTCGTTTTAACGGCGCAAATCTAACGGAAAATGGAACTTCCAACAAGCTTAGGGAATCAACCAATACAATCCAAATGGATTTTCACTGAGCCTATTCAAGGGTTTGAAAGATGGTTTTAGGTTCAATTCGGAGTATAAAGCATGTAAAAAATGAACATTGATCATGATGATGCTTTAAGCAAATTGGCGAATCGGTTAGGATGACTTTCCAGCAGTAATATAAGGATTTATTCACCAAATAATAACAATAAAATCGGGCCTCAAGTGGTTTAATCAGGGTTATAGGCTCAGGTAGGAAGGATTAATATCATAGGTGGGGATTGGAGGGGGCTGTACGGTAATATAGGCTTACATGGTGGCTTGGATTTTATTCCTAGGGGTACATGTAGGTGCTGTGTGGGCAGAAACAGATTTCGGCCAGCAAGTATGGGACTATAAGGTCTAACTGGGGGGTATTTAGGGTTCTAGATGTTGGTGGAAGCAAGATGAAGGGGCAATAGTGACTATCGGCTGTGGTATTTGGGGCATAGGGGCTGATGGGTGCATGAACAGTACCGTGAAGAGTACCATGAACACCATGAACAGTACCGTGAATAGTGTTGTGAACAGTTCATGAATAGTAAAAGAGCAAAAAAAAGTTTCATGAAGAGGGATAAGAGAAGAATATTCAACCAAAGATCAAAGAAATACCTGGAAGAACTTGTGGGATCTCTCCCTTGGCCTCACGCCAAGGGAAAATAATGCATAAGAGCATCTTCATCTTCTACATTTATTCATTCATCAATCTTCATTAACCCCTGAACTAGGGTTTTTACTAAGTACTTAAAGAAGAAAAGAAAACCCTAACCTAATCTCCACCCTTGGATGAAATCAAGGGTTGAGATTTACAAGAGTTTAAGTGAAATACCAAAAACAATGTAACAACTAATAAGAAATTACAAATCTGCCATATATTGTAAGGGATGTCCCATTTATTTAAAGCCAATATTGACGGCCTTTAAAGGGAATGGGCCTAGTAGTGGAATGGACAAGATGCTATGAAGACTTTCTAGAAGGTGTTGGCTTAATGAAACTTTTAACTGAATTTTGATGGCAGTTCCTTGGAAAATCTGGTTTCGGTGGGTATAAGGGAGTTTGTGGAAATGCTTGGGAGTCTATCTTGATCTTTTTTCTGGCCCCATTGGGATCATGGATTCAAATGAGGCAGAAGCTAGAGCTCTTCTTCGTGAGCTTCAACTCTCAATGACTTCTTCTTAGGTCTTTTAGAAGTGGAACGGGACTCTATTAATGTTATCTGTTGGGCCAAGAAAGAAAATAGTGGACCATGTCGCCTACTGTACATCTTAGATCACATTAGAGAGCTGGCCAGGGGATTGTCGATTATTTTTCTGTATACATTGGGAGATGTTAATGACATTATAGACTCTTTAGCAAAACAGGGCGCACATAAGTGTTCTTTGTATATTGGGGATTCCATCCTGTAAATTTTGCATCTTTTAATGTTAATTCGCTGTTACTTTTTAAAAAGTAAGATCCATAACTCCTTATCCCAACTATCCGGGGTAGGCTACACAAATCCTACCATGTCATTCCACTCTATCTAGGGACATATCTTCCATTAAAGCTGACTTATTCAAATTTGTTCTTATTACCTCAATCCACATCCACATCCACATCCACATCCACATCCACATCCACATCCACATCCTTTTCAGCCTTCCCTCATCATTTTAGAGCCTTTGAGTTCATCAGAGCAGTTCCTTAAACCAGTGCCGTAAATGGTTCATTGCATATGGTGAAACCATCAATCAACTGTCCTTTATTTTATTACCTAATTGGGGCTACTCTTAGGTTTCTTGATGTGCTTATTTTTTATTTCGTTTTCCTTGTCTTGCCAGTCATCCATCTCAGCATCTTCATTTTGGTAACAGTCATTCTATCTATATACATGTTTTTTTGATTGCCTAACATTAAGCTTTATAGAACATGGCCAGTCTTATAAATTATCCCTCTTGTCTATTTGTTATTCATTGGTTAGTGGTCACATAACACCCTAAAGGCACACTTCTACCTCAGTTTCCCAAATCCCAACTTTATTTCCATGGGCAACATCTTTCTCAATCTCTCCCTCATATGTGGATGATTGAACTGAGATATCAAAAGGCTCCCTCTGGTCGTGTGTTCGATTCTGCCCGTCACTTGATTTACCCCTCCGCACGTAGGGAAACTTCCGAGTGGGTCTGTGCGGTGCAGCTGAAGGGATTCATCCAATCCCAATATGGGTGGGGACACCTTTCAAAAAATTTTTTTTTTCCAGAAAAATGGTCCTTTTGAGGTATCTTCTAGCTAAGATGCCTAGATATGGGGTAATGAAGATTGTGGTTAGCAAGCTTTACCAGCCAAGGCACGTCGGGTCGAGTGTTAATTATTTGGAACAAGGAAAAATTCGAGTAGAGGACTCCTTTGTCGGGGATTTCTCTCTGTGGTAAGTGTAGCAGACTGGTGCAAGTGGGTGATGACGGGGGTGTATGGGCCGGCAGTAAAGCGATTCAGACCAAACTTTTGGAAGGAGCTTGTTTTAGTCCAAGGGAGGTTGGGCATTCCCATGGTGCATTGGGGGGGGGGGGAGGTGGGGGTGGACTTCAAAATGTAATTCGATTCTCATTTGAGAAGATATGAGGTAGTAAAATGACTAAAAGTATGTTAAGACTTTGAGGCCTTTGTTGGGAGACATAGTGACGCAGGACGAGATGTCATTCTGCTATTTTTTGTCGGGCACTGATTCGGTGTAGCGCGGACTATCATAGTAGAATGCTCCCGCATCACATAGTATGGTGGACCTTCCATTCAAAGGGTAGCTTCATGTGGTCTAATAACCAGACAAGACTGATGATGTTGAGATTAGACAAGTTCATTGTTTCGGATAACTAGGTATCCCTTCACTCTTAAATTTGGCAAGAAGTGCTTTCGAAGCCGGCTTCTAACCATAACCCTGTGATGCTTAGGTCCGGGATGATGCAGAGAAGGCCAGCTCCATTCAGGTTTGAAAACATGTGGTTGGAGGAGACTAGTTTTCATGACCTCGTGGCATCTTGGTGGGAGTCTATCCAATTCTTGGGTAGGGCTGGTTTTGTGTTCAGAAAGAAGTTGAAAGCTTTAAAAGAACTAAAAGCTTGGAATAAGGAAGTCTTTGGTCTGGTGGATGATAAGATGAGAGCAGTGTAAGAAAAGGTAACTTCCATCAATTGCAAGGAGGAAGGTGATATGATGCCAGAAGAGGAAGGGGAGAGAAGGGTGGAGGTGAAGAAAGATTAGTTGAGATGGGCTTGGTTGGATGAGATAAGTTGGCTCCAGAAGTCGAGGGTAAGGTGGCTGAAGGAGAGAGACAGAAACACGAAGTTTTTTCACTAGATTGCCAATGCTAGAAGGAGGAGCAACAGTATAGCAAGGCTAAGAGTGGAAGGGTCTATGGTAGAGGATGACATTATTCGAGATAGTGTGGTATAGTATTATTCCAGCTTATACTTCGAGACGCGCGTCACACGTCCGAAGGTGGATGGACTTCATTTTGACAACATAAGTGTGGAACAGCAGGTTGAGTTGGAGAAACCTATTGAGGAGGAGGAGGATCTGAGGGCTATCAAGGATCTCAATGGAGATAGAGCCCCTGCTCCAGATGGGTTTTCCTTAGTATTTTTCAAAAGATATTGGGATATAGTTGGAAAAGAGAGTTGTTGAAGAATTTGAGGAAGGAGCTATTCTAGACCGGTGCCTTAACACCACTTTTATTACCCTCGTGCCAAAGAAGGAAGGGGTGGAGAGCCTGCAAGATTTTCGGCCTATCAACCTTGTAGGGAGCACCTACAAAAAAATTATTTCCAAAGTTTTACTTCAAGAATGAAAGAGGTGATGGGTTCAATCATTTCTCCATGCTAAGGTTCTTTTGTGAAGGGTAGGCAGATTTTGGATGGAGTTATGATAGCTAATGAATGCATTGACACAAGAATGAGAGAGATGAATAGGGGAGTGGTATGCAAAGTTGATATGGAGAGAGCGTATGACCACGTGAGCTGGGACTTATTGGATTGGTTTCAGTTCAAAGTGCAGGAAATGGATTCAGGTGTGTATTTCCTCGGCCTCATTCTCCATTTTGGTAAATGGTTTGCCTACAGGCTTTTTTAGAAGTTCAAGGGGATTGAGGCATGGAGACCTGCTATCTCCGTTCTTGTTTGTTGTTGTGGTTGAGGCTTTGGAGAGAATGATCAACAGAGCAGTGGAAGGAGGTTACATAGAGGGCTTCCGAGCGAGTAGCAATGGTCTTATGAAATCTCACCTCCAGTTTGTAGACGACACGATCTTCTTCTCCCAGGATACTCATAGACAGTTGAGGTACATTAGATGTATTTTGAGATGTTTTGAGGCCATATCTGGGTTGTGAATCAATTTGGAAAGAGTGAGGTATTCAAGGTGGGAGAGGTGGCTGATTTGAGAGATTCGGCGATGATTTGGGATGTAAGGTGGGAAGATTGCCAACTAAATACCTGGGTCTACCTTTTGGAGTAAAGTATAAGGCAAAATCTATTTGGGATCCAGTTGTGGAGCGGCTCGGGGGAAGGTTAGTGAGATGGAAAAAGAGGTATCTCTCGAAAGGTGGCAGGGTAACTCTTATCAATAGTACTCTTTCTAGCCTTCTAATCCACTTCCTGTCCTTGTTTACAATTCTGGTTAGTGTAGCGCGGGATCTGAAGACGTTGATGAGAGACTATTTGTGGGAAGGAAAGCATGATGAGCATAAGTTCTTTTTGATGGAGTGGGACAGTATATGCAAGAGTAAAGAGGAAAGTGGTTTGGGTTTTTGTCATTTCCAAGATATGAATATGGCGTTTCTTGGGAAATGGTTGAGGAGGTTTGGGAAGGAAGAAGATAGTATTTGGCGGAAAGTTGTTGGAGGCAAGGATGGGTTGATGTATGATGAGATGGGTGGCTTACCAATGCTACCTTCCAATGGTTCTAGCTTGTGGAAACGAATCTTGTAGATTAGTGAGCGCTTTAGGCCGGGGATTCAATTCAGAGTTGGGAGAGGCGACAAGGTTTGGTTCTGGGAGGATAGCTAGTGTGGAGATGATTCATTGCAAGATACTTTTCCTTTACTCTTACCACTTAGCAAATCATAAAGGGGCCAAGATTCAGGACTGTGTGATGAGGTCGAGAGAGGAGGTAACTTGGAATTTGGGCTTCAGAAGAAATCTTAATGACTGGGAGGTGGACAGGGTTGGATCTCTTTTATTTAGAGTGGGAGAAGCTCCATCGCCGACCATAGATCCGGACGAGAGGGTATGGAGGTGGGATCCTAAAGGGGTATTCTCTATTAGCTCCTTTTTTCTAGTCTTTATATGATGGGTCAGCGTGTCTATCTTGTGGCTTCGGTTTGGGGAGCCCTAGTCCCGTCCAAAGTTCTTTTCTTCATATGGACTGCCATTCTGGACAAGATCTTGACAGTAGACCACCTGAACAGAAGGGGAATAATGTTTACTTAAAAGGTGCTCCTTGCGTAAGTCCAACGCCGAGTCGGTGGAGCGTTTGTTGATTCATTGCACCCTCCTGTATTTGTGGTCCTCCCCTTGTTACGAGTTTAGAGGGTGTTTTTCTGATACTTCTGTTTTTAGATGAGAAGAGATGCTTCGGGGTTCTCCTCCCATGTGAGTTGTAGCCTGTTTTGTGCTTTAGTCATCCTTTGAAGGCCTATCTTGCTTTTATTCCGGGGGTTTGCTCCTTTTGTTCAATATACTATTTACTTATCAAAAAAAAAAAAAAAATTATAACATAATGGACATAGGACTAGATGGAAATACTAGGGAGAATATAGAACATTCATACTTTAAGAGAATTAGGGTGTCAGAGGTGAAAGCAACTTTAGCTAAGTAAAAGATAGGTAGGGCCTTAGGACCATATGGTATCCCAATAGAAGTGTGAAATGCATAGGAGGAATTGAATTGTCCTGACTTCCTAAGCTATTTAACAATATCTTGAAGACAAGAAAAATGCCAGGTGAATGGATAAGAAGTACTGTAGTGCCTATATACAAGAACAAATGAGACGTACAAAGTTGCAAAAACTACTGTGACATCAAACCTATGAGACACACTATAAAACTTTGGGAAAGAATGGAGCAAAATTAAGGGAGAAGATGAGGATATCTAAAAGCCAATTTGGATTTATGCCAAGAAGGTTGACCATCGAGGCAATCTTATTACTTAGACAAATGATGGAAAAGTTTAGAGAAAAGAGGAAGAATCTCCACTTGGTCTTTGTTGACTTAGAGAAAGTATATGATAGAGTCCTTAAAAAATTAATTTGGTGGGCATTGGGAAAGAAGGGAGCCTCAAATGGATATATTGACATTATTAAAGATATGTATGAGGGAGCAATAAGTAGTGTTAGAATAATTGGTGGTGAGCAAGTGAGTCTCCAATCACAGTGAGATTACACCAATGATCAGCCCCAAGTCCATATTTATTTGCTTTAGTTATAAATGAAGTAATTATTCATATCCAAGATGGGTTCCTCTGGTGTATGTTATTTTTAGATGACATAGTATTACTTGACGATACTAGGGATAATGTAAATACAAAATTAGAACTCTTGAGGAATACTTTGGAATCTGAAGGTTTTAAAAGAAGTCGAACCATGACAGATTATATGGAATGCAATTTTAGTAAGGATTCACATAGAGATGATTCACCAATTAAAATTGAGAGCCAAGAGATACGTCGAAGTGTCCAATTTCGTTACATTGGTTCTATTGTTCATAAGGAAAGTGAGATTGAGGTGGATGTTGCCAATAGAATTAGAGCGGGGTGGCTAAAGTAGAGATGTGCTTTCGAAGTACTATGTGATCGACGTGGCCAATCAAACTAAAAGAAAAATTCTATAAGATGATAATAAGACCAGCAATGCTTTATAGAGTAGAATGTTGGGCAATCAAGAACATGTTCATAAAATGAGAGTCGTTGAGATGAGGGTGTTGAGATGGATGTGTGGTAAGATAAGAAAAAGACAAAATAAGAAATGAGCGCATTCACGAAAATATAGGAGTAGCCCCAATAAATGACAAATGAAGGGTGGCTAAAGTGGAGATATGCTTCCGGAGTGCTATGTGATTGGCGTGTGCTAATCAGAGTAAAAGAGAATTCTATAAAATGACAATAAGACTGGCGATGCTTTATGGAGCAGAATGTTAGGCAATCAAGAAACATGATCGTAAAATGAGCATATTCGAGGTGATGATGTTGAGATACATGTGTGGTAAGACCAAGGTTTAAAATTTCGTTTCGGAGTAATGTCTCGGTCAAGTGAAAAACCAAGACAAACTCCGAAACGAAACGAAACATTGAAAAAATGAAAATTTCGAAACATTCCCGAATCATTACGAAAAATTGCGAAACATTACGAAACATTGCGAAACATTACGAAACATTCCGAAACATTTCGAAATATTTTCAAAATCATGAAATCGTATTTTTTATTTTTTTGGAATGTTTCGGATTGTCTCGGCGAAACAAACCGAAACATTACGAAACGAAACATTACAAAACGAAACGAAACATTTCAGTTTTCTTACGAAACGAAACGAAACATACAAAACATTACGAAACATTCTGAAATTTTGAACCATGGGTAAGACAAGGAAAGACAAAATTAGAAATGAACGCATTCGCAAAAATATAAAAGTAGCTCCAATAAGTGACAAATGAGGGAAAGTCAATTGCGATGGTTTGGTCATGTACAACAAAGACCAATAACAACACTAGTGCAGAGGAGTGTGCAAGTCGAAAGGCCTAAAATGTTGAAGGGAAGGCCAAATTAGACGTGGAGTGAGGTTTTGAGAGAAGATTTTAAGGAACTTGGCTTAATGGAAGAGATGGCTTTAGACATGATTGAATGGAGGAACAAGAGTGTAGCTGACTCCATACATCGGAGAAAAGGAGTTCAATTGTAGAATTAGGGTTAGGTTTAGGGTTTCAAAGTAGAGAAGAAAGTGGAGAGAGAAGAGGGAAAAAAGGATGTCATGTGATTAGGTCACAATGACTCCATAAATCTTATTTATTTTAAGTTCGAAATACAAAAGACAAATATATCCCTCAAGGGGAGTAATTACAAAACTACCCCTAATACATGAAATATACGTAGAAAATACGTATATGATAATACTCTCCCTCAAGTTGGCACATAGATATCTCTCATGCCCAACTTGCACAAACACTTATGGAGTTGCCAACTGGAGACTCCCTTGGTGAAAACATTTGCAATTTGTTCATCAATTGATGCAGGATATTTAACCAATACTTCTAAAAGCCGCGACTGTTGGTAGCGTGAGATTAAATTCCTTTATCTCATAGCCCATGATCCAGGCCCTCGGTCAAACCCTCCTTCGTGGGTCCCATTTCACACGGGCCATCCCACCCTGAGTGTGCCCCATATACGTAGGCTGCCCCACTCGAGCCCGGTGTGAAAATGGCCCTGCATTAATCACCCATGGTGAGGAGTCTCGAACATGAGACCTCCCACTCTGATACCACTTTGATATAGGGCATTTAACCAATACTCCCCAAAAGCTGCGACTGTTGGTAGCGTGGGATTAAATTCCTTTATCTCATAACCCATGATCCAGGCCCTCGGTCAAACCCTCCTTTGTGGGTCCCATTTCACACGTGCCATCTCACCTCGAGTCCGGTGTGAAAATGCCCCTGCATTATCAATCTTCACAAATGGGGTACACACTGCCCCAGAGACAATCTTCTCTCTTATGAAGTGGCGGTCCATCTCAATGTGCTTGGCTCGATCATGCTGAACAGGGTTGTGAGCAATGTTGATGGCGGCCTTGTTGTCACAGTACAAGTTCACAGACCCTGAGACTGGGAAGCAAAGTTCAGCAACCAACACTTTCAACTAGAGCATCTTACACAAGCCATGGGCCATTGCCCTGAATTCGGCCTCTGCACTACATCTGGCGACAGCAGGTTGCTTCTTGCTCCTCCAAGTAACTTGATTGCCCCCAACAAAGGTGCAATACCCTGAAGTAGATCGTCTATCATCTTTGGCCCTCGCCCAGTCTGCGTCAGTGTACGCCTCTCTGCTCATATGGCTATTCTTTTCAAACAGGAGACCTCTACCAAGAGCTGACATGAGATACCTCAAGATTCGATGTGTGCCTCTAGATGAACACCTCTGGGTGAGTGCATATACTGACTGATCACACTCACTGCATAGGCAGTGTCTGGTCTAGTCAGGGAGAGATAGATCAATCTCCCAAGTAGTCTCTGAAAGCTCCCTACTTCTTGTAAGAGTTCACCATTGGCATCTCTAACTGGTGATTCTGCTCTATGGGAGTTTCCACTGGCTTGGTTCCCAACTTGCCTGAGTCCTGTAACAAGTCTAAGACATACTTTTTCTGAGAGATGAAGACCCCTTGACTGGATCTTGCAACTTCAATACCTAGGAAGTATTTGAGAGGTCCTAGATCCTTGGTTTCAAACTTCTATGCTAACTCGCCCTTTAACTTAGCCACCTCTTATGCATCATTTCCTGTGAGAATAATGTCATCCACATAAATAATGAGAGCAGTGGTGTTCTTCTCTTGATGCTTTACAAATAAGGTGTGATTGGCTTGACTTTGAGTGTAACCTAGTCTTTTCACGGTTAAAGTGAATCTCTCGAACCACGCTCTTGGAGATTGCTTGAGTCCGTAGAGAGCTTTCTTCAGTCGACACACTTTGCTACTACCTGGTGGAGTGAATCTAGGAGGAGGCACCATATACACTTCTTCATTTAGGTCACCATGAAGAAATGCGTTCTCGACATCCAGCTGATGCAAATGCCAATCTTGGTTTGTTGCTAGAGACAACAATATCCTGATGGAGTTTATCTTTGCCAAGGTGTGAAGGTCTCCACATAGTCAATCCCATAGGTCTGAGTGTACCCCTTGGCTACTAATCTCGCATTGTACTTCTCAACTGATCCGTCTGCCTTGTATTTGACTATGAACACCCATCTGCAACCCACAGGTTTCTTGCCTCTTGGCAAGTCAACAAGCTCCCATGTCCCATTCTTGTCCAGAGCTCTCATTTCCTCTTCATAGTTGCTTTCCATCTTGGTTGAGCCAGCCCTTCTGCCCCGGAAGAAGGGATAGGAATAGTGGAAAGAGATGTAAGAAAGGCAACATAGGAGACAAAGATGCTGAGTGCAACTCCTGACTCCTTTTCGTAAAGCAATGGGAAGATCATAAGCATCAGTAGAAGAAGAAATGACAAGTGTAGAAGGAGCAGAAGGATTACCTTGATCCGATGATGAAAGGACGGGTACTGGATCAGCTGTGGCTTTCTACCTTCTGTGATAGACTCGGAGCTCCTTTTGAGCACCAGGAGCGCTATCAATCACAGTAGTAGGTAGAGTATTCTGAGGCCTCTTAAGCTCAAGAGAGGGAGGAGAGAGTAATATAGCAGGAAGAGGAACATCACACCTCTCTTCATTACTAATCTCCCCTTGAAGAGAGGCAGAGAAAAAAGGCAGATCCTCTCTAAAGGTGACATCCATGGAAACAAACTTCTTCCCTGTGGAAGGATGATAACACTTATACCCTTTATGGGAATAAGAGTAATCCAGAAATACACATTTAAGCGCTTTAGGATCAAGTTTGGTACGATGGGGACTAAGGATGTGTACATAGCATATACACCCAAAGATACGAGGAGGGATCGTGAGTAATGAAGCATTTGGAGTAAGAACCTGTAGAGGGGACTTGAAATTGAGAACACGAAAGGACATTCTGTTAATAAAATAAGCGGCAGTCAGAACAACATCCTACCAATAGGATTTGGGGACGTTGGAGCCGATCAGAAGAGATCGAGCTACTTCAGTCAGATGTCGCATCGTTCTTTCAGCTACGTCATTTTGTTGAGGGGTGTAACTGCAAGAATTTTGGTGACAAATCCCATGGTCTAAGAAGTATTGCTGGAGTCCCCCATACATATACTCTCCACTCTGGTCAGAATGAAGGAGCTTGATGGAGGCACCATACTGATTTAGGATCATCTTATGAAAACCCTTAAAGATGACATGAACTTCATCTTTGGTTTTCATAGGATAAACCCATGTGCACTTAGTATAGTCATCAACGAAAGTAACAAAATAGCGGAAGCCAAAAATAGAAATCACAGGGGAAGGGCCCCACACATCAGAATGCACGAGATCAAAGGAAACAGAACTTCGATTACCTCTTGAAGGATAAGTAGATCGACAGTGTTTCGATAGCTCACATGTCTCACAATGCAAGTCAAATAACGAAACAGAAGCAAATAAAGCTGGAATTAACAGCTTGAGGTACAGAAAAGAGACATGCCCCAGACGGGCATGCCAACATAAAATAGAATCCAACCAACTCCTACTACTACTAGATGACTGCAGGACTGTGAGTTCAGAAGGCCGTCCATCAATAAGATATAGCCCATCAGCTTCATGTCCAGTGCCAATCGTCCTCCTCGTCTCGAGGTCCTGAAAGACATAGTATGAAGGAAAGAAAGTCACACTGCAGTTCAAGTAAAACAGATGTAAGTGGAAGCTGGGGAGGGGAGAATAGCTCATTTCCCAGAGACAAGATAAAGTACCATCTGTAGTTTTAACCTTATCGCGGCAAGAACAAATGGAATAATTAGAAAATAACGAAGACATACCCGTCATGTGCTTCGACGCCCCTGAATCAATGATCCATGTAGGACTGGAAGGGGGGATGGACACATGATGGGCAGATTTGATGATACCTGACTGAGCAAATGAGGACGTGGCAGTAGGACCATCCAGTTGCGAAAGCAAGCGTCAAAGCCTTGCAAGCTCGGAAGCAACCAAAGGACCAATAGAGGCCTGTGAAGAAGACTACTGGAGAGACTGGCCCTGAGAGGGTGCTGAGGTGTCCATGTTAGCTGAATGTGCACCAGAAGATCTGACTAACTGGAGCGAGGAGCAGAAGACTGGGGGCGACCATGCAGCTTCCAGCAAGTAGCATGCACATGTCCAAGGCGACCACAGAAGTCACACTTGGGCATCTCCTTGGAGGAGGAAGATCGGCTAGCTGAAGGTGCAGAGAACTTAGGGGGTCGACTCCCTTGAAACTGCTGAGGCTGAGAAGCAGATGCAAATGAAGGAGTAGGTGAAGAGGTGACAAGCGCTGATCTCTCGTGAACGGGAGACTCATCTTGAGTAGATTGTCGGCGGCTCTCCTCACTCTGGAGATATGAGTAGACCTCGCTGAGAGTAGTTAGAGGGGCTCGACTGCTAAGAATCTGAACCTTGGCCAGCTCATATGAAGGATCGAGTCCAGAGAGGAACTCAAAAATCCTATCCTCAACATGCTTCTGGTACGTGACTACTTCATCTGGAGTAGGAAGATGATAGGAGTAGAAGTAAGTCTAACTCCTCCCACATACTCCTTAGAGTCGCAAAGTAGTCGGAGGGGGACGTGTCACCCTCACGAAGGCGAGAGATGCTTTGCTTCAATTGGTAAGCTCTACCAGTGTTCTGTTGCTGTGAGTAGGTCTTCTTGGCAGTTTCCCAAACATCTTGGCTGTGCGCTGAATAGAATGTGAGGTTCCATGGAGTTGACAAGCCACGACTGGACAGTGAGATTCTCAGTTTCCCACTTCTCAAACATGGGATCATTCTCCTCTGGCTCTTTAGTCCAGCTCGTGCAGTGCCCCATCTTCCCACGGCCTCCAATGAACAACCGTGCTGCTCTAGCCAGTCCAAATAGTTAGTGCCATTGAGTTTAACAGATGTAATCTGCAACCCGGGGTTCTCATACATCATCTGTTGCATCACAGGTCCTCCAGCTCCTCTGGAGATAGAATCTGTGCTAACAACTGATTTTGAGGGCTTATCGGGGATTTGCAGTCTTCATAACAAAGCAACAAGGAGAGAAAAGAGGAAAGAGGGCTAGAATACCCAAAAAGAAGGTATTAAGGAGCAAAAACAACCCTCAATGATGGCCGACGATCGAAAAATGCCTATAGGAACCTCCAAAATGCATCATAAATAACCCCAAAAATAGGAAACAACTCATAGGGATGGAAAACAGCATCCTATGAGCATAGGGAATAATTTTAGGGTTTATACGATCGAGTTGGGGAAGATTACATAGCCCAACCGAAAGTCCTATGGAACTAAAAGAAGTTGCCGACGGTAACAGGTGAGGGTATTTCACCTTCTAGGATCTTCAATCTTGATGGTTTCCCCCAAATCAAGTATCCCCATGTAGGTAAGATTGGGAGTGATCAAAACGAAGGGATAAACCCCAGAAAAAAATCCTAGAAGAGCTCCAAAATCGAGCTGGTTTGAAAACCCAATTTTTTTCGATTAATGGAGAAGGGTTCAAAGACTATCGAAACAAATCCAAAAAATTAGCCAAAAATCACCAAAAAACATGATAAATCATACCCTACTAGGATCTGAAGTTTCAGGTCAATCGGAGAACTTCGTCCGTAAGACTGACGTCAGCAGCTGTACGGCTTTGGTGATGTCATCGCCCTCCTGGTTGCTCTCAGATCTGTTCTCTTGTGCAAGGAACTTCAGATTGGCTCTGATACCAAGTTGAATTGTAGAATTAGGGTTAGGTTTAGGGTTTCAAAGTAGAGAAGAAAAAGGAGAGAGAAGAGAGAGAGAGAAGAGAGAAGAGAGAAGAGAGAAGAAAGGATGTCATGTGATTAGGTCACAATGACTCCATAAATCTTATTTATGTAAGTCCCAAATACAAAAGACAAATATACCCCTCAAAGGGAGTAATTATAGAACTACCCCTAATACATAAAATATACGTAGAAAATACGTATATGATAACAGAAGGCTTATGATGATGACGGGGAATGCTATTCCCCAGTCTACATTTTTAGCACTATAATATGATAGTCAATCATTTCCTGTTAAATAAAGATTCTCATTTTTATTCTATTGCCAATCTTTAGTTGTCTACGTCCCCATCCATAGACCAACACGTAGAAATGACACAAACAATCACATGTAGACACCACTGCACACCTGCTTTTCATGTTACATTCTTTTAGAAGAGTGATACGTCTCTTAGCCAATTACTGCTATTGATGTTTCATGTCTTTTTTCATAAGAAGTAATTTGATCAACGAAACAAAATTCTTAACAAAGTAATTTGTCATCTTTGCCTAATGCATTGCTAAATTTTCTAAGTGATTTTGTGTCAAATTATTGAAGGTACAAAACAAACATGAAGGCACGCAGTCTGACTCTACAAAAGCAACTTGATCGTTTTGCTCCTATTTATCTCGATGCAGAGGTAACTTGTCCCCTAGCATTAATCATAGTTCGTAATTTCATATTGTTGTGATCATTGTCATAGGAGTATTTGATAGTAATTATCTTGCTTTCACCTTAACAAGTTAATATTGGATTGAAGACATTTACTAAACTAGGTTGTTCTATTTCTTCTGACCATGACCTGCGTAATAGTGTATTTGACAGAGGGTTCAAATGTTAAGACTAAATCTCTAGTCTTTGTTGTTAAAATGTGTTGTTTGGCTGTGTGGCCAACACTCTGCCTCTGTTAGACCCATGGACCCTTTGATATACATAGTTACGCCTCCCTCTAACATCTTAAGCTTTTAGAGTAAAGTGGTTGTCAACATGGTATCGGAGCAGGAGGTCCCAGTAGGTCACGGGTTCGAGTCCTCGGCAAAGTGCTGGGGGGGGGGGGGGGTGTTGTAAGAATGTGTTGTTTGGTTGTGTGGTCAACACTCTGCCTCTGTTAGACCTGTGGACCCTTTGATATACATAGTTATGCCTCCTTCTAACAGCTTAAGCTTTTAGAATAAAGTGCTTGTCAACAGTCTTCATTATTTTGTTAGTTCTCATTAGGCTATAGTCCTATTGAGAGTGCCATGTGCATTTGGACCATACATGTTTCAGCCAACGATCGTCACAAGGATCCATGGACCCGAACCCAAGCCACTACAAAAGTCGATCTAGACCCAAAGCTGACTCAGACAAGACCTAGCCTAGCTAACTAATCCCGAATGTCTAACATCATTACAAAAAGTGTTTTGAAAGGCATTTAAGGCTTACGTTTTGAAGCTTGCCTCTTGGCAAGGTTTCCACAAAACGCCCTGAGGCTTATTAAAGAAGTGTCAAAGTGCATTAGCTACATGTGTCATCCAATGAGGCATTAAATAAGGCTTAGGTCTGAAGGCTCTTACACCTTTTCTAATGCCTCATGTCCAAGGTTTAAATTTTCGTTTCGGAGGAATGTCTCGGTCAAGTGAAAAACCGAGACAAACTCATAAACGAAACGAAACATTGAAAAATGGTGAAACAACGAAATTTCCGGAACATTATGAAACATTCCCAAAATCATGAAATCATATTTTTTATCGTTTTTTTTTTCGGGGATTGTATTGGACTGTATCGTAATGTCACGGTTTGTTTTGGCGAAACAAACCGAAACATTATGAAACAAAACAAAACATACGAAACATTGCATGTTTCGTTTCGATTTTACGAAATGAAACGAAACATACAAAACATTACGAAACATTTCGAATTTTAAACCATGCTCATGTCAGAGGCAAACACCTCGTGTGCATATGTTGGTGGTAGAAATTAGGTTCACACATTATCTTAATGTACTTATTTTCCCCCCTTTAATCCATAGTTAAGTAATAACTTATTCTCTGTTAAATTACATCAATAAAAGCATCTTTCCCGTCTTGCTGTTTAAAGAGCAGGATCTGCCTCTTTTTTGTTTTCCTTTGGGATTCGTCCCCTTTTATTGAAACACACTTATCAAAAAAAATAAAATAAAAGCATCTTTCCCCCATATGAAATGCATTGATATTTTTTCAAAATTTTCCTAAATTTTTCTTTTTTATTAAATCTATCATATTTTGTATTATTTTAAGTAGTCATTTAACAAGACATGTTAGTTAGGCTTACGCTTCACGCCTTGGCAGCTTATACCTCATGCTTTAGGCCACTGAAGCGCCACTGAAGCTCCTTGTCCTATTATTCAACCTCAAGCAAACCCCTAGAACTCTATCTTATATATTGGTTATGAAATTGGTTAAGGGGATCAGCACCTCCCTATGATGTGGGGAGTGAAGGAGTAAAAGAGGGAAAAGATTTGTAGCAAGTGGGAATCGAAGACTTGCAGAAAAGGAGGGCGGAAATTTTGTAATCAACATCCATAATGAATTGCCTCAGATGGGCTGTGGACGTAGTCACTGGATTCTAGCGATGATCCACGTAAAAATGATATTTCATCTCTCATTTTCTCTCCCTTTCTCTTTTTTTCTTGTGGATTTTGCGGTCACATTTGGGCAACATCTATGGGATTGTTTTCCCTTCCAATGATCATCCTTCTTTTGTTCTAAATAACCATGTTCTTTGCGAAGAGGTGTTGGAGACATCAGCAATTGTCTCTTTTCCTTTTCTCTTTGACTAAGGGAATTTTTCCCTCTCCACAAGGGCTTAGAGGCTTCTCTTAAAAGAATAGACTATGAGAACAACCACCCTAAGGTCCTTTAATCGGATTTTACAAAAGAGAGAGGTGGGGTTGAATCCAAGGTTGATTTCCCTTTCTTGTGCTTCACCTTCAACGGTACCCATCGACCACCATCGTCAGCTTGAAGCTCTCTATCCTCTCGCTGGTTGTTGTCATGAGTGGAGCCACCACTGCCATATCGTGCGTCCCGTATCACTCGACCATTCTTGACAAGATCCATGCTGATCTTTGGTCCTGCTTATATTTGAAGCAACTGCAGAGAGACTGGTTACGCGCCCTGTTGTCGATCTTTCATCCAACAATATCGGAACCAAGTGTAGTTCTCCATTGCATAGACCTAGTAAAAACTTGCTTCTCATTGCCGCCACTTCAGCTTGCTTGTTGCTGTGATCATGGTCGAGCTTATAGTTATAAGATCAGGAATTGAAAGGACCATTGCACGCCTGCAAATTTGTCGGTGCCGCTGTAGGCCACTGTTGATGTTGCTGTTTGATGAGCCTTGATCACCCCTGCAACTCACTGAAACAAAAGTTGCAGTAGCTTGCTTTTTTATTTTTTATTTACTTGTTTTTGTCAATTATTTCTGATGAATGGCTTGCCCTGAATCGTCATCACTGACCCTCCTTGTTTCCTTCATCAACAACTGGCCACCACAATACACCACATGCAAATCTTGGTCATTCTTACAGCCACTTCCCCACGTTGAGAATTTTAGGGAAGGAGATAACTCCATTCTCTTATATCTCTCTCTCATCTCAAGCAGTGTATCATGGTCGACCATGAAAGCCCGTGATCAACTCCATTGGCCCAAAAATTGAGCCTAGGCTTGGGTCCGAGACGGAAGTATGAGACTGAGCTCATTGCCCCATTAACTATTTTGGCAGTAATTATGGAAGTTGGTTTGCTACATCCTTTTTCTTGGCCAGATCTCTACCTTAATTCAAACCCAATCTACATCCAATCGTCAATCAAACCAATCACCCCAATAGGTTGCCCGATGGTGTATACTCAGACCAATTCACTGAGGATGCATTTTACCCGCTCTCCAGATTTCATACTATACCCTTTCAATTGGATCTTCTTGATGTGATCACTACCATCTTTGTGATTCATTCATGGAGAAGGCTACTGCATTGTTAGCATTCAAATCCATTATCGGGGCCACCTCGTTGTGTGAACGCATTGCCTTGAAATCCATTATTGACAATCATTGCACAAAATTGTTGCAATTCGACTCTCCGTGTTTGGAAGAAATTTGTGATCGATGCCACATAATTCATGTTAATGATGGGGGGAAGGGGGGCCACCTGATTTGGGGGCTCGGTTCATACTGAGTTGGATTTATGGGCTCAGTCTATATATAGACCACCTGAACTAATGGGCCCAATCGCAAACTACCCAATATGTGGGCTCGGTCCAAACCTAGATGACTGACCGGAGGGCTTGGTCTATGTATATGTGGATGGATTGTTCATTGGACCTCATTAACACACTTGTCTTACTAATCTATGGGCCCAACTCACACATTTTGATTGCTCGACTTGAGGACCTAAATTCACACTTAATGGACTGCCCAATTTATCGACCCAACTAAGACCTATTTGGAGTGCTCAAACTATGGGCCCAGTATATTCTAATGTGAAATACCTTTGTCAGGGGCTTACTGATAATATGTTAGATATTGCAGGCAGGTCTTTGTAATTACGCAGATTCTCACATAATATAAATATTAAGTGAAATCGTGTAGGCCTTAATGCTCTACATGATTTCTCCTCCTTTCCCCCAATCCTAGAGGTCAGAGAAAATCTTAGAGATTGTGAAAACGTAGAGGAAGGCTTTCCAAAGGAGGAGATCATCTCCCATGGTCAGCCATGTAGAAAAGCCTGAAGGATTGATCTCAGTCATCTTTACACGTTCCATAGGGTCCAGAAATCCTAGCCGCTACCTCCAGAAGGCTGGAGAAGAGCTTCCAAGCCTAGATGCCCACTCTAGGAGCCTGGAGAAGAGCTACTAGGCCTAACCGCCCACTCCAGAAGCTTGGAGAAGATCTACCAGGCATAGTCGCCCACTCCAGAAGGCTTGAGAAGAGCCACTAGGCTTAGTCGGCCACTCCAGAAGGCCAGAGAAGAACCACCAGGCCTAGTTGCCCACTCCAGAAGGCTGGAGAAGAGCCCCCTAGCCTAGCCGCCCTTTCCAAAAGGTCAGAGAAGACCCTCTGGACCTAGCCGTTCCTTCTAGAAGGTTAGAGAAGACCCTTTGGACCTATCCGTCCCTTCTAGAAGGTCAGAGAAGACCCTTTGGACCTAGCCGCAGGTCTTAGAGGAGCCCAGAACTCTCTCAAGTGAAACCGCATCTCCCGAAAGCAGGGAGAACTGCTCCCAGGTGCGGGCGCACCTATCCAGGAACCTTTCTAGGTCTCCGAAATTTTCACAGGTTTCACGTGGGTGGTGTTTTCTCCAATAGAAAATTGTTAAATGTGTTCCTAAAAGGTCCGAATCCTGCGAGCAACACTTCTGATCAGTCCAAGTTGCTCTATTCCTCAGAAAGGTCTTTTCTACTATCATGAGTACATCTGAGGAATCATCCTCTACAATGTCGGAAGTTATTGTTGCCCCTCCTAATCTGGGGAGTCATGGTGACCACAATCTCGGCTTTCAGATTGCCACGGTGAAACTTGATGGGACCAACTATCTTTAGTGGTCTCAATCTGCGAGGATGTACATCACGGGTCAAGGAAAAGTTGGCTATACCACTAGACGTGTCACCGCACCTTCAGAATCTGAGGCCAGGTTTGACAAATGGGAAGCAGAGAATTCGATGGTCATGTCCTGGCTGCTCAATTCCATGCATCTGTCGATCAGCAAGGGCTTCCTCTTTCTCCCGACAGCCAAGGATATATGGGAGGCTGTCTCTCAGACCTATTCCTAGGTTGGGAAGTTCGTTTGGATGTATGAGCTTCAGTAGGAGATAACTCGCCTGAAGCAAGGAGATCTCCCATTGGGATCATACAATGCTGCGTAAAGCAGCAAGTGGGAAGAGGTAGATCACTACCAAACCTACACCCTTGCCTGCACTACTAATGCTACAGAGTTTCAGAAGATGATAGTGTAGACTCGCATATTTGAGTTTCTTGGTGGTTTGAACTAGAGCTATGAGCATGCTCGGGTTAATATCCTGGGCAAAGACCTGCCGCCTACATCCCTTGCATAGGTCCATGCCTACATCCAGAGTGAGGACAGCAGGAAGAGAACCATGGGCTCCAAGTCGGATACTGGCATTCCTTTGTTTGAAAAGTCTGCCTTGGCCACGTAGAAATGGAACGAACCGGCACCCAAGAAGGATGGGGAATCTGATGACTGAGAGGGACTTTGTTGTGACCATTGTGGCAAACGTCGCCACACTCGGGAGACCTGCGGAAGTCCACATGGTCGCCCTGCACAAATCACTAGGGGCAAGCAGGGCTCATTTAAGAAGCCTTCTGATGCCAAACAGGGGACCTCCGCCGCTCACGCTACAAGTCAAGAGTCTTCTGATGTCATACCTTCCTCTGGGCAGCCTAGTTACATCTCCAGCATGGACCTCAACAGGCTTCGCCAGCTCCTTTCACAGCTCGATGGCCCTTCCACATCTACATCCTCCTTTGCTCAGACACGTACTTCCCATATAGCCCACCATGTGTCTATGACACCCAATGGTCCATCTTGGATTATTGATTCTGATGCCTTAGATCATATGACTGGCATGTCCCTTTTCTCCACCTACTATATCTGCCCGAGTAAGGATAAGGTTCGGGTGGTAGATGGCACCTTCTCCTCGATCTCGGGTAAGGGCACTATCCCTACCACACCCACCTTACCTTTATCCTATGTGCTTCATGTTCCTAAATTCACCACTAACCTACTTTCTGTTATCCATCTTACTAAGAGCCTAAATTGCAGCGTTACCTTTTTTTCAACTCATTGTGTCTTTCGGGACTTGGAGACGATGTAGATGATTGGAAGTGGTCATGAGGATGGTGGATTGTATCTGCTCCATAACAAGCCAACTCCCCACTCAGTTGCCCACCAGTCTAGTGCGAGTGTCAGTAATCGTAGAATCAATAAAGACCTGTTAATGCGTTGGCATAACAGGCTTGGTCATTTACTACTTTCTGTTTTGAAGAGTTTGTTACCTCAGTTTGTGTCTGTTCCGTCCTTTGAATTAAACTTCGAAGCTTGTGTACTTGCAAGCAAAATAATGTCGGGTGTCTTTCTTGACCAGTAATAATAAAAATACATTTCCTTTACATCTTGTGCATTCTGATGTTTGGGGCCACAACCTCCCTACCTCTGTCTTTGGCTTCTGCTACTTTGTGATTTTTGTGGATGATTACAGTCGCTACACTTGGATTTATCTTATGAAATCTAAGAATGAGGTGCATGCTATCTTTCAGTCCTTCCATAAGATGGTGTGCAATCAGCTGGGTACCACGTTGAAAGTCCTACGCACTGATAATGGGGGGGAATACATGTATGTTGGCCTTGCTTCATACCTTGAGGAACATGGCATCATGCATCAAACTTCGTATACCGACACTCCTCAACAGAATGGGGTTGCTGGGAGAAAGCACTGTCAGTCCTCGAGGTTGCTCGTGCATTCCTTATTGGTACTGGGGTCTCGAAGAGTTATTGGGCCGGTGCCGTGTTGATTGCTTACTTTTTGATTAACCGTATGCTTACGAGAGATCTTGAGTTGCAGTCTCCGCTTTCTCTCATGTTTCCTTCCTATCCTGTGTTCTCGGTTCCTCCTAGAGTTTTTGGTTGTGTCTGCTATGTTCAATCTCATCATAGGAAGGACAAGTTAGACCCTAAAGCTGTCTGGTGTGTCTTTCTTGGATACTCATCCACTCAAAAGGGATATCGGTGCTTTCACCCCTATACTCGTCGATGATTTGTCGCACTGGATGTCACCTTCTTCAAGAGTCTCCCCTTCTTCTCTACTGATCGAACTTCTCTTCAAGAGGAGCTTTGGAAGATTGATGAGAGTCTGATATCTCCTTAGGGGAGATTTCCCTATTGGTGCCTGTGCCTTTTGACTTACCACCTCTTATCTCTGAGCCTACGTCCATTCTTACTACTGATACCTTGCCACAAGACATGCAATTGAGATCACTGAATTCGCCATCAAAGACGTATGCCAGAAGAGGTCCAAAGGAGAAACAATCTACCACCCAATCCCACTGCCAAGGAATTCAACTCGATCCAGGTAACCCAGTACTCACTGACCCCCATGATGATATTCTTGTTGATCCTTCTGCTATTCCATCTGTGGATATCGATGTACATATTGCTTATCGTAAGGTTGTTCGAAATTGTACTACCAAGAACCCTATCTCTCACTTTGCGTTTTATTAACAACTTTCTTCACCTTATAGAGTGTTTATGACTTCTTGTCCACTATGCCCATACCATCTAGTGTTTCAGAGACTCTTGGCTAACCTAAGTGGAAAGCAACCATATTAGAAGAGATGCAAGCCCTAGAAAAGAATGGTACTTGGGATCTTGTTCCATTGCCTAGAGGAAAAAAGCCCGTGGGTTGCAAGTGGGTATACAGAGTGAAACACAAAGCCGATGAAAGCATTGACAGGTACAAGACTCGTCTGGTTGCTAAAGGGTACACAGACATACGACATTGAAACCAGGAGACATTTGCTCCCGTAGCTAAGATGAACTCTGTTAGAGTTCTCCTTTCACTTGCAACAAACTTGTCGTGGCCCCTACACTGGCTGGACATCAAGAATGCATTTCTCCTTGGTGATCTAGAGGAAGAAGTGTACATGACAGGACCTCCAGGATTCAGCCTGGTTGGGGGTAAAGAACTTGTGTGCAAGCTGAAGAAAGCCTTCTATGGGCTCAAGCAATCACCCAAAGCCTGGTTTGAGAGGTTCAACTCAGTAATCAAGAAGATTGGATACTCACAGAGTTAGGCATATAATACACTATTCATTAAGAGGAGTCCAGGCCATACTACTATTCTTATTGTGTATGTGGATGATATTGTGGTCATGGGAGATGACCCAGATGAGGTTTGCCGGTTGAAGTACCTAGGGACGGAGTTTGAGATCAGGAATCTAGGACCCGTAAGATACTTCCTGAGTATTGAGGTCACTAGATCGAAGCAGTGTGTTCAGCTCACAGAGGAAGTATATTCTAGATCTCCTACGTGAGTCTGGGAACCTGAAAGCCAAACCAGCTGACACACCCATTGATCAGCAACATCGGCTTAATCCTATTGATGGGGATCCAGTTGCTGACCCTAGTCAGTTTGAATGTCTGGTTAGAAGACTTATTTATCCCTCATTGACACGACCAGATATTGCATTTGCAGTTAGTGTCATTAGTCAGTTCATGCACGCTCCCCGTTCTCCACACCTTGAGGTATCACACAGTTTTACATTACGTCAAGGGTTCACCAGGGAAAGGATTTCTATTAGGGACATGGTTTAAAATTTCGGAATGTTTCGTATTTCATATGTTTCGTTTCGTTTCGTAAGGAAACCGAAACGAAACATAACATTCAATGTTTCGTAATGTTTCGGTTTGTTTTGCCGAGACAATCCGATACAATCCAAAAAAATAAAAATATAATTTAATAATTTTGAATAATAATTCGTAATGTTTCGTAATGTTTCGGAAATTTCATTTTTTCAATGTTTCGTTTCGTTTCGGAGTTTGTCTCGGTTTTTCACTTGACCAAGACATTCCTCCGAAACGAAATTTTAAACCTTGATTAGGGAAGAATGGACACTTGCGAGTTGAGGCCTATACAGATGCTGATTGGGCAGGCCCACATACAGACATGCGTTCTACATTGGGGTACTGTACTTATGTTGGAGGTAACCTTGTTTCACGGCACATCAAGAAGCAACCAATTGTTGCCCGCTCCAGTGTCAAAGCAGAGTATTGTTCTATGGCTCATGGTATGCTTGAGTTATGGTTAAAGACCATGCTCATCGAGTTTGGCTATCCTGTCAAAGCACCTATGCAATTATATTGTGACAATAAAGTCGCTATCAGTATTGCTCACAACCCAGTTCAACATGACAGGACAAAGCACATTGAAGTGGATCACCACTTCATAAAGGAGAAACTCAACCGTGAACTTATTTGCAGACCTTATATCAATACCGTTGATCAGGTGGCTGATGTGTTTACTAAGGGTGTTACTAAAGGGGTCCTAGAGCATCTGTTATCCAAGTTGGGCATGATAGATATCTTCGCACCAGCTTGAGGGGGGAGTGTTGTCAAGGGCTTACTTATAATATATTAGATACTGTAGGGGGGTCTTTGTAATTATGCAAATTCCCATAATATAAATATTAGATGAAATTGTGTAGGCTTTAATGCTCTACACGATTTCTCCTCTTTCCCCCAATCATCTCTTTGCTCTTCTCCTTTACCATAATCTCTTTATTCTACTTATTCTGGTTACGATCTAAGTTACAACAACACCCACTCCCACTATGGACCTAATCGCATTGGCCTTCTACTTGTACTGCACCCTAAGTCTAGAGCCATCATATTCTGTCTTGGATCAACATACTTACTTTAGACGTCAGACTGGGGGTCGAGCACAATCATATGGGTCTTGTCATCTGAGGACATGCACCTAATATACATTATCCATTGGACTTGAAATTGTCTTTCTATACGTTATCCATTGGACTTAGTACTGGCCTAGCTACAATATGTACATGAGTGAGTCCTTGAGCTTCTTCACAAGCATATTCACTAATGCCCAATAATTTGTCATTCGTTAGCAGGGGGCTAAAGAGTTACGCTTCGAACCCTCCACCACTTTTAAAGGACTAAAAAGTTTGGGGGAACAACCCACATCCCGATGCGTGGGACTAAAGAGTATCGCCTCGGACCCACAATGCGCTTGGTTAATAGAACAAGTTAGTGACCTAAAGGGTGTAGCCTCGGACCACTTAGCCTTCTTGATGGCCTAAAGAGTTTTTGCCTTGAATTCCTTGATTCCGAGCACAAGGACATGTGCTTGAAGGACCGAAAAGGTCACTCGATGCAAGGGCCTAAAGAATTTATGCTCGGACTCATAGTGCAGTAAACGAATTTCACAACGAATGGCCTAAAGAGTTTTGCCTTAGACTGTTCGACCACATAACATAAGGTCAAGTAGTCGATTCAATCTCAAGTAATAGAAGGTTAATCAATTGATTTCCCCGACATTATGGACATCTCAGTCAAATTCAAATTATGATCACGCAATATCAGGAAATCGGACAAGTTCATAACACCAACCATTAGCACACTACCAGAACAAGTCGGTCGAGCTACTGAAATATGCCAGTCCAAGCATAGTCAACCTACTAGCTTGGTCGGATCTCCCATCAAATAGCATACTCCATCTGTGTATTTTGCACATCAAACTACTTAACAAGTTGTATATATTTATCTCGCTGAGCATTTTCAACCAGCTTCACTCAAAATTCAAGTTGATCAGATCATCCAACATACATTGTCAGTATAAAGATGCAACTAAGGACATACCGAATATAAGCAACTATATTGATCTTCTCGGAAAATTGATCGGACAAAGCTGTCCGATCAACTGTCAAGAGGGAGAATTGTGAATTGCCTTAGTTGGGCTGTGGATGTTGTTGTTGATTTCTAGGTTGAAAGAGAAGAGATGAGATGAGAAGAGAGGGGAGAAAATAGTGGAGTCGATTCGGGCATGCAGTCCCATACGACCTACTTATGTATTAAAAGAATTAGGGGCTAATTACAAACTAACCCCTGTACTATTACTCATATTAGATAGACCTCCCTGCAATACATACATACAAGAAACAGAAAAAGGCTAATACAATTCTAACACTCCCCCTCAAGCTGGTGCATAGATGTCACGCATGCCCAACTTGCTAACAAGAGCATCAAGTCGGGATTTGCCAACGGCCTTTGTCAAGACATCGGTGACCTGTTGATCCGTAGGGACAAAGGGTGTACATATATCACCAGTCGCAAGTTTTTCGCGGATGAAGTGATGATCAACTTCGACATGCTTAGTGCAATCATGCTGGACAGGATTGTATCGCATCTTTGTTCACAATAGAGAGTTAGGGGCTTCGTGACATGACAACGCAGTTCTTGAAGAAGTAACCGCAACCACAGTAACTCACAGAGACCATGGGCCATATAGCGAAACTCAGCTTCAACATTGGAGCGTGCTACAAACGGTTGCTTCTTGCTTCACTAGGTGACCAAATTGCCAAATACTTTGGTACAATACCCAGAGGTGGATCTCCTGTCAGAGACGGATCCAGCCCAATCCGCATCGGTCCATGCCTCTACTTGGGAATGATTATGTTTAGCAAATAATAAGCCCTTTCCAGGACAACCCTTCAGGTTCCAGACAATCAGCAAAGTGGCTTCAACATGGACAGTCCGAGGGGCATGCACAAACTGACTAACCACACTGACCGCATAAGCAATATCTGGTCGAGTAAGGGAAAGATAAATCGACTTTCCAACCAGCCACAGAAAGCCAACCACATTGACCAAATGCTCCCCATCACAGTCGCTCAATTTGTAATTCGGTTCAATGGGTGTATCAGCGGGTTTGGTTCCGAGCTTGCCCATCATTTGAAGTAAATCAAGAACATACTTCCGCTGATAGATAAAGATACCTTCCCAGGACCGTGCAACCTCAATTCCAAGGAAATACTTTAGGGGGCCGAGGTCTTTGACCTCAAATTTCTTTCCAAAAAAGATTTTGAGTGTCTGAATTTCGTTCGGATCATTACCGGTGACAACAATATCATTCACATATACGATGAGAGCGGTAGTGCGGGACGACAAATGTTTGACAAAGTGTGATTGGCTTGACTTTGCCTATACCCGACCTCACGCATAACACTACTAAAGCGTTTGAACCACGCTCGTGGGGACTGTTTGAGTCCATACAACGACTTGTGAAGTCGACATACCTTCCCATCCGCATTGGGAAATCGAAAACCTGGTGGAGGATCCATATAGACTTCTTCATGAAGGTGGCCGTACAGAAAGGCATTCTTAACATCCAATTGATGAAGAGGCCAAGATTTATTAGCTGCTAGAGATAAAAGAACTCTGATGGAATTCATTTTGTCCACTAGGGCAAAGGTCTCCTAATCAATGTTTTCAAAGGCAAGCGAGGCGTACGCCTCGAGGGGCGCCTCACGGTGAAATCAGTGTAAAACGTACTCAGGCGCAAGAGAAAGGCGTTTGGACCACTGAGGCGTAAGCCTCACCCTAGGAGGTGTTGATGAGGCACATGCCTTTTAGTAAGGTGCACGCCCATCAACGCCTTCGAGAGTATACGTACGCCTCAGTGGTGTTATGGGCATAAAAAAAACTCAGAAGTTATAAACAGGTGTCATATAAAAAAATAAAACATATTAAAAAATAACGAATAAAAAATAGGTGTAAATGTGTAATACAAAATATAAAAATAAAATAAACCCTAGAAGGGTCCCAGTTTCATTGCTAAAAGTTAAAAGTTAAAACTTAGAAGGGTCCTAGCAATCCTCAACTTCTCCAGCAGCAACTGCAACCGTCGTCTCCAGCAGCAACTGTAACTCCTCTAGCAACAATCGACGTCTCTAGCAGGAGGTGCAACATCAATCGACGTCTTCAACTGCAGCAATCGACGACGTCTTCAACTCTCCAGCAGGTGCAGCCGTGCGACGCAAGGTGAAGGTACACTTCACCTTCTTCTTCTTGCAGTCCACGACGCCACGTAACACACTGTCTTCTTCCTTTTTCTCAACGTGACAAATGTCACGTTATTTCTTCATCTTCTTCCGTAGGACCCCTTCGTCCAGTAGCACATCTGCGTCTTCTTCTTCTTCCTCCTCTGTTTTCTTTTCCTTCCTCCTCTGTTTGCTTCTCAGAATTCTGCTTCACAGTTTGTCTTCTTTGTTCTTTCCTCTGTTTTCTTCTTCTTCTTATGTACTCTGTTTTCTGTTTCAGAAAATTCAGACAAAGAAGAAGAAGAAGAATCAGAAAAAGAATAAGAAAACTCAGACAAAGAAAAAGTGAAAGTGAGTCACTTACAGAAACTTAAATGACTGATCTTACACAGATAACAGATTACAGAAAAATCAGAAGAAGAAAGTCAAAAAATCTGAAAGCATAAACAGATAATTAAATATTTTATTGCAATATCAGAAGAAGAAGAAAACTATCTTTTGATTTTTCAATTATGTATTTACTATTAAATAATCTGTTTATACTTTCTGTAAGTCAGAAGAAGAAAATTAGACATAATATCTGTTTTTTCTGTCTAAGATATTTAAATATGTATAACTATAGTTATTAACTTACTATATAATCGAAAAATCAAACAGAAAGAGTATTGAATTGATAATACTTTTCTTCTTGTTCAATAGTCCATGACCATCAAATCAGATCATGTTATTCTATAATCTATTTGATATTTCAGTTTGTCTTTGTCTGTTTTCTATTTCAAAACACATAACACAAAAATCAGAAAGTAATTTTAGAATTTTATACATAAGTGAATAGAAAGCATAAATTATACATAATATTATTAATATCTAATGAATAGAAGAATCAGTTTGTCTGTTATGTTTTCTATTTCAAAAACAGAATAGAAAAATTTTAAATACTTATCCACCTAAAAAATGTGAATATCTACTCCTGATAATCAATACCATATGTCTGAGCATAGCCCTTTGCAACCAACCGGGCCTTATACCTTTCGACTGTGCCATTAGCTTTACCCATCGACAACCCACATATTTCTTGCTGTGAGGAAGTGGGACCAGATCCCACGTGTCATTTTGTTTTAGGGCTCACATTTCCTCCTCCATAGTTTCTCACCACTTGGGATGTGATAATGCCTGGGAAACACTAGAAGGAACAGGCACAGATGATAAGGACACTACAAACAATCGGTAAGATGGAGATAATGACTGATATGAAACGAATTGGGAAATAGGGTGTGAAGTACAAGTACGCTTACTTTTACGAATATCAATAAGAAGATCAAGATCATGAATGATTGTGGGAGGAGAAATACCTGAGGGCTGACTCGGTTCCGAAGAGATATGGCAGGGCAGATCAGTGGTGGTAGGTTTCGATCTCCGCGAATAAACTTTTAAATCCCCAGCAATAGGTGGAGCAGTTCTCAGAGGAGGCTAATCTGGAGGGACCAAATCCGAAAGTGGTGCAATTTCAAGTAGGACTGGTGAGGGAAGAGAGGTGGAGGACGATAATGACATATGGGTGACAAGAGTATCATGTGGACTAAACCACTCCCCCTGAACCGAGACAGGTCTAGAGTAATAAGGTTGATGCTCAAAGAAGGAGACATCCATAGAGACAAATCGACGACGAGAAGGAGGGTGATAACACTTGAACCCTTTTTGCGAACCAAAGTACCCAAGGGAAACATATTTCAAGGCTTTAGGATCCAGTTTGTTTCGTTCTAGACCCAGGACATGAACGAAACAGGTGCACCCAAAGGTTTTGAGAGAGATAGGAAACAAGGGATGATTGGGACAGAGGGTCTCAAAAGGAGTTTTGAGTCCCAGAACACTTGAAGGGGTACGATTGATAATGTAGCATGCAACTAGCATAGCTTCAGACCAAAAAGTCTGATGCACATTCATCCCTGTCAGCAAGGCACGAGCAACTTCTGACAAGTGACGATTCTTTCTTTCGGCATTTCCATTTTGTTGAGAAGTCTGCACGTAGGATGTTTGTTGTTCAATCCCATGTTCTTCACAAAAACTCTTCAACCCATCATAAGAGTATTCCCCGCCATTGTCAGATCGAAGAACCTTGATTTTCTTGTCAAATTGGGCCTGGACCATCGTATAGAAAATCTTGAATTGCGAGTAGACTTCATCTTTATGTTTCATCAAATACACCCAAGTGCATCTTGTGCAATCATCTACAAACGTCACTAAGTACCGATAACCCAGTAAAGAAGAATGGGTGAAGGCCCCCAAACATCAGAGTGGATAATAGAAAAAGGAGAAGAACTATTTTCACTGATACTTGAAGGAAACGATGAGCAACAATGTTTTGCTAATTGAAACACTTCACAATGAAAATCAGGCATTGTCTGAGACTTAAACAAAGACGGAAACAAAGACTCTAAATGCTGAAAAGAGATGTGACCTAATCGGATATGCCAACGCATTATCCAATCTTTATTGATGCTACTGCTACTACTTTGAGATGCATGACCTTGGGGTAGATGTTGCCCAGGTGATGGATCAAGAAGGTACAAGCCATCTACTTCACGACCACTGCCAATCATCTTCCTCGTTGCCAAGTCTTGAAGCACCCAATGAGAAGGAAAAAAAGTGATACTGCAATTCAATGTTTTTGTAATACTACTAACTGATATCAAGTTGGTAGTAAGATTAGGAACATGGAGGACATCAGAAATAGAAAGTTGGGATGAAACTACTACTGTTCCTTTTCTTGCAATAGAGGATAAGGAACCATCAGCCATTCGAACTTTATCTTGTCCCGAACAAAGACAATATGACTGAAAAAAGGACATACCCGTCGTGTTGTCAGAGGCTCCTGAATCAATGATGCAGGGAGAGGATGTGGATGTAGACACATGGTTGGCGGAAGCAAAGGTACCCGAGTGTGCAAATGAGGAGGTGGCCGTGGAACCTTCTAGCTGTGACATGAGGTGCCGAAGGTGATCAAGATCCTCTATTGTAATAGACACCGTTTCCTTTGTGGTAGAGGATTGAGACCTAGGTAGAGTAGAACCATCTCCCCTTGTGGTGAAGGAGTCAAGACTAAAAGCATGATGGGTTGATGAAGATTTTCCTTTATTTCAGACATCCCACTTTTCCACAATGGTCACATTTTGGCCTGACTTTATCATCCGTACCCCCTCCAAGATCCCAACAATTCTTTTGTAGGTGTCCAAACTTCCCACAGTAGTCACATTTAGGCCTGTCTTTGTTTTCAGAGCCTAAAGGGTATTTTCCAGACTTTGTACTACTGGATTGTTGTCCACCTCTTTGTTTATGGACTGCCATGGCTGATTTACCATTGCCAAGGAGAGGCTACTGGTCCATAATACTTTGGCGACTCTCTTCACTATGAGTGTAGGAGTAAACTACATTCAGAGATGGAAGCTCATCTCTACTGAGGATTTGCACTTTGGACAGCTCGAACTCTAAGTTCAACTCAGCTAGATATTGGAAGATGCGCCAGTTTTCAACTTGTTTCCTGAACTGATTACCATCTTCAACACAGTGCCATTCCAGGGGTTGATAGTGATCTAATTTCTCCCATATGGCACGGAGGGAAGCAAAGTAATATGCTAGCCTCTTTTCTCCCTGTTTCAGATGAGCGAGACTCTGCTCTAACTGGTAGACTCTTGACACATTTTTTGCTTGTAAGTCTGGGAGATGGTATCCCATATTTGTTTGGCAGTCTTGAAGAATAGGAATCCACGACTGATGTGGGGTTGCATCAAGTGGAGTAACTGAGACATAACCGTAGAGTTTTCCACATCCTAATGATCATAATTAGGGTCAGTCTAATTTGGTTGCTTAACTTTACCAGTTAGGTATCCCATTTTTCCTTTTCCACTGATAAACAACCTCGCGGATTGTGCCCATTCCAAATAGTTTGTACCACCCAGCTTTCCTGTGGTTATTTGAAGACTCGGGTTCTCACTCATGACACTATTGAGTGGCCCACTACTAACCACAGTAGTACTAAATGTGGCTTCTGTGCCCTCAGACGTTGTAGACACCTACGATTTACAAGTTACACGATAAACAACTCAAAAAAAAAAAAAGAATTGAAACCACGTACTTGAGAGGGCTGTAACTTATCTTCCACACATTGCCGGCAAGAAGAACCCTAGGTTCACTTGAGCATAGAACACAACATCCACGAATACGCAAATCATCGCTTTCAAACACACCAGCAGCCACAAATACATAGAGCATCACTTTCAATACTCATTTACGAGTGGAACCGAGTCATCACGATGCTGTCCTAGTGCTTCTAGGGCATGTAGCAACTCACCACACACAACCCTGGAGTCACTAGAGTGCGTGACAGCAACTAAAGGGTCCTCTGAGTATCTCTGGAGCTTCCGGCAGCAATAGGGACTATCCCTATACGACCTATGGGGTGCGGTAGCCCTCCTACGCCACCCTTTAAGCTCGTTGCAGCAAAGGAGGTCTTCTCCGTGGGATTTGGAGGCTTGCGGTAACCCTACCCCTCCGATTTTAGGAGATATCGCAATGTCCTAGAGGCTTGCGGCTAAGAGAAGAAGCTTGCGGTTGAGAGATAAGGGAGAGAGATAGTATAGATAGGAAAAAAATTCAGAAACCCTAGAGCTCTGATACCATGTTCATTTCTAGGTTGAAAGAGAAGAGAAGAAAGGAGAAGGAAGGGGAGAAAACAGTGGAGTCGATTAGGGCATTCAGTTCCATACGACCCCACTTATGTATTAAAAGAGTCAGGGGCTAATTACAAACTAGCCCCTGTACTATTACACATATTAGATAGACCTCCCTACAATATATACATGCAAGAAACAGAAAAAAGGCTAATACAATTCTAACAGTTGTTACTGGATTTCAACAATAAACCATGTAAAAATGGTGTCTCATCTCTCATATTGTCTCTCTCTTTTTGATTATACGTTGATTTTGCAAGCTTGGGTGTGGCGTGTGAATCCCAAGGCGCCGATGGTGCGTCCTCGGATTTTTGTGCTAACATTTGAACAGGTCAATTCTGACCTAGTTTGCGGAGAGGTCTTCTCGGAGGGGGTCCACTGGCCACCAGTGGGCTCCACCTCCGAGAGGGGGCTCTATGAGTGCTAGAACGTGCTCACATCTTAGTTCTGTGCCATGCGTCCTCATAGGATTAAGAGGAGTTCATTTTGAATTGAATTCTCATCCATAAAGAAGTTATGGAAACTAATTGTATGCGATAATCGTTGATACTCTTGATTAGGGGGAAATTGATTATTATTTGAGTCCCACTTTCGAAGAGAATGGGGGATAGAATTTTTTTTAACCAACCACCCCCAACTGGTCCGTGGGTGTAGTCACCGGATTCTGGCGACAAATCACATACTGTCAATTCTCTCTCTCTCTACCACTTGTTTCATCATTGGGTGTGGCGCACAAATCCTGAGGCATCAATGGCATGCGCTCACACCATATTACTTAAAAGATATTATGTAATCTAGCTTTAGTTCCTGTTGGGATCTCCTCCTGTGACCACTCTGAGTAGCCCCTCTCTTTACCCTATTCTACTGATATAATGAAACATTTTCTCAATTATACAGAAGTTTACCTTGGTTATAGATGGGATATTTTCAGCTTGCATGAACTGGGTAGTGGCAGTAAGATTTAAGTGTCAATTTGTTGGGTTTATCCAGCCTTTTGTTTGTAGCTTCAACTACATTCATTTATTAAATATTACATATTTTGAAGAAACATTGTCTCCTCTGCTAACAAAAATAATTCGAACTTGTTTTATTTAAATCTTTATGGATATAATCTTCTAATATCTTTGATTCTTTTTTTTTTCTTGAATACAGTTGACTGGCCTCACGGAAGCAGACAGGGAAACTCTTGTCTGTCTTATTAAAGCTGCAACGGTTATTGATGAAATCTTCTATTTGCAGGTTGTTACAGTACATAGTGGTGTTTATGTATATGTACACAACACAACCATACATAAGTACGTACATACATATGTGTGCCTGCGTGCGTGTGCAGGAGGTCTGGGTTTGTGTGCATGCATGATTGTTTGTGGGTATCTAGGTATGCGCATGCATGTATTTGTGTGTTACTTTAGTGTATTGCATTGGTAGACCTTGCAGTTCTTTATTTTTTTCTATTTCGTTGTTGCCCTTTTATTATTATATGGATCTATCCGAATTTCTCTCAATACGGGGCATAGCGAGCTATATCATTTAGATCTAGTTAGACACTGAAACGATATACATATGTAAAAGGCATATCAAGCCACATCGACGGATACATCTTGTTAGTATTCATGCATATGCGTATCATTCGATATTTTCAAATTCTTTTTTTAGTTTTTTTTCTTATCTCAATGTGTATAATCTATATGCATGCATGTTATATCGTATTGGCCAGTGGCTGAGATGGCAACAGAAATCGATACTTAATACCGTGGCTGCACCTGTGCCATTATATTGGATCGTTGTTACTGATGCTTTTGCTTTTCTTTCAGGTGTGGTACAGCAATCCGACATTGAGAGATTGGTTGAAAGGGCGCTCTGATATATCTAACTTGGATAAGTTAAAATGGATGTATTATTTGATCAATAAGAGTCCCTGGTAATTTTTTTTTCTTTCTTTTTTCTTTTTTTAATTGTATATTATAGAAAGAATCTTAAAATTTGTCGACAACAGGATTAGAACTTATGCATCCTGCTGTTTTTTTTGATACGTAATGAAAAGTATATGTCAATGTGAAAAATTATAGAGAGTATAGGGAATAGACATCCCTAAGGAAAAAGAAAAGAAAAAGTCCAAAAGGTTATGAGATGGATGCCCTAGTATAGAACGAGTTCCCAATTACACAATGTTAGCGGATGATGTGTTCCCGCGCACGTGTTATGTTGACCCAACGACCCTGTTGGTGTACATAGTTGTTTCGCCTTTCCCCAACAGGTTGATCTTTTGGGGTAAATGTTTGTTTAACATGGTATTAGAGCCTTAAGGCAGGAGGTCGCGGGTTCAAGTCTCCAGTGGAGTGTATTCCCGCTGAGGAGGAGTGTCAGCGGATGATGTGTTCCCTCGCACGTGTTATGTTGACCCAACGACCTGTTGGTATACATAGTTGTTTCGCCTTTCCCCAACAGGTTGGTCTTGTGGGGTAAATGGTTGCTTAACACACAATTCTTATCCAGAGAATCAACCACTTGGTCCACGCTAAATTAGTATGGGAGAATATAATGATCTAAGTAATTCCCTTATATGCTCAATAATGTCTGCTTATCTCTAAGGATATTGGTCCTTACCACTCATCCATTTTATAGCGTTGGCTGAATCTTCCTCATCCAATAGGGGGCCATCATTCTGATACATCCCTCTGATCTTTGCTTTGCTAGAATCTACCATACTAGGAGTTTAGGACCAAAAAACGTCTGGATAATTTCTTCCTGATCATTGTAAAACAAGTTGAATTTGAGGAATTAGGGTTAGGGTTAGGTTTGGAGAAGAGAGAATAGAGAGTAGAGAAGAGAGGGAGAAAGGATGTCAATTGTGCTTAATTCCCAATGACCCCATAAATCTTATTTATATAAAGGCTTACATAAAAAGGACAAGTATACCCCTCATAAGAGGTATTTACAGAACTACCCCTATACAAGATAAATACGTATTTCTACGTATTTAATAACACTCTACCTCAAGTTGGCGCATAGATATCTTTCATGCCTAACTTGCATAAACATTTATGAAGTTGCCAACTGGGAACTCCTTTGGTGAAGACATCTGTTACTTGCTCATCTGTCTTCACAAAGGGGGTACAAACCTTCCCAGATACAATCTTCTCCCGAATGAAGTGGTGATCCACTTCAATGTGCTTGGCCAGATCATGTTGCACCGGGTTGTGAGCAATGCCGATAGCCTCCTTGTTGTCACAGTACAAGCTCATGGGTCCCAAGACTGGAAAGCTAAGTTCAGTCACCAACATCTTCAGCCAGAGTATCTCACACAAGCCATGGCCATTGCCCTAAATTCTGCCTTTGCACTAGATCTGGCAACTACTGGTTGCTTCTTGCTCATCCAGGTAACTAGATTGCCTCCCACAAAGGTGCAATAGCCTGAGGTAGATCTCCTGTCATCCTTGGCACCAGCCCAGTCTACATCAGTATACGACTCTACTCTCATTTAGCCATTCTTCTGAAAAAGGAGGCCTTGGCCAGGGGCAGACTTGAGGTATCTCAATATCCTGTGAGCTGCCTCTAAGTGAATCTCCCTAGGAGAATGCATGTACTGACTGATAACACTGACTGCATAGGCAATGTTTGGACGAGTCAAGGAGAGGTAGATCAACCTTCCAACCAATCTCTGAAAGCTCCGCACATCCTATAAAGGTATACTACTCGAGTCGGCCAGCTGGTGATTCTGCTCTATGGGGGTCTCCACTGGCTTAGCTCCAACTTGCCAGAGTCCTTCAATAGATCTAGGACGTACTTCCTTTGTGAGATGAAGATCCCTTGGCTGGATCTTGCAACTTCTATGCCAAGAAAGTACTTGAGGAGTCCCAGATCTTTGGTCTCAAACTCGCCTGCTAGATGATCCTTCCACTGCATCATTCCCTGTCAGAATGATATCGTCAACATAGACGATGAGGGCCGTAGTGCTCTTCCCTAGGTGCTTCACAAATAGGGTGTGATCGGCTTGGCTTTGAGTATATCCTAGCTTCTTCACTGCTAGAGTGAACCTCTCAAACCAAGCTCTGGGGGATTGCTTAAGCCCATAGAGGGCTTTCCTTAGACGACACACCTTGCTGCTATCCGCTGAGGGAGTGAACCCTGGAGGAGGTATCATATAGACCTCTTCATGCAAATCATCATGAAGGAACGCATTCTTCACATCCAGTTGATGCAAAGGCCATGCTTGGTTTGCTATTGCAGACAACAAAACCCTGATGGAGTTCAACTTTGCCACATGTGCAAAGGTCTCCACATAGTCAATCTCATAGGTCTGAGTGTACCCTTTGGTAACCAGTCTGGCCTTGTACTTCTCTACTGACCCATCGGCCTTGTACTTCACTGCGAACACCCATCTGCATCCAACCGGCTTCTTGCCTCTTGGCAAGTCAACAAGCTCCCGAGTTTTGTTCTTATCCAGCGTCTTCATTTCTTCTACCATAACAGCTTTCCATCTAGGGTGTGCTAACCCTTCTGCCAAGGAAGAGAGAGTGGGAATGGTGGAAACTGATGTGATAAAGGCTCTATAGGAAGGTGACAAGGCATCGTAGGAAACGAAGTTGCTCAAAGGATGTTGAGTACAACTTCTGATGCCTTTTCTAATAGTAATAGGAAGATCAGAATCATCAGTAGACAAGGGAATGACAGGTATAGGGAGAGATGAAGGAACCACTGGTCCTGGATCAGCTGTGACTGTCGCCCTTCTGCTATAGACTTTGAGCTCCTTCTAAGCTGTAGGAGCACTATCAAACTCACTAGTAATATGAGTGGGTGGAGGCCTCTCAAACTCTAGAGGAGGAGATAGGGATATAGCAGGAAGATGAACATTCCACCTCTCTTCATTACTACTCTCCCTCTGAAGAGAGGTGGGAGAGAAAAAAGAAAGCTCCTCACGGAAGGTGACATCCATGCATACAAACTTCTTCCTAGAGATGGATGGTAACACTTGTACCCTTTATGGGTAGAGGAGTAACAGAGAAAGACGCACTTGAGTGTTTTGGGATCTAGTTTGGTGCGATGAGGACTAAGGATATGTACGTAACATACACACCCAAAGATGCGAGGAGGAACAGAGAAAAGAGGAGAATCAGGGGAAAGAACCTGAAGAGGAGATTTAAAATTGAGAACACGAGAGGATATTCTGTTACTCAAGTAGGCAGCTGTCAACATAGCATCTGACCAATAGGTCTTGGGGACATGAGAGCCAATCAAAAGAGATCTAGCTATCTCAGTCAAATGTCGCATTTTTCTCTCAGTTACACCATTCTGTTGAGGGGTGTAGCTATAAGAATTTTGATGACAAATCCCATGGTCAAGAAGGTAGTGTTGAAGGCCCCCAAACATATATTCTCTACCCTGGTCAGTACGAAGAACCTTGATGGAGATACCATACTGGGTTTGGATCATCTTATGAAAACCCTGAAAGATGGAATGAGCTTCATCCTTGGTTTTCATGAGATAAACCCATGTACACCTAGTATGATCATCAACAAAGGAAATGAAGTAGCGGAAGCCAAAGATAGAAGTAGTTGAGGAAGGTCCCCATACATTAGAATGCACAATGTCAAAACAAGTAGAATTTCTATTACCTCTGGAGGGATAATTTTATCTACAATGCTTGGAGAGCTCTCATGTCTCCCAGTGTAAAGTAGAAAAAGAAACAGAAGTAAACAAACTAGGAAATAAAAGTTTCAAATACTGAAAGAGATATGCCCCAGACGAGCATGCCAGTTCAAAACAACATTTATCCTACTCTACTACTACTACTAGTTGAAGACTGTAGTGCTTTGAGCTCAGGAAGGTGTCCATCCAGAAGGTAGAGGCCATTAGCTTCATGTCCACTCTCTTTACTCTGAAGATAGGCGTAGACCTCACTGAGAGAGGGAAGATCCACCCTGCTATTCAAGATCTAAACACAAGCCAGCTCATAAGAAGGATTGAGGCCAGCAAGAAAATTAAAGATCCAACCCTTTTCTATATATCGACGAAAAGGGGCAATCTCTGTGGGATTGAGAGGGTGATAGGAGTAATAATGATCAAGCTCATGCCACAAGGTACGAAGAGCAGTATAGTACTGAGAAAGGGACTTCTCCCCCTGCTGGAAGTGGGAGATAGTCTGTCGCAGTTGAAATGCTCGCCCATCGTTCTACTGCTGCGAATAGGTCTTCTCAATGACCTCCCAAATCTCTTGCGCTGTCCGCATGAATAATAAACTCTCACTAATATCAGGCTCCATAGAGTTGAGGAGCCATGACATGACAGTAAGATCATCTGTCTGCCACTGTCGATAAGAGGGATCAGATCTTGGAGGCTCAACTGTATCTCCTGTAGTGTGGCCAAGTTTCCCATGGCCCCCAATGAACAACCGTGCTGCCTGAGCCCAGTGTAAGTAGTTCTTGCCATCTAACTTCACTGAGGTGATCTGCAAACTTGGGTTTTCATTGGCTAAGTGCTGCACTATAGGGCCTCCAACTCCACTGGAGGGAACTTCTGTGCTCACGTCTGACCCGGATGGAGAAACCAAGGAAGGTGGAGGAACCACGGGAGGTGGTGGAGGATTTGCCATGAAGAACTGTGGATACGGCCAGATCTAGGTCTAGAGAGGGCTAAAAAACAACATCGACGGCCAATAGCACACTCGAAGAGATCCTAATAGGCATTTAGGACCCAAAATTCTCCAAAATAAACAATAAAAGGACTTAGAGAAGAATAAGAGTCAATTAACACCCATATGAACCTTGAAAATGGCGTATAAGGGGCGGATTAAGAAGAGAGGCTAAAATAACTGCCTATGACCAGCAAACCATTGGAGAGGAGATTTAGTGGTGTTTTGTGGTGATTTAGGGAGTTTTTTGGACCAAGCTGATGGTCAATATAGCTAAAGAAGAGACCGGCGGTAACTATAGAGGAGAGAAAACCTCCCACAATCCTCAATACTTAATGGATTGGTTCGAGTGAGGTGTCTCCATGTTCCTGGGATTGGGGGGGACTAGATCGAAGCAACAAAACCCCCCAACAAATCCATTTACGGTTTGTAAAACAAGCTGGTTTACAAACTGAGTTTTTCGAAAAAAAACTCGAAGAATGGCCACAATCCTCAAATGGATCCCGAAAATTCCCAAAAACTAACAAAAAAACAAAAAAAATGTTCTCTATTAAATGGCAAAGGTTTCAACAAACCTCGATTTTCGTGTCCATAGAGCTGATGACGTCAGCCTGCGGTCTGATGACGTCAGGTTGCCTCTGGTTTGTATCCAAAAACACTCCGGCAAGCCTGGATGGCTGATAGCTCTGATACCAAGTTGAATTTGAGGAATTAGGGTTAGGGTTAGGTTTGGAGAAAAGAGAATAGAGAGTAGAGAAGAGAGGGAGAAAGGATGTCAATTGTGCTTAATTCACAATGACCCCATAAATCTTATTTATATAAAAGGTTACATAAAAAGGACATCCCCCTCATAAGAGGTATTTACAGAACTACCTCTATACAAGATAAATACGTATTTCTACGTATCTGATAACAAAACACTCCACTGATGCCCGCCTGACTTGGAGAAGCTATGAGCTGCCGTCCACATTGGGATTTAACCAACCTTCCAAATGCCTCTACCACTCCTACTTTTTCTTCTCTTTGCTGACTCCACTGTATAGTAATGGATCCTAATTGTCCATTAGGTACTTCAATATGACTCCCTGTAACTCCTTCGTCACTAGGTACCCTTTAACCAATATTTTCCAAATGGAATTCACACTTCCAAAAGGTTTCAAGGCGTGTCTTAAAAAAATTTCATGTTACGCTCTTTTCAAAGACCTTAGCTTATAGCATATGAACGAGTTTTCAAAAGAATTTTACTGTACTTTGGAAGGCTTGAAAATTTCATCCTAGTCATAAGCCTTGCAAATTTTTTTGGGAAAGACCCACTGCATATTGAAGCACTTCAGGAAGGACCATACCTCTCTAGCCAATTTACAATGGAGGAGTAAGTGATTCACACTCTCCTTATCAAATGTATTTTGCAACGATTAGGAATATACTTGTCTCTTTGGATTAAGTGGTCAGCTGTTAGCCCAACAGTCCATCCATGGGATGGCCTCTTCTATTCGTGGAGGAATAAGCTTCCCCATATTTTCTCCATCAACATTCTTTCCTCAGAAACTCCGAATGATATATTGTAGAAGGACGCTACCGTGAAAGATACCTTTGAATTCCTTATCCAAATATATTGATGCTTTCCTTCTTTGGGAATTTATATTTCGTCTATGAGCTCGAATAATTCATACATTCCTCAATCTCCACATCCAACAAATTCCTTTTGAACATTGGGTCAAACAATATACTCATTTCTTATTGAGACATAATGTTTCATTGTTACATTTTTGACAAGACGCAATCGACATGGTCTAGGGGATAAATCACAAAGTTTGCCTGCCCTACACCATTTATCATCCTAAAACTGATTCAATCCCATCTTCCAACTCTGAACCAGGTTGTAAAGATGAAATCTTCGAAGCTCTTCATGATACCTTTCCACAACCCCAACCCTTATGAATTCACATCTTAGTTATCCCAATCGTAGTTTCAATTGCATAGCCGAGAAAGGGAAATATTTCGACCAGTGTGGAAATAATACATTTTTTGTGGAAATAATAGAAATATTGGAGAAATTTGTGGAAAGTTTAGGAAATGATAAAACAAGCGTAGACACGCTCGAAGTCATAAGCTGTCAAAAACCATATTATACAACCACTGTGGAAATCAATGACTATAATGGTCTGCAATATGTCGATGTAGGTATTAGATAGTCAGATAACTAAAAAAACAGCAGTAATGGCAAATGAAAATGATTATAATCATCAAATAATTTCAAATGAAGTTTGTTACATCCAAATATGTCTTCAATTAGATAAGTACACAAAATAGAAAGGCCACAACTATGTAGACCTTCGGCCACCATCATCCTTGTTGTGGCTATGACTCTGATAGTATTGGAAAATATTGGGACTGTGATGTCATGTTTTGGTATATGTTATGAAATTCTTGGAGATAATGGTTGTGTTGTTGGCGATACATGCCCACCAATGTTCCCATCGCTGTGCAATTTGGATGATCAACATATGCTGGCTGCTGCACTCCCATTAATGATACCCCCCATTGTGCATCCATAGTTGACTTGGAGCTCAAAGATGTATGCAATGGGTATACAATAATCAGGAGCTGCATATCTCGATGCCGTTGACTACGTCTTGACTGCTCTTTGAGGTACCTATATGGACAATATCCATATGATGTCTAAGGTGAGCTCTCACCATCATGATCATGCCTATATATGCCGTTACTAACACTCTTGCTGTCGAATGCTCCTGCAATGGAGTTGACATCATGACTTATTCTAGACTAAGCATCCTTGGTAGGCCCGCGTGGCTATCTCTAGCAATTGTATATCTGCTTACCACGAACTGTCTCTACCTCACCGAGGTTGGACGAGATCCATGATCATAGTCCTAGGTAGCATGGTCGAACTTGACTTCCCTAGTTAACTTTGCATCTTGCCACTACGACCACCACCATCGTCACCCATGTCAGTACCATCACCACCACTACTAGCACTGGCCCCCTACCAAAACTAGTACCACCTTCCACTCCTCGTCTACTACTGAGTTGGTGAGGGTGTCAGTGTGAAGTCATCGTCGAAGCCCGCATCAAACGTATGCGTGTCATCTTGAGTAAGAAGTGAAGCCATGAGCTTGTCGACGTCTACTCCCATCTCAGTAGAAATAAAATTACTAGGCCTCCCCCTTGGCTCGTCCAAAGCAGACTCCCTGACTTCTTTCACTCACTCATACAACGGTCCTCCCCTTCACAAATTATCTCTATTAGGTCAATAAGTGTTGTGGTCTTCTCCTCATCCCCTCTCATATGCTTCAATTAAAGCCTCATATTATATGGACGAAGACCAAGTCTTGCAGCCTTTGATGCCCTAGCCAATTATGCCTTTTACTGCGTGTGAGGTAGAAAGTGCTCCAATTCCTCTCCCATCCCGACGAAGATGCTGTCTGAGTGGAGATCTTGATAGCAATCTTTCTCAAATTAGGAGCCAAACTGCCATGCAAAACCCACCATTCAAATGCAATATGCAAACGTGAAGTTTTGTTAATTGAAGCGTACATGAAATTCGGCTTATCAATAAAATTAAATCTCTACACGAACTTTAGTTTTAATTCACTTGGTTGTATTAATTCACCTGGGTGTGTCATGACCCATCCACTTACGGTTGTCGAATTTCTAAAAGATTCATTTGCCTCTATATATGCTTTCAGATCCATATTGGAATCCCAACATTTGACTATCATTTATAGGATTTACACAATTTTATTGAATTTAAAATAAATCTACCAACTTCCTTCAAATAAACCTATGATCTCCTTCATCTGGTAGCAACCTCTCCAGGACATCCTTTACCGCCACCAAAAGTTCGTCTCGAAGACCAGGGTCATGTCTGTATTGGTACTTGGGGTTAAGGTAATATGTTGCAATTTAGCGAAGTAATTGAATATCAAATTACTCGAATATTTTATATTTTAGAAATAAAGAAAATTGTGAAAATAAAAGTACAAATCTTATCTGTAGCATGAAGGGGAATCGGAGGTTGTTTAGGCCTCGATCAAAACAAAATGGTAATGTGCGCGAGCTTTACAATGTTGCAAGATTGCTGGATCAGGGGGAGTGATTTTATCCCTAAGACGACATAGCACTATAGTATTTGAACCCACGATTGTTAGGTTATATGGTTTGGTAAGATCATAGGTCATTAGGGTTTTTCTTGGACCAAAATAGCTCTTATATGTGTATTTTAAGGTGTCTCGAGATTTGTGAGATTATAGTGTAACTTTGTCTATTATGAAGGTGCAAAACAATTTGTTGACTGGTTCAAGGCTTGTTCACATATACTTCATGTTGATAATTGATATATGTGTGGATACACAATAGAAAATGTATAGACGCTAAAGGCAATGTGTGCTGCAATTTATTTTTTTGCTCAGTTCTGGCGTATGTCTAGATAGTCTTGGGCCATGCCTTGCTTGTACGTGTAGTTTGGGCCTGTGGTTCAGCCCATGGGTGGGCTAGTCACTTAAGCTCAAATGGGCACGGATATTAGAAACACCTTAAAATGTGTGTTGTCTTCAACGTTGGGAAGAAAGGTTAACGAACTCTTTGCCCCCAAAACAAGATTCACATGGGTTATGATTTGAGCGCCAAAGGTGGCTGGACGGAGGTAGGCAGCTTTGCTGGAAAACGATGAAACTTTGGCAAACTCCGGTGAGCTCAAGAACCCAAGAAATGTGTATTCTATTTTCCTTTTCTTTTAATTCTCTTTTTTTTTTCTTATTCTCCTTTGTTCGTAGTGATTCCAGTCATGGCTAGTGTTGTCGCGGGTGGCAAGGCGGTCGTCAGATGTTGGTGAGTGTTCGATAACAAAAAAAGGCCGAAAAGTGTATGGCTGACCGGAAAAAGACAAAAAATAACCAAAAAATCCCTGTTAATGTAAAAAAAATAAGCCCTTAAAATCCCCCAAAATAAAAAAAATCTGCAAAATTCTACACAAAAGGTCTAGGTGCTAGGAAAGTTCTTTTTAAAAGAGAACAAACGGTCAAATTGTCCAACATGATCTCTTTCCGGCGGTATGAGTTTTAGTCGTTACAGAGCCCACTACAGACCTGCTGGGGCTAGGGGAGAGGGATTCCGTCCTCCTGCTCTCAGGCATCCACCAGGGCTTAGGAATGGGAGGGGGTTCAATAGGAACGGGTGGTTTGCTGCCTAAGGAGAAGTTGTATAGCTCACCACTGGGAGGGAGCAGTTTCAGGGAAGTGGCTGGCATCCCTATTCTTCCTACGGGGGTGGGGGTGGAAGTTGTTATCGCGTGGGTCAGGGACATTAATCTCTCTAGACGAAGATGGTGTGGAGGCTCATCTCAATTTCTTGAAATCTTGTTTGGTGGGGGCGATGGGAGGGTGGTCGTGGTGGCCTAGTCGCAGAACAAAAGTGGGTAGATAGAACTTGGAGAGTTTCGACGGGAGTGAGAGTGAGAAAGATGAGTAAGGGCCTATCTCTCTTCATCTTCCCATCTGCTACTGAGGCGAAGAGAGTCCGTTCAGAAGGATGCAGAAGTAAGGGTGATGCCTACTTATTTTTGGACGTCTGGAGCTAGAGGGCTGGCTGCTCTGTTATCCACCGAGAAGGGGGAGACCGATGGGTCAGGATATTTGGCTTACCGCTTCATCTTTGTTGTTTCACAACTTGCCAAGTATTGGGTGACCTTTGCGTAGGTTTGTGGAAGTTGATGTAGCTACCACCAACCTTCTGTGTGTTGAGTGGGCGAGAGTGAAAGTAGCTGCGGACAAGGCTATACCTCACCAGGTCAATTTCCTTCTCTACGGGTGTATCTATAGGGTGACCCTGTGGCCTGAGGAGGTGCCGATTCTCGATGTTGCTCCGAAGGACACCAGGGAGAAAGCTCCAACCAGATGGGCTAACTCTTCTTGTCGACATGCAGCTTATCCGGCTAGAGGGGAGCATGATCGGGGTTTGCAAGGGGCGGGAGGAGGTGGGTTGCACACCTGTAACCTCGTCAGAGCTATTGATGAGATGGAGCTTCTCCAACCAATTAGGGTTCAACCCACAGGACACGTGGCTGAGGTGGACTATGGAGCGAAGGGTTGGAGGTCTAACAGGAAGGAGAAGAGATTAGACAATTCAAAATTTGAAAAGCATCCGCCTCGTAAGCACGCTGACAGTTACATTTGGCGAGGTTTTACTCGACGTAGGTACGGCCAACACTGGCGCCATGTCGGAGGGGTGGCGTACGTGGTTGGTGAGGGTGGGCGTCGTCAGTCGAAGAGTGGATTACAATCTAGCTAGCGTAAAGGAGCAGGGGTAAGTGGAAAGCAGGGTGTAGGGGATGCTATAGTACATCGCTTTGGCATACGATACAAACGACGCGTGAAGTCTCTTGATAGTTAGACGAAAGGGAGCCATCCGATGACTGGTGGTTATACGGAGCGCCCCAATAATACGCTACACCTTTCTAATAGCTTTGCCCTTATCAATGATCCTGCGGAAGGGGCAGATGGAGATTAAAGGCAAAGGCAAGGAGGTGGTGGTGGCGACCCCAAAAGCCGTTAAGAAGAAAAAATCAGTAGATATAGGATACAGATGGTACGCGAAAGTCTATGAACCCATTCAGAAGCTTGTTTCGGGTCTGTGTAGCGAGGAGTCTCTTGTGGTTGACAGAGACAACCAGAGGCTATCGACGATTTTGTCGCCAGAAGTCGGAATCTCGTGAAGGATGGTCAACTGAGTCCTAGCTTGGTTCTTGGTCTTGACTCTAGAATAGATAGCCCGCCTTGCGGCGAGGTGGAGGCGGAGGAAGAGATTGTCAGTTGTTCGTTGGGATCTCCTAAGGATGGCTGTTCCCACCCACAACACCTCTCCTCTCCTACAAGTTGCTCCCTTCTTGATCGAAGAGTAGACCTACCTACTGATCTAGAGGATTCAGATACGGCTTGGTGAGTTGACCTCAAGTCATGTGGGATTGTAAGGTCTTCTCCAGTTAAGACCTACAATAGGATTGCCCAAGAAAAGGGAAGGAGAGTAAGATGGGGGGATGAAGAAGTGCAGAAAGCAATTGTGATATTAGACACGGAACACACCAACAACATGCAAATGGTGAGAGCTGATTCGGACCCTGGTATAGGACGTGAGATAAGATACTTCCCTTTGCACACGAGCGCTAACGAGGACGATGTGGCCATGTCAAAACAGGAGGTCTCAGGGTGGGTACTTAGCAAATTGATGGCATTTGGTAAGTTTTTGGGTCTGTCATACAATGGGTGAGAGGAGTTGTGCTTGCTATTTGAAACCATTGAAGGGGACCATTTACGCGAAATAGTTGAGACAGAAGGGTCAGAGGAGGACCAACTACCATTAGCTCTTGTCGAACCTGAGCACATTGACTATATAGAGGAGGGAAGGAATAGTCTAGAGGAGCTTCCTTTTAAGGAAGACCAACTGATTTCCCCTTTTAAGGAACAAGGTCATTTCTCTGGACCCGAGAGGCAGAGGAGAGCCTTTCCAGGAGAAAGATCAATCTGACCTAGGAGATTAATAGCCTGTCGGAAATGAATACTAGGTCGACTGTAGAGGGAGGGAAAGGAAGTTGGAGGAAGGGTAAAGGTGGAGGTGGAGGGATTCTTCCTATTTGAACATGAATCTGAACATTTTATCCTGGAATGTTAGGGGGTTGGGGGGAATCGAGAGGAGGGGCATCTGTAGAAGATTTTTTAAGAAGTGGCAAGCAGATGTTGTGCTTTCGCAAGAGACGAAAATGGAGGTAATGCCAGAGAGGGTGATGGATAGCATTTGAGGGGTAGACAATTTTGGCTGGTTGGAGCTTCCAGCAGTAGGAGCAGCAGGGGGCGCGTTGTTAGTTTGGGACAAAAAGAAGGTAGAAGTGGTGATTCTTTTGTTGGCAAGTTCTCTATTTCTGCTGTGTGCAAGTGTATTAGTCAGTTGAAGGAATGGGTCATTACTGGGGTCTATGGACCGACTAACAAGGCCCTTAGTGTAGACTTTTGGAAGGAACTTGTTTTTGTCCAAGGATTGTGGGGTCATTCGTCGTGTGTGGGAGGTGATTTCAACGTGTTTTGATTTACCTATGAAAAGAAAGGGTGCAAATGACTGTCTAGGTGCACGAGGGAATTGTTAAACAACCATTTACCCCAAAAGATCGACCTATTAGGGAAAGGCGAAACAACTATGTATACCAACGGGTCATCGTGCCAACACAACACGGCGCGGGAAGACATCATCCGCTAAGACTCCCCCTCATCGGGAATACACTCCGTTGGAGACTTGACCACCTAGGCCTTAAGGCTCTAATACTATGTTAAACAACCATTTACCCCAAAAGATCGACCTATTAGGGAAAGGCAAAACAAATATATATACCAACGGGTCATCGTGCCAACACAACACGTGCGCGGGAACACATCATCCGCTAACAGGAATTTGAAGATTTTGTTAATCAATGTTGTTTGGTGGATCTGCCTTTCAAAGGCCTCATGTTTACCTGGTCCAACAATCAGAAGCAGCCAGCTATGTCTAGACTGGACATATTTTTGGTTACGGGTATGGTTCAAAATTTTGGAATGTTTCGTATGTTTCGTTTCGTTTCGTTTCGTAAGAAAACTGAAATGTTTCATTCGTTCGTAATGTCTCGGTTTGTTTTCGCCGAGACAATCTGAAACAATCCAAAAAAAAAAAAAAAAAAAAAAATATGATTTTATGATTTTGGAAATATTTCGAAATGTTTCGTAATGATTCGGGAATGTTTCGAAAATTTCGTTTTTTCACTATTTTTTCAATGTTTCGTTTCGTTTCGGAGTTTGTCTCGGTTTTTCACTTGATCGAGACATTACTCTGAAACGAAATTTTAAACCTTGGTTACGGGCGACTGGATCAACTTGATCTCAGATTTCTCCCAAGAGGTGCTCTCCAAACCTGCATCCGACTACAATCCCATTAAACTCTATTGCGGTTCTTTTAAAAGGCGGCCTCCTCATTTCAAATTTGAACATATGTGGCTTGAGGTTCCTTCATTTATTGATAGTGTTTCGAAGTAGTGGGCTTCCTTCCAATTCTCGGGCAAGGCAGGGGTGGTGTTCCATAAGAAGCTTAAAGCACTGAAAGAGAAGATTAAAGTATGGAACAGGGAGGTGTTTGTGAGGGTGGATATGAAGATGGAAGCTCTCTTGAAGGTCATCTCAGCCATTGACTTGGCAGAGGTTAATGGGACGATTACATAGGATGAGTGGAAAAGGAGAGTTGAGGCCAAGAAAGAGCTTTCCCAATGGGCTCGATGGGACGAGATTAGTTGGAGACAGAAGTCTAGGGTCAGATGGCTACGAGAAGGTGACAATAATTCGAAATTCTTTCTTCAGATAGCCAATGCTAGAAGAAGCAACTCGATCTCTAGATTGGAAATTGCAGGGAGATTGGAGGAAGACGAAGACATCATCAGGGAGCATGTGGTCAATTTCTACTTGAGCCTTTATTTTGAAGGGGGAGTTACTAGGCCTACTCTCGATGGCTTGGTTCTTGATCATATTAGCTAGACACAACAATAGTGGTTGGAAAGGCCGATATTAGAGAAGGAAGTTCTAAAAGCTGTTAAGGAGCTTGGTGGGGATAGAGCTCTTGGGCCTGATGGGTTCACTTTAGCATTCTTCCAAAGGTGCTGAGATATTATCCAAGTGGATTTTATTTGGGTATTCAGGAGTTTGGTAATGAGGTTTGTCTGGATGAATACATGGATAGTACATTTGTTACTCTTATCCCAAAGAAAGGAGCAGAGGGTTTGAGAGATTTTCGTCCCATTAGTCTTGTGAGTTGTTCTTATAAGATCATCTCCAAGATCCTAGCTTCGAGGATGAAGGAAGTGATGGGATCAGTTATTTCTCCCTTTCAAGGTGCTTTTATGAAAGGTAGGCAGATCGTGGATGGGATCTTGGTAGCGAATGAATGACTCCAAGTTGAAAGCAGGAAAAAGGGTATCCTATGCAAAGTCGACATGGAAAAGACATATGATCATGTAGTTGAATTTAGGAGTTGAATTTAGGATTAGGGTTAAGGTTCCAAGCAAGCAAGAGAGAAAGAGGGAAAGAGAAAAAGAGAGCATTAGGGATATCAGAAGAGCAATCATCATTAGTAGGATCAGGGATTGAAGCAATAGGATCTGAGGGTATACCTAGATCTGAGGTAGGTCCAATTGGTGTGTCTGGACGTAGAGTAGCCGTGGCCTTTTCTCTTCTGCTATAGACCTTTAACTCCCCCTGAGTCCTAGCATTACAATCTTGTGGAATGGTAGGTTGACTGTCATTCACAGGAAGAGTAGTAGGTGAAGGTGAAGGAGTGGGAAGAGGTATACTGATACAGGTAGAGTGACTCTCTTGATGTGTACGATTCATGTGAGCTGGGCCTTTTTAGACCATATGCTCGCCAAGATGGGGTTTGGAGCTAAATGGAGAAACTGAATCAAAGTGTGCACCTCTACAACGCGTTTTTCCATCCTCTTGAATGGATCACCGTCAGGTTTCTTCAGTAGTTCTCGTGGCCTTAGGCAAGGAGATCCGCTCTCTCCCTTCTTGTTTCTAGTGACAGTGGAGTCCTTGGGAAGAATGATTATTAAGGTGGTGGAAGGAGGATTTTTGGAGGGCTTCAGTGTGGGCAACGGGGGTCCCGTGGTTACCCTTCTCTAGTTTGCTGATGATACGTTGATATTCTTGGGCACATCACACAGGGAGCTCAGATACCTCGGATGCTTCGAAGCCGTCTCTGGGCTTTGGGTGAGATCTTTCCAAGAGTGGGTGTTTTGTGTCGGGGATATACCAAATATCAATGAGTTGGCTATCAACTTGGGGTGTATTGTAGGGAAGCTACCCACCAAGTACCTAGGCTTGCCATTGGGTGCTAAATACAAGGATAAATCTGTGTGGGTGCTTGTGATTGGGAGACGATTTGCTCGCCTAAGGAAGATGAAGGTCTAGGTTTTCGCCACTTTTGTGACATGAATACAGCACTTCTTGGTAGTGTTGTGGAGATTCAGGGAGGAGGAAGATAGTTTGTGGAAGGGGGTGATAGGGAGCAAATACGGAGAACTAGAAAATGGGTGGAGGAGTCTTCCTGTGTATTTACCTCATGGGGTCAGTATGTGGAAATGGATTACAGGGCTAGTGCGAAGTTTGAAAGGGGTATTATCAACAAGGTGGGAAAAGGTGATAGGATTCGATTCTGGGAAGATAAGTGGTGTGGGGAGACTACTCTGAAGGAGGACTAACCTAGTCTATTCTTGTTATCGGAGCCTCAAGGAACGGTTATCAGGGATTGAACAATTACTATGGAAGAGGATTGCTCGTGGAATCTGGGCCTTAGAAGGAATCTTAATGACTAGGAAGTCGAAGGGCTAGCGTCTCTTTTGGATAGGGTGGGGGCTAATCCTTGTCTAGAAGATATGCCAGACGAGAGGATCTGGAAATGGGATATTAAGGGTAAGTTCTCAGTCCGCTCTTTCTATCGTCACTGCTATCAGAGTAACTCGGCGACCTTCCCAGAAGCGATAGTGTGGGGATACCCAATTCCCTCCAAGGTGAAATTTTTCGCTTGGACGGCCTTTCACAACAAGATCTTGACTGTGGATCACCTCATTAGCAGAGGTATGATGATCACTAATAGGTGTGTCTTGTGCAAAGAGGCAGGAGAGTCAGTTGATCACATCCACACAAGGAAATAAATTTTGGTTTCGAGGTTTATTTCGACCAGCCCGGAAATGGAAATATTTCGTGGAAATATTTCGACCAGTGTGGAAATAATACATTTTCGTGGAAATGATGGAAATAATGCGGAAATGATGGAAATATTATAGAAATGTTTCTGGAAAGTATGGGAAATGATAAAAACAAGCCTAAAAACGCTCATAAACTATCAAACCATAATATACAACCATATGTAGTGTGGAAATGAATAACCATAGCGGTCTATAATGGATTGGTCTTCTATATATATATATATGGAAAGGGGTTAAATGATCAAATATGAGATTTATGGTGCTAAAATGGGCATTTCCTACCTTCGATTGAAATGTTTCTATTGATGTCGAAACATTTCGACCAAAATAATACATATTTACACCGTCAATTGACCGAAATTTACTGTTAACATGAAATATTTCGACATGTATGGAAACATTTCGTGTATGTATTCTTTCCTGTCGGTAACCTAGAAAATGGAAATATTTCGCGAAATATTTCGTTAATTTCGGGAAATTCATTTCCTTGCATCCACATCCATTGCCGATTCTCCTTTGCAGTGTGGCAGACTTTCTTCGCCTTGTTCGAGCTTCCTTACATTGCCCCACACCATGTATGCGACCTCTTCCAAGGATGGGAGGAGAAGCTCTTGGAAGGGAAAGGCAGGCTCCTTTGGTGTTTATTACCCTTCACAGTTGTGTGGGCTCTTTGGAAGGAGAGAAATCGCTGGATCTTCGAAGATCTAGAGAAAGATCTAAGGGAGGTTATTTTGGAAGTGAAATCCTTCCTCTATATGTGGTTGGCTTGCTCCTTTCTATTCCGAGGTTGTTTTTTTGAGTCTTGTGTATTCCGCTAGAATGAGTTGATCACGGATCCTAGTTCTCCTTAGTGGAGCCAGATCCGGTGTCTTTGTACATATTTGGGGTTCTCCCCTGTTCATAATACACACACACTTATCAAAAAAGAGAACAAACGGTTAGAGAAAAAAAAAATTACTCGATTTAATCCCACATGCAAGGAAACATAGTTGAAACATCCTTGGAAAGAAAAGTGAGCTCATACAAGCTAAGATTTGGTAAAAACCCTACCAAAATCAACCAAGAAAATCTCGATATTTCGCCATGGACTCGTCATTATAAAATAAAAATAAATTAATAATTAAATTTTCTGCCGAGTCCGACACCTTGTACCATGTCGAACTCCAATACACGTTTCCGTGTCCATGCAACACAGGTTGCTTCCAATCAAGGGATTGACAGTCAATCATTGTTTTGAGATGCAAGGTAAAAATTTTGATTGGCAGAGATTGTGGAGTGTTTGGTCCTCTTTGTTAGGCCTGGAGGAGGTTTTCATTTGTTCAAGGGGAACTGATAGGAGGGTTTGGAGGGTTTGGCTTTTCTAAATCACTGATAGAGAAGATTTTGGGATATTCGTTTCCTCCTAGAGTCGAAGTGTTCTCTTGGATCATGACCTTGAACGAGGTTCTTACAATTGACCACCTTTTTGATATGAAGATGTTTATTCCAAATTGGTGTGTCATGTGAAAGGAGCATGGTGAGAATGTTGGTCATCTCTTCGTACGTTGCAAGTTTGCCATAGAAGTGGGGGTTTTTTTTCTTGAACATTTTGGGATAGAATGCATGTCCTAAAGAGTAGTGGATGTATTTGTGGGTTCTTCCTGTGGTCCCTTTTGCCTTAGGGGAAGTTCTTTGGTGAATCGTTCCTTTTAATCTGTGTTGGGTCCCGTGGAAAGAAAGAGGCTGGTGAATCATCGGCGATGTATCTTGGTTGATGTCAGAATTGTACAACTCAATTTGAAGTCTTATCATAGAATGGGTGCTTGTTTTAGAAGAATTCCGTGGGTTGACGGTGGTGGACTTTCTCAAAAGTTGGGGTAACGTCATTAGTAAAAGATCTTTAAAGGCCAAACTGAAGCCAAGTTGGAAGAGACTAGATAGAGGCATTCTCAATTTGGTCTTCTGTTTCCCCTCTTTTCAGAGGATCCTGTTTTGAAACCTTTGTATATAGATGGACTGAGTTATTAGGGGAACTAGGGGAACTCTCTTCTCCTCTAAGGAGTTAGTTCCACCTGTTTTTGTGTTTTTCGGGGGTTCTCCCCTTCTTTAATGATATACATACACTTATCAAAAAAAAAAAAAAAAGTTTTGACAGGAGCTCGTTTGCTAATCAGGGTCCTGCTCATATAAGAGGGAGCTTTTAGAGATGAAAATGTTGCTCAAGGCTTTTTCCAGTTCCATTGGTGTTGCAGATTCAAATGAGATGGAGGTTAGATTGCTTCTTCAAGGCTTCGTATTTTTAGGGTACTTTGGAAGTGGAGTGGTTCTTGGTTAGCACTATTCGTTGGTTGAAAAGTGGAAGGGATTTGCTGTGGAGATCGAAGAACCTATTGGAGCATATTAGGGAATTGGCTAGAGGGTGAGCAATTATTATTATTATTTTTTTGATAAGTGAGGGTGGGCAAATATCTTCTCTCATACTTTAAAGGAAGCTAATAATATAGCTGATTCTTTGGTTAACTAAATATAGAAATTTTCGCAAGTAGGTAATTTTCTTCCCTGATCATGTACTTTCTTTATATGTAATATATTCTTTGTTACTTATCAAAAAAAAAAAAAAAGAAGAAAAAGGAAAGTAAAATTCCGAAGCTTTGTTTTTTCTTCTTGTAACAGGTCATGTCTTGATGAGAATGAAGCATTTTTGACAACGGCCGACTCTGCTGTGAAATTGCTTGTGGAAGCCACAAAGCCTATATCTGGGTGGAAGGGTCTCGAATATAGAGCTGCATTTCCCATGCTGAAACCCCCTGGTGCAAATTTCTATCCTCCAGATATGGACAAAGAGGTTACACATGCACCCTTTTTTTATATGCTTTAGAAAGTTATTGTTATGCCTTGCCTACATATTAGTGTTGCCCAGATCCTTATGTGGGTTGCCCATGTTGGTACTAATACTCAAACCTGGATTTATAGAATGACTTCTGAAACTTCCGTTGTAGATTATCGTTCACATGACATTTTTCTTTTTTATATATTGAGCTTGAAGATCCATAGGTTTCTGTAATTTGTCATAGGAATTTGAGTTATGGAAGAGCAGTTTGAGGAAGGATCAACAAGAAGCTGCAACAGGATTTTTTAATGTTATTAGAAGGCATAGTGAATCTAGTTTGGATGCTTCTCCATTAAGTCGTGCGTTTGATAGTGGTGATCAAGTTGTGGGGTCCATTCATGATCTTTATATGGTACCGTTCTCTCAAGAGTATAAGCCTTTTCTTGCAAAAGCTGCTGAGCTGCTGCATAAAGCAGGGGACTTGACTGACTCTCCTAGGTTAGCTGTTGCTAAATTTTTGAAGGAAGTTGAAGGTTCATTTATAATAAATCTTACTTGCACAACCAATTGTGGATTTTGATAATCTAACAAGACCTTTCTTTTCTTATGTAGCTTGAAGAGGTTGCTGAAAACCAAAGCCGATGCTTTTCTTTCAAATGATTACTATGATTCCGACATAGCCTGGATGGAGTTGGTCAGTATATATCTCATGCTTATGATTTCGTTCATTATTTGCTAAATGCAGATGTGGTGGTTTCTCTTGGTAGCCATCATTGTAGGTTAAACAACAGGGTCTTTTTGTTGGAATATGCTTCATTTACTACTTATGTAGTCAGGGTGTCTCTGTAGTTATGTTATTATCCTGGGGTTTCTTGTTATTCCTTAAAGTCATCACATTAATACAAGGTTAGTGGAGGTCGTGTGGAAAACACACATGACTCTTCTCTTGTCCTTTCCTTTCTTCTTCTATTCTTTTCTTCTTCTTTCCAAATAACAAGCCCTAGATTTGTAACATGGTATCAGAGCAATAAATCGGGGTTATTGTTCATCGCACATGCTGTTTTATGGATCTAAGGCTGCTGCACCTGCTAGTTTGTGGTTCTAGGACAACCGCACCCTTTCAAAGGGGATTCTAGTGTTTCCACACAGTTTTTTGAGGTTAGTTATTTGATTCGAGAGATAGTAGTTATGCTATTATACCTTCTTTTCTGTTTTGTGGTGGTATGAGGTCTGCGTAGACCTTTGGTGTAGGGTTGATTTGTGGAAATCAGCCACAGTAGTTGATTATTATGGTAATAATGTCTTTAGACAACAGTGTCGTGGATATGGGGACTGGTAGTACTCCACAATTGGATGCGTACGCACATGGGGGTCGTTTAGCCCTAAGATGCCCATTACAACTGTGAAGTTGAATGGCTCAAATTACTTAAGAGTGGTCCCAATCTGCATGGGTGTTTATTGGTGGTAAGAGCAGAATGGGTCACATAAATGGGAAGGTTGTAGAACCAGCGTAAATGAGCCCTACACACGAGAAGTGGAATGCTGAAAATTTTATTGTGATGTCATGGCTTCTCACTCCATGCAGCCAGATATTAGTAAGTGGTTCTTGTTTCTTAGGACAACAAAGGAGATATGGGATGTAGCTGCGTAGACATACTCTCAGGTCAAGAACCTTCTAGAGTTTATTTGTTAAGTCAGGGTATCGTCCAACATCGTCAGGGGGAGCAACCTTTGGCTACATATTTTTCTTCTATTAGTAGTATATGGGAAGAACTTGATCAATATAAATCCTTTGAATCTAAGTGCCAAGAGGAAGTTGTTGCATACAAGAAGGAAATTGAAAGACTTGAATATTTGAATTCTTGGCTAGTTTGAATCCTGAGTTTGAGCTTATCCGGGTTCAAATTCTGAGTAGAGATGACCTTCCCTCCCTCAGTTAGGTATATGCATTGGTTCAAAGTGAGAACAATAGGTGTAGTGCTAGGCACCAACATGATACTACCATATCTACAACTGAGAGGTCAGCCCTAGTATAATTTGTTTTGAAAAAAGGAGCAACGACATCGAAAAGAAGTTTGGTGGGAAGAGCAGCCATGATGACAAGGATAAATTGAAGTGTATAAATTGAGGCTGGACTCAACACACGAGAGAGACATGTTGGGTCGGCCAATTAAATTTTCTAAGCCAAGGTCATCAGCAGCTCACACAGTCTCATTAGTAGATTTTGCACTCCATTGCTGTCGCGACCTGAACCCGGGACCCATGACCCGACCCAGAAGAGTATGGATCGAACCTGGTATCCAAGGCTAAGGCACGAGGTGCGGATAAAAATAATATTAAGGAAATAGTGAACATGTATCTAAGTCATCACACAAATCAAAATGAATCAATCTCATAACGTAAATTTGAAACTTATCTCCGATTACATTCCAAATGTCAAATAACAACCTACTGAGATAACTAAGAATTCAAATGACTAGAAGCAAAACCTAAACATAATTTCTAGGAATGCAATAAAGTGCTAGAATCCTCTGGCTCCTATCACTGAGCTGCTGGTCCATCCGGTATCTCTGCAAAAATGTTAGAATATAGGCATGAGTTATCAACAACTCAGTCGGTTCACTTCACCACCCATACTTCTATGGGGATGAGCGGTTAAAACATGATAAAAATCATACAATGATCAAAATATGCATCAATGCTATCGACAATCAAATACTGGACTCATCGGGTAAATCCCAAAACCCCAATATAATGAGAGTGCATGGTTGGGCTAAACAAGTAGCTTTCTTACGGGCGGGCCATGCCGTTAATTCCACCACAAGGATCCAGGGATGTTTCAGGTCTTTCACCATTGGGAGCAGAATGTCCCCGTTGCTTTTTAGGCATGCTCTCGGAATTTGAGAGAGCATCTAAGGGGTCGTGGTCCTACGATACATCCGAACCCACAAAATGATAACAACGAAATAATAACAACCAATGCATCTCCAACAATAATTAACAATCTAAGATAATATCCAATGAACGACCATGTTTCAATACATGCAGATAAATCAACGGAGATGCATGAGAATCGATATACATGCTTTTCAACATAGATTGAAACAAATTTTCTATTTTAAACACATGCATTTAATAATATAATAATAAAATGCATCCATAAAAGTAAGAGATCGGGAATAGAATCCTACCTTAGCTCGCTATCCGATTAGCTACAATTCCGCAAGGCGGTTCTCTTTGCGTAATTCCAATCACAAGGTTTTAGACTCTATAATATCCACTCCTTAATGTTAGATCTAGGTTATCCAGTTGTTACAATAATTTTCAAAATAATAATAATAATAATAATAATAATAATAATAATAATAATTTGATGCTTAAAACGTTTGCCCCTTCGTTGAGTTAAACACTGTATCTATGCCATGCCCTACTCTTTTGTAATGATAACCGAAAATGTGTTGAAACATCACTAGGATCGGACAACATTTCAGAACACTGTCTATCCAACAAAATAGATCACAAGTAGTCCACAAGGTGCACTAAAGGGTTCAACAAATCTATTGATCGGAGGGTCAAGATTATATAATTAAATTATTATGTCAAAGAAACAAACAGAATAGGAGAAAAGGAAAATTATGTAGTTCTGTATTGAAAGAAAAAGAAAAGAATAAATTAGAAAAAAAAAAGGATATTTATGTTATACATAAGGTGAGTTATCCGACTAATGATCATAGTAAAGATGTTAGACAAAAAATTAAAGGTCTAGATCCTATGATGGGGGTCTATATCTTATGATGGAGATGAGAGGTACAGTGGTATGTTAGGTGGCTGGTTTTCTTTCCTCTTGATGGGGATAAAGGTGATGGTTTGTTTGGAGGGGAGGATGTTAATCATAGTGGAGAAGAGATGATCAGACGGTGCTCATTTCTAAGGCTCTATATTGTTGAGTCTCGGATGGGCAACAATTCTAGGTCTGCATGATGATGCGTTGTTTATAGGTAGAGATGTAACAAGACGAGTTAATGGAGGCAGATGCACCAAGGATCAAAGGCATGACAGTATTTTATATGGAGTAAGGCTTTATGGGGTAAAGGACATGTGGCATATTTTGGTGGTAGTTTGAAGTGGCTGCCGACAAGGACGAGGGTATGCTGAATCATGGTAGGGTTCTCAAAAGGTTCAACAACCATTCACCTGTTATGGAGTTGTTGCACTTACAACTACTGGAGATGGTAGTTTTAGTTCCGATCTAACGGAGGGTTTCTTGATAGTTCTTGATCGATTTTTGAGAGGGTTGAGAGGGAGCAGCTTTGAAAGAGAACATAATTTAAACAGCAACAACAAACAAAAAAAAAACTTACTTGAATCAAGAAACGTTTGCTCGGTTGGAAAATTGAAAGGTGTAGATCCAATCGTGGAGCTTCTCTCCGGATCTTGCTATGGTGCAACAACCCTTCGTCTTTCACACATAGGAGAATGGAAGGTGGGGACGGAGAGTCTTGGAGACGATTAGCAATGTTTGATTCGGTTGCGGCTTCTTCAATAGGTAATCTATGCTTAGACGTCAAGGGAAAGATTGTTTAAATAGGTTGGGTTTAGGGTTAAGGGTAAAAGATTTGGAGTTGAAATAGAAATAGGTTTTATCGGTGGAAGGAGTCGTGCTTTGGTAGAATACCAAAAAGTGAGGAAATACAATAAAGTAAAATAGTAAAATATATGTACATTGAATAGGGTAAGTGGTTTGGACGGTGATGAGGTTTGTTCCAATGTACTAGGTTAAGATGGTTTAATAAACTAAACCTTTAATGAATGAGTTTTGGTAAAAAAAAAAAAAAAAACAAGAAAAGAAAATAACAATAAAATATATTGGTCAAGTGTGACTTGTACGGCTGTTGGTCCTTACCTTATCTAATAAGGTATATATATATATACTATCAAGGTGGGATAGCTAGCTCATATTGTTTATGCAAAGTTAATGGCTTTATGCCTATTACATACTACTAAGTACATTAATTAATATCTATTAGCTTATAGATTAATTAGTTAGTATGTGTCACACTAATTTATTTACATACTTTATATCAAGGCAATATATCTTATAAGTTAATTAATAGTGTGTACCCACACACATACATGTATATACGTATACATATGCCATAAATAATAAATAGTATAGGTTATATTCTTTATTAAAATTAAATTAGTCATACCTGTCATACTAAAATAACATTCCTAACACGTGGAATTCATTACAGTCCACAAACATGCACGGGTCTACTAAGCCCATGTGGGCCCACATGAAGTGGCCTAAAACCCTTAAAAATAATTTTTTTCTCGGAATTGGCCGAAACTTCGTGTAAGCGTTCTTATAGTTAGATAAACGTATTTCATGAAGAAACACATGCGTAAAAGGTTCTAAAAATTCACAACGGACTGAAATACCCTTTTAGGATTTTCGGGGTTTTACAATTGCACATCAGTCTGCTCCAGTTATTGTTACCTCGGAAGAGTTAGTCATCATTCCTGCAGCCGAGTTAGAAAGCCTTCGTTAGATGATGTCACAGATGGAGGGAAAACCTACTACATCATTTGTCCAGTCAAATTCGAAGAGGATGATTGCTAGTGGTCGTGAAGCTAGTGGGTTATATCCCCTTGACGATACCGCATCCACAGTTGTTGCATACTAGTCCACTAGTTCTAGTAGTCTTAATAAAGACCAAATGATGCTTTGACATTATCATCTTGGTCATATACTCATATGTCTTTGTCGTTTCTTTTTGAATTTACTTAATTCTTCGAAGTTAGACTTGTAATGTGAAGTTTGTCAGTTTGCCAAACATTGTCATTCCTCTCATACTTTTGAGTAGAAATAAAATTGAAACTCTGTTTGCGCCTGTTCATCCTGATGTATGGGGTCCTCCCATTACTTCCTTACTTGGTTATTGTTATTTTATAAATTTTGTAGATGATTGTAGTTGCACTACTTGGGTTTATCTTATAAAATCTAAAGTTGAAGTATATTAAATTTTCATAAGATGATATGTACTTAGTTTAACACTTTAATGAAAATTCTGCGTGCTAATAACGTGGGTGAATACATGTATTCTGGTCTATCTTCGTATCTTGCTGAACATGGGATAGAGCGCCAAACAAGTTGTGTCATCACATCCCAACAAAATGGTGTTGCTGAACGAAAAATCAGACATCTTCTTGAGGTCACTCTTGCTCTATTATTCAGCATGAATGTTCCCAAAACTTTTTGGTTGGAAGATGTTTTGATTGCTTCTTATCTTATCAATCATACGCCTTCACAAGTTTTGAAATTCGAAACTTCCGTAAAGTTGTATTGTCTTGGTCAGTCTCTCTTCCCCATCCCTAAAAGTTTTGGTTGGGTTCGTTATGTTCACATATATCATGGTGATTGCAAACAATAAGGTAGAGGTTCAACATCTCAAGGAGTTGAGTCTCAAATAAAAGACCTTGGTGTGTTGAAGTACTTTTTGGGAATAGAAGTGACTAGATCTCAGAAAGGAATATTCATCCGTTAGAGGAAGTATGTGCTAAATCTGCTACATGAGACATGGAAACTTGGGGCGAAGCCTGTGGATACTCCAATTGAGCAGAATCATAGGTTGAATGAGCAAGATGGGCAACCTTTGATTGCTGTAGGGAGATTTCAGAGGTTGGTGGGAAAACTAATCTACTTATGACTCACGCGCCCAAACATTGCATATGCTGCCAGTGCGATCAGTCAGTTTAATGCATACACCTAGGAAGATTCACCTTGATGCTGCCTTCAGGATACTCAGGTACCTAAAGTTTACACCTGAGCGAGGATTATTATTCTCTATACATGGTCACTTGAGGGTAGAGACTTTTATAGATGCAGATTGGGCTGGTTCAGTGATAGATTGAAGGTCTACATCTGGTTATTGCACATCTGTTGGAGGTAATCTTGTGACTTAGAAATGCATGAAACAGATTGTGGTGAGTTGTAATGGTGATTAGGGTTAGGTTTAGAGATTCAGAGAGAGAAGAGAGAAGGATGTCATGTTCTTAGATCACATTCCACCAAAATATATTATATATGGTGAACATTACAAAAGACAAATATACCCCTCAAAGGAGGTATTTACAGAACTAGCCCTTATACATAGAAATACATAAAAATACATATATGATAACACTTCCCCTCAAGTTAGTGCATAGATATCTCTCATGCCCAACTTGCATAGACACCTGTGGAGTTGCCAACTGGGAACTCCCTTAGTGAAGACGTCAGCAACTTGTTCATCAATCTTCACAAGGAGTACACACTTCCCCAGACACAATCTTCTCCCTGATGAAGTGGCGATCTACTTCAATGTGCTTGGCCCAATCATGCTGAATTGGATTGTGTGCAATGCTGATGGTAGCTTTGTTGTCACAGTACAAGCTCACAGACCCCAAGACAGGGAAGCCTAGTTCAGCAACCAACATCTTCAACTAGAGCATCTCACATAAGCCATGGGCCATTGCCCTAAACTCGTCCTTTACACTGGATCTAGCAACTACAGGCTGCTTCTTGTTCCGCCAAGTAACCAGGTTGCCCAGGAGCAAAGGTGCAATACGCAGAGGTAGATCTTCTATCATCCTTGACACCGACCCAATCTATGACTCCACTCTCATATGGCCATTCTTTTCGAAAAGAAGGCCTTGACCAAGAGCTGACTTTAGGTACCTCAGGAACCTGTGTGCTACCTCTAAATGAATGTCCCTTGGTGAGTGCATGTACTGACTGATGACACTCACTGCCTAGGCAATGTCTGGTCTAGGCAGGGAGAAATAGATCAATCCCCCAACTAATCTCTAGAAGCTCCCTACATCCTGTAGTAGCTCACCATTGGCATCTACTAATTTGTAATTTTGCTCTGTAGGAGTCTCCACTGGCTTGGCTCCCAACTTGTCCGAATCACTCAACAGGTCTAAGACATACTTTTTTTGAGAGATGAAGATCCCTTGGCTAGACCTTGCAACTTCTATACCCAGGAAGTACTTGAGAGGTCTAAGATCCTTGGTTTTAAACTCCACAGTTAGATGGCTCTTCAACTTAGCCACCTCATCTGCATCATTCCCTATAAGCATGATGTCATCAACATAGACGATGAGGGCAGTGGTGCTCTTCCCTAGGTGCTTCACAGATAGGGTGTGATCCGCTTGACTGTGAGTGTAACCCAGCTTCTTCCCTGCTAGGGTGAATCTCTCGAACCATGTTCTCTGAGATTGCTTAAGCCCATAGAGAGCTTTGCTCAGTCGACAAACCTTGTTATTGTCCCCTAGTGGAATGAATCCAGAAGGGGGCACCATGTATACTTCTTCATGCAGGTCACCATAAAGAAATTCATTCTTCACATCCAGATGATGCAAATGCCATGTTTGGTTGGCTGCCAAGGACAACCTATGATACCCGGATACCTGTACTAGTGCCTCGTACCAGTGTCGTGTCGACACGGATACAGACATCAGACACTCTACCGACACGTATCCCCACGTATCCTTCATAAAAAGTTGAAAAAATTAGAAAAAATAAAAATTTTGAACTACAAAATAGGATACTCTTATCCGTATCCATGTCCTTGATTTTGAAAAATGTCGAGTCGTATCCCCGCTTCACGTATCCATGTCAGTATCCGTATCCGGGCATCATAGAGGAAAACAATACTCTGATAGAGTTCATCTTTGTCACAGGCGTAAAGGTTCCCACATAGTCAATCCCATAGGTCTGAGTGTACCCCTTGGCTACCAATCTTGCCTTGTACTTCTCAATTGATTCATCTGCCTTGTACTTTACTGTGAGGACCCATCTTCAACCAACAAGCTTCTTGCCTCTTGGCAAGTCAATGAGCTCCTATGTTTTATTCTTGTCCAAGGCCCCCATTTCTTCTACCAAAGCAACTGTCCATCTAAGGTGTGCCAACCCTTTTGCCACGAAAGAGGGAATATGAATAGTGGAAACAGATGTGACAAAGGCTATATACGAGGGAGACAAAGCATCATATGAAACAAAGTTGCTCAATGGATGTTGAGTACAACTCTTGGTTCCTTTTCTCAAAGCAATGGGAAGATCAGAATCATCAATAGAAGAATAAATGACAGGTATAGAAAGAGGGTTTTCGAAGGCAATAGTGCAACTGAGGAAACGATCATTCTTAACATTAAGGGGATGTTGTTCTTTTGGTCAAAGGTGTTTCCGGATTGTAAAGCCTTATTCTTCGAAGATTTCGTCTTTCACTTGGATCTCCCTTGCTATAGGGACGCTAGTTAGTTGGGAGTCCCCTTTAGCTTTGGTTATCGTTTTGGTTTTTGCTCTTTGTTTTCTTGGCTTCCGACAGGTCATCTCGACCTCGCTAGCCCCGCTGGTTGTACTTTTCAAGCCTTTAATAAAGTTTGCACTTATAAAAAAAAAACAAAATATTTTTGCACAGGTTCTCATTGTCACCTTAGTTATTTAATGTTTTCAGACTTGAGTGGAGACGATGGTGTCGCTCCATGGATTTTCAGGTTGTTTCAGGCTTAGTAATTCATCCAAAAGGCGTTAAATTTACTCTTATCAAAAGTACCCTCTCTAGCCTCCCTATTCACTATTTTCCATCCTGGATTCTATTTCCAACAAGATGGAGATGTAGGTGAGAAGTTTTAATGGATGCAGGATGCTTGTGAGTTGTAACTTTGTAAGTACCACTTAGTGGACTAAGACAGTGTGGAACCTCAAAGAGGGGGGGTGGTGGCTTCGAACAGAGACCTTCTTGGTAAATGGCTCTTGAGGCTTGGGGACAAGCCCAAGAGCTTGTGGACGATGGCTTTAAAAAGCAAGTGTTGTAGTGGGAACAATGGGGGTACAGTAACCTGATTGCATCTTGTTTTATGACTATTTTCAAAGTGCTTTAGGTTCAAAGTTGCAGTGCGAGACAGAGAGATTTTGGATAATTCATTATGGACCTCCTTTCCTTTCTTTTATGCTATGTCCGATTTTAAAGGTGCTTTAGTTCAGGACGGTTATGTGTGGACAGATGGCAATGCAGGTGGAGCTTGGGCTTAAGAAACATAAACAAATTTGAAATGGAAGAACTTGCAAGTCTTCTTAGCTGCCTTGCTGACAGTACATGATTGACAGTGGGGCTGACAATAGGTTATAAAAGTGGGATTTCAGTGATTGTTGTCTTGAAACATTTTTCCTTTCCAGCTAGCTTTGTGTGGTTTTATCTAAGGTGGCTTTCTTTGCTAAGACAGTGGCACACAACCGAATTATTGTAGTCGACCAGCTAGTGTAGCAAGCTTTCTTCCAGCTTTTGACATTAGTTAGACAATCCCAAAGAGTGTCTTCAAGCATTTTGTAGAGTGGCACTCTTGGGCCTTCAGTTCTTGCTCTTGCATACTTTGGAAGTAGAGGAACAACCACAAATTTTGAGGATAAGGTTGGGACGCTTGATTCAGTTATTCTAAAGACCAAAGCAACAATCCATCATTGGTCTTCTTTTTAGGGGTTTTCATTTGTTGGATTTTCTTTTGATGGGATGATTGTAATGGGCTTCTGTACCTCTATTGGGGCTTGTATTTCCTTTTGTCTATTAGTTAGGTTTTCCACACTAGCTTCTTTTCTTTCTGGTTTTCTTGAACAGCAGTGCTTTTCCCTCCCTTTTCTTTTCTTATAAAATCTTATTTATTTATAAAAAAAATCTTTTTTTCCCCTCATGTTCTAACAAGCCCTTTCAGGTATTATTTTTGAGGATGCTGAAAGATGTAATTATCAAAGGATGTAATCAATTTTTTTTTTAATATATCTGGTAGGGTTTTACCCACCAAAAAAAAAGGAATTATAGAATATATGGATTTTTCTGTTTGTATTTTTTATATTTGTTCCCCGCATTATGATTTCAATATGACACACTTGGAACCTTTTAAACTGAACAATAGTTAAGATACTTAGTTCCTTAAGAAGCCAAGTTCTTCAATCGACTTTGCTAAGGAGTAGATTCCGATAAATCCTTTCTTAGCTGTGTCTGAGGAGCTTTTGCTTTTCATGAATATAGCTCAGGCTGATTTAAGCTCTGTATTAAGATATGATGTGTAAGAGATTCTTGGATCTAATTTCATTCTTATTCCTCTTGGTAATTGTAACCAACCTTTTTTTTGTTCAAATGTTTACGTGGTTGTTTTGCAGGACTCTAAATTGGATGTTACTATCGGCCCATACGAGACATATGAAGATTCACTTTTTGGATACAAGGTATAGCTAAAATAGCCATGTCGTCCCTTGCCTTGTTCATCTTTCATTCATGTAGTGATAAGACTTGGAACAATCCTTTCAAGCATAATATTGAGGTTGCCAGTGCACCTTAGCTATGGAACTGTGTTTATTTAATCTTCACTTCTTTTGTATTAAGCTGGTCCAGATCTTGAGAGAAGTTTTCAAGTATTTGTAGTTTATCTTCTATTGTTTGACTATCAAGAGGGGATGAGCAAGCTTCCATAAGTTTCAATGAGAAAATGCCCTGAAAACCTGATCATAGATTATGTTCTTGGAATGAAAATAAGAGGCATTGTAGTGAACCGTAATTTGCATCATAGGATAACGATTTAAAGTATCATATACATACACAAGAAGAAAAAGAACAGAAGAAACTAAGATAAACTTCTGATATCTAAGGTCTTGTCTATTGTTGCTTGGTTTGATTGTTTGGGTTCAGTCATGGAGATCACAATCCTTGGCAGATGAAACTATTTCCTTAAAAATAGGCTTCCGTAATTCATATTTTGGTCCATTTGAGTTTGTTGTTTGGTTCACTTCAAATTGTTAGGCTTTCATTTGCTTTTAAAATTATCATGTGTCCATACTTCACGAGCATGGTTTCAAGTTTCGGTAGTGGACGAAACTACTTTGGTTTCGGTTGGTTTCGTCCGAAACCAACTGAAACTAATAAACAACAATTTTTTATTCATAAAATGTCACTTGGTTTCGGACTGAAACCACCGAAACTACTGAAATGTTTCGGTTTCGCCCATGGATGAAACCGAAACGAAACCTGTCACTTTGAACCATGTTCACGAGACTGTCTAGAAACATGGGTTAGCAAATATCACTAGCGCACATTCAAGGTGGAACCCATTTCATCCTTGAACAGTGTTTGGTTAAGGCACAGTCCCACTTTTGGTCCTTGTTTTTCAGCTCTAAACAACGTCGAATGGCAAAACGGGATTGACCCTAAACATTTGAGACAAGGCAAGATGATGATGATGATGATTTGAGGATGTCGATCAGTTGATACAGGATGATGAGAACTAGCCTATATGAGGTGCAAGATCAGAAATAAATTACCACTAGTAAGAAAATATAAAACTACTCTAACAATAACCACAAATATGTAGATATGTTAACAAATAATTAACTGAGTTGTTTCGAAGGCTAGATCTCACAACCAAGTAGTAAAAAACCCTCAATTATTGATTGAGCGGCCCGATGGAAGTGAGGACTTCCACTAGCTAGGGTTCAACCAACACTTGTAGGTTCACTTTCTTCCAAGAGATTATAAGCTATTTGAAGTTTAGGAAGGTTTCTGGCAAGTTTCAAGGCTTTCTGACAAGTATCAAATTTTAGTCGGGTTTTTGAGAAGAGGTTAGGGGTTCCTATGGTTATCGCAGGGATCTGGGAGTGTTTGGGGGTTGGGTGAGGGTTTTGGGAAGGTTTAGAGTGCCGCAGGGAGAACTGGTGGAGGAGGGTTACTATTCACGTTACTATACACGTGACACTATTTATGCAGCACTATTCACGCGGTACTATTCATAGTTGTGATCAATGGTTAGGGTTTCGAGAAAAAAGAGATATGGTTGGGTTTTCTAGGTCAAATTTGATCCAAAGAAAAGAAAAAGAAAATAAAGATGGAAAAAGAGAGGAGATAGAGATAGAGAGAATACCTTTCGGATTCCCACCGAGTAGCTTGGATTCGCACCAAGGAAGAAGAGAATAATCCACAAAAGATTTCTCAATAGGAAAAGTAAATATAATTCATCATCAATGAAAAATTACAACTAAAAGAGTTTATATAATAACTAAAAACTCCTTAATCTAATCTCAGCCATCCATATAATCTTGGCTATAAAAAAGTGCAACTTAAAGTAACTAACCAAAATTACAATGAGCCCCCTAACTGTGGGCTAATTGAAAAGACACCTAAAACTCTAAAAAACATCAAATTAAGTCTAGAAAACTAATAAAAACTCTCCACAAGCTCCCTACACAGCCCACGTGCATCTTTCCAAATTTGGAGTCTTCATGATGCACATGCATGTGGGGTCTTCCGCTCCCATAAATCAAGGAGAACTAAAACTAGGGCCCACATAGTCATCAAAATATAAAGACATGGGTATGGGCCCAGTTTGCATCCTCTGCTAGTATACTCTAGGTAAGGACGTGATGTTCTCATCAACTCTCCCCGTCTGAAAAGATATCGTCACTGATGAAATAAAGCTGCGATAAGTCTCCAAGATGTTGGGGTCGAGCTACTGCAAATATGTCTCTGTCATCCACGAACTATCTGAAGTCGGCCTGGACAAGGTATTTTTGAAAACCTCCTTGTTTGGTGGAAACTACTTGCTCGTCCAAGATATCCTCATTCTCTTCACTTCTCTTAGGTAAAGGTGGTGGTGAAGGCAAAGGCTGAGGGGGCTGACGGGCGAATATACTGGGTGAGGTGTAAGGCTAGCGGCTGAGGCTACTGGGTCCTAGGCAGGAACAAGATCCTCCACATTAAATGTTGAGCTGATACCCATATCAGGTTGTTGATTTAAAACATACGCATTAGAACCCACTCGTTTCAATATCTTGAAGGGTCCTGCACTGCGAGCTTGTAATTTCTTCACGGCTCCCGATCGGAATCGCTCAGGCCTCATCCGATCCATAACATAATCACCTGCTAGAAATTCCTTATACCTGCGGTGTGAGTCAGCAGATATTTTATACTTTTCATTATTCGCAGCAACTCTTTTCCTTATCTCAACATGCAAATCATGAATGTGACGTGCAAATGCATCGGCAGACTCAAATGGTCTATGCGTGACTGACATGGGGATGAGATCTATAGGCTTCCTAGGTTTATACCCATTGACGATTTCAAATGGACTCATGCCAGTTGTCCTATTGACTGGACTGTTATGCAAACTCTGCTACGGACAATATGGAATCCCACGACTTGACATGATCACCCACTAGACATCTCAACAGATTACCTAAGCTCCGATTTGTCACCTCGGTCTGACCATCCGTCTGAGGGTGGTAAGTAGACGAAAATTGAAACGTGGTTCCCATCATATGCCAAAGGGTCTTCCAAAAATAGATTATAAACTTCACATCACAATCAGACACTATGGTTTTCGGTAACCTATGCAATTGAACTACCTCTTCAAAGAAAATCTTCGTTATCCTAAAGGCATCTGATGTTTTTGAACACGTGAGGAAGTGTGTCATTTTAGAGAACGGTCCACTACAACAAAGATGGAATCGTGCTGCCTAATAGTCTTTGGCAGCCCAAGCATGAAATCCATGCAGTGCCATGGAGAATGTGGCACTGGCAACGGGGTATATAATCCGGTATTTTGCTTTCAATGCTCTGCTAGTTGACATACATGACATTGCCCTATAATTTTGGCGACGTTTCGCTTGAGACTTGGCCAGTAAAATTGATCCTCAACAAGGGTAATGGTTTTATCACGGCCAAAGTGGCCAGCTACTCCACCAAAGTGAAGCTCCCAAACAAGAAAGTCTCGTAGGAACGTTCGGGGTATGCAGAGTTTATCACCTTAAAGATGAATCCGTTTTGTAGGGCAAACCCTTTGCCATTCGTCAACTGATCGCTCAGAAGAGAAGCATACAACTCCCCAAAGTCTGGGTAGGTAGGATAGTCATCCTTCAACTGCTCAAATCCAGTCACCTCTACACTCATAGAGTGCAAGACTGCGATCCTACGACTCAAGGCATCGGCTGGTTTGTTCTCGACTCTAGCTCTGTGATTTAGCACGAAAGTGTACTGAAGAAATTCCACCCACTTTGCGTGTCTTGGGTTTAACTTCTTTTAGGAGTTAAGATATCTCAGTGCCTCATGGTCAAAGAAAAAGAAAAATTCTAGCGACAGTAGATAATGTCTCCAATGCCGTAAAGCCTGGACTACCGCGTAAAATTCCTTGTCATAAGTAGAGTACTTTTATTTAGCATCATTTAATTTCTCACTAAAATAAGCAATGAGATGCCCTACTTCACTCAGAACTCCACCTATACCGATTCCAGATGCATCACAAGCAACCTCAAAGACTTTGGAAAAGTCCGGTAGGCGTATAACTGGGGCTTCAACCATTCTGGTCTTGATTGCCTCGAATGGCTTCGCAGCTGATTTGGTCCATGCAAATTCCCCATTTTTTATGCAATCCGTGATAGGGGCCATGATGGAGCTAAACCCACTAATGAACCGTCGATAGAAAGTAGCTAATCCGTGAAAACTGCGGATGTCATAGATGTTCTTCGGTTCGGGCCAGCTTACAATAGCCTTGACCTTTTCGGGGTCCGCGGACATTCCTTCAGTAGAGACAATGAATCCTAAGAAGATAACCTGATGGGACATGAATGTACACTTCTTAAGATTCGCGAACAGGTTTTCTTTTCTCAGGACTTGACAAACCTGTCTCAAGTGATTCAGATGCTGCTCCTTGGAGGTACTACTGTATATCGGGATATTGTCGAAGTACACAACTAGGATGACGAATGGCACTGGACGTGAAGGCGATGGCCTCTATCTTCTGGATGGACGTACCTCTGAGCCCACAGCACTGCAGTCTCATAGTAGTATTAGTAGTAGTTTAGCTTCTGTTCTATGTTGGCATGCTCGTCTGGGGCATGTTTCTTTTCAGTACTTGAAACCAAGGAAATAAATTTCGGTTTCGAGGTTTATGTCGACCAACCCGGAAATGGAAATATTTCGACCAGTGTGGAAATAATACATTTTCGTGGAAATGATGGAAATAATGCGGAAATGATGGAAATATTATAGAAATGTTTGTGGAAAGTATGGGAAATGATAAAAACAAGCCTAAAAACACTCATAGACTATCAAACCATAATATGCAACCATATGTAGTGTGGAAATGAATAACCATAACGGTCTATAATGGATTGGTCTTCTATATATATATATATGGAAATGGGTTAAATGATCAAATATGAGATTTGTGGTGCTCAAATGGGACATTTCTTACCTTCGATCGAAATGTTTCTATTGATGTCGAAACATTTCGATTTAAATAATACATATTTACACCGTCAATTGACCGAAATTTACTGTTAACACGAAATATTTCGACATGTATGAAAACATTTCGTGTATGTATTCTTTCCTGTCGATAACCTAGAAAATGGAAATATTTCGCGAAATATTTCGTTAATTTCGGGAAATTTATTTCCTTGCTTGAAACACTTATTTCCTACTTTGTTTACTTCTGTTTCTTTTTCTGAGTTACATTGTGAGACATGTGAGCTCTCCAAACATTGTAGATCCACTTATCCATCTAGAGGTAATAAAAGCGCTAGTTCTTTTGATATTGTGCATTCTGATGTGAGGGGCCTTCCCCTGTTACCTCGATTTTTGGTTTTCACTACTTTGTTACTTTCGTTGATGACCATACAAGGTGTACCTAGGTTTATCTCATGAAAACCAAAGATGAAGTTCATTCCATCTTTAAGGGTTTTCATAAGATAATTAAAACACAGTATGGTTCCTCCATCAAGGTCCTTCGATCTGACTAAGGTAGAGAGTATATGTTTGGAGGTCTCCAGTAGTATTTTTTTTATCATGGGATTTCCATAAGAATTCCTACAGCTACACCCCTCAGCAGAATGGTGTGGCTAAAAGGAAAATGCGACATCTGACAGAGTAGCTCGATCTCTTTTGATCAGTGCCCATGCCCCGAGTTTTTATTGGTCCAGATGCTATTTTGACCGCTGCTTACCTAACTAACCGGATGCCTTCACGTGTGCTTAACTTCCAGTCTCCAGTTCAGGTTCTTGCTCTTAGCTTGTCTTTGTTCCCAATCACACCTCGTATTTTTGGGTGTGTCTGCTTTGTTCACATTCTTGGTCCATATCGCAACAAGTTGGATCCTAAAGCTCTTAAGTGTGTCTTCATTGGTTTCTCTTCTACTCACAAGGGGTACAAATGTTATCACCCCTTGACAGGCAAGAAGTTTGTTTCGATGGATGTCATATCTCGTGAGGAGACATTCTTTTTCTCCCCTACCTCGCTTCAGGGGGAGAGTAGTGAAGAGAGGTCCGATCTTTGTCCTCTTCCTACTGTATTTCTAGCTCCTCCATTCCCGTTAGTCGTCGAGCGGCCTACTCAACCTACTATATTGTCCGATAGTGCTCCTGGGGCACAGGGGGAGCTTCAAGTCTATCGCAGAAGAGGGAAAGCCACTGCTGATCCAGTTCCAGTGGTTCCATCCTCGAATCCAGGTAACATCTCTTCCACTTCTATTCCTGTCATTTCTTCTTCCACTGATGTGTGTGCTCTTGATCTTCCCATTGCTTTAAGAAAGGGCACGCGTAGTTGTACTCAACATCCCTTGAGCAACTTTGTCTCCTACGATGCTTTGTCTCCTTTCTACAAGCCGTTCATTACTTCTGTGGCCACTATCCCTATTCCCTCTTTTGCGGCAGAAGGGTTGGCATATCCCAGATGGAAAACTGCTACGGTAATCCCCCTTTGACATAAGAGGTATACTTGTCTTCTGTAATAGCTCCGATATATAAATAAGATTTATGGAGTCTTTGTGAGCTACACAAGACATCCTTTTCTCCTCTCTCTCTCTTCTCTCTCTTCTCTCTTTGACTGCATAACCCTAAGCCTAACCCAAATCACCATTTCAACTATTATATCTTTTGGCTTCGGCCCTTTCAATATATCTTTTACTTATCAAAAGAAAAATTCTAAAATTTGGGGAAAATCCTAATTCCTTTGTTTTCGACCTAAACATCCATGATTGTGCTTGAATGAATTTTATTTGTATAACTTGCCTGATCTACAACTTGGTAGGCTTAAATGTTTTTCCCTAAAACTTAGGTTTTGTTAAATTTTGTAGAAATATAAAAAATATAGAAATTAGGCAGATGTTAGAGGTACGATATTGATTCTTTAATGTAAAAGAATTATGATTCATTAATTATTTATTATAAGTGCTTTATGTAGCTGAATGTTGGGGAATTCAAAAACATGTTCATAGAATGAGTGTGGAAGAGATGAGGATGTTGAGATGGATGAGTGGAAAAACTAAGAAAGACAAAATCAGAAATAAACACAATTGAGGAAACCCAGTAATAGCTCCAATAGGAGATTAAATAAGGGAAAGTCAATGGAGATGATTTGGGCATGTGCAATGAAGAACGATGATGGTACTAGTGAGAAGGAGCATTTTGGTGCAAGTTGAAGGCCTTAGAGGGAAAGAGGAAGGCTGAAATTTAAAAAATTATATAGATATACATGAATGTAGTAGTTAATAGTTTATATTCTTTAAGTATGTAATTAACATGTGTGTTTTTTAGAGTCCATAGTTAATTTGAACGTTTGGGGTTCATGGTACTTACAATGCACATTGGAAGGTACCATTGATGATGGAAGGAGAGCAGCCACCATATGTAGAACATCTAGGCTACCCAATGATGGGAAGGTTAGCGGGTATGCATCCTCATCAATACCAACAATATGTCAAAGAATGCCAAAATTGATACAATAGCATCATGTTGTGGGCCCAAACTGTAATTACATATGGAATCAGTACTCTCAGGGTCTTAGTCACGATGGAGATGATGGAGGCCGAAAGTCTATGTGGTTGTGCCTTTCCTTGTGTAATTAAAGTTATATTTTGATGTAATGAACTTAATGTGAGAAGGTTTGATGGTTATTATTTCAACTTACAATTATAGCTGTTTTTAGGTAATAGTTACCCAAACACACACACACACAAAAAAAAAATGATCAGTTACCCTTACATGCATTTCATGCACTTTCTTTTCGGTAACTTTTTAGGAAGATTAAGTCCTAACTGTAGTTATATAATTTTATTCAAAAATTTCGTTCGTTTCATTTACTTAGTTTGATATACAAATACCTATGTAAAGTTCCTTGCGTAACTACAATGTTTTATTAAAGCTAATTAAAGTAGAATCCATGATGTATAATATTTTTGCTTTTGTTATTAAGTTGTATTATGGAGCTTATTAGTTGCATTTCATATTTTTTAGGCTACATTTGAAGCATTCATTGGAATACGAGATGATAAAGCAACCTCTCAAGTTAAACTCTTCGGTGATCATTTACAGGTATATTTTGAGTCATTCTTAACCCACTTCCCATGATTTTTGGCTTCTTTATTTTATTTCATTTTATTTTTAACAGTGACAATATTTTACTAGGTTTTGGAACAAAATCTTCCATTGGACAATATGTACAAATCTAAAGATGTGCTTGTTGCTCCAATTCGTGTGATTCGACTTGTTTACAATTCTGGGGTGAGTTCTTAGTTGTTTTATGGATATTTGCTACAGATGAATAACTCTGTCAGGCGGGTAGTAGCTGTCTTTAACTATACTCTTTGTATATAGGGAATTCTCTTCTGTAGCTTTGTACTTCATGAATATATAAAAGTCCTTCATCAATAGAAAAAAGAAGAAGAAAGCAAGACAAAAAATTCGAAGGACTCACATTTTAGAAAAAAAAAATGTTTATTTTGTTATGTTTAAAATTTCCATACAGAGATGCTGCCAAGGAACTCATGCTTTGTAACCTAAGAAATGCTAGTCTTATCGCAACCATATCGGGTCGGCTACAAGAATCTCACATCTCCATTCAATTCTATCTAAAGCCATACTTCTTGCAAATGATTCATGATCATAATGATTCAAAATTCATGTTTAAGTTATCCATGAAAAGATGATTGATGATCTTTATTTTACCTAGTTGGTTGCTATGGAAAAGAGTAGAATGATATATAATCTAGTGGTTCACGCAATTGAAACCATGGTAACCTAATTTTGTTTTACATTTTCACTATTCAGAAAAAAGAAATATCGATGTTGCATATCTGAGTGTTCTTTACGAATTCATCATTTTGTGTTTCCCTTTTCATAGAGAGCTTCATGTTGACCTAGTTGTGATAAAATCACATTAATATTTATATATTTTGATAAAGGTTGATAAGTTTGATTCTTTTGTCAGGATGTGAAGGGTCCTCAGACTGTTGCTTTCAATTTGCCAAATGATGAGCGTATAGTGAGCAAGTGTGGAACATCGATGGTCATTCTCAAGAATGTCTCAGAAGCCAAGTACATTTCTTCTTTCTTAATTCTATTATGATCAATTATTTGTTATGAACTATATTCCTAGACAATTCTTGGCTTATTTCACTGGTTTTTTATTATTATTTGAGGGTAGAAGGAATATAAACTCTCTGAGTTGTTTATTAACCAGGTTCGAGCATATTCTTCAACCTATAGCTGACGTATGCATTACGGAGGAGCAGAGGAAACACGTTGATTTTGAGTCTTTCTTCACTCATACAATTTGCCATGAGTGCTGCCATGGGATTGGACCTCATACCATAACGTTGCCAAGCGGTCAAAAGTCAACAGTGAGATTGGTGAGATACCTTAGTTTTCAGTTCTTTTTATTTGTGTCGAAATTTGTTTGTTCAACATCACCACCTTTCTCTTTCTTCTAACTGATAAACTCCTGCCACATTTTTCACCTGTGAAAAAGTTTGGGAGACTGAATCACATATTTGTTTGGCAGTCTGTAAGAATAGAAACCCTCGGCTGAGGTGAGGCTGCATAGAGTGTAGTGGCCATGACATAACGATGAAGTTTTCTGCCTCCCAATGATCATAACGAGAATCGGACAACACGGTTGTTTCACTTTACCATTTAAATACCCCATTTTTCCTTTTCCACTAATAAACAATCTAACGGATTGTGCCCACTCCAAATTGTTTGTGCCATCAAGTTTTACCGTGGTTATTTGAAGACTCTGGTTATCATTCATGACACTATTGAGTGTCCCACTCCCCACACCAAACGGGGACAACTTACTTGAGTAGACTACGACTATTCTTCCACACATTGTTGGCATGCGAACACTCCCACATACTACCAATCTTCATTATTTATAACACTTGCAGATGAGAACCCTAGGGTTTCTTGAGCATGACACACCAGCAGGTGGACCCTAGGGTTTCACGGGCATTTGACAACACTAACAACACCAAGTGGTTGTCCTAGAGTCTCTAGGACATGCTACAACAGAAATTGCACCACCCTAGGGTTTCTAGGGTGTGTGGCAGCAGTGGAAACCCTTCCCTAGTATTGCTAGGGCTTGCGGCAGCACTAGGTCTGTACCCCTAGGGTTTATAGGGGGTGCGGCAACAGTGGAGATCCACCCCCCTAGGGTTTCTGGAGCTTGCGGCAGCAGTAGGCATCCACCCTAGGGGTTTTGGCAACAGTGGAGATTCACCCCTAGAGTTTCTGGGACTTGTGGCAGCACTAGGGGTCCACCCCTAGGGTTTCTAGGGGGTGCGGCAGTACCCCTAGGGTTGATAGAGAGGTGCAGTTGAGAGAGAAGTGAAAAAAAGTTATCTTCAGTCTTGCTCTGATACCATGTCAGAACCGAGAATATAAGAGAGGAGAAAAGAAGAGAAGAGAATAGAGAAGGGCGGTGACGTATGGAGAGAATCTCCATTCGTCCCACTTAGTATTTATTCACTTATTTGGAAATTACGAATAACTCCCTGAACAATCCTTGAAATATGTAATATAACAATAACATTACACTCTCCAAAGGGGATACGATTGCGCTTATTAAGAGTTCTCCATGAAGCCTGCAAACGTACTGTGTGTCACTTCCCTATTTGGCATTTGTTACTGATAACTTGAGAGGCTCCAAGTGGATTTTCTTTAATTGAAACTTTCAAATGTTATCTTGTGGACTGGAATACAGTGTGCAAGCATAAAGATGTGGGAGGGCTGGTGTTTAAGGTGCTTTAGTGACGTTAATAAAGCTCTATTGTTATTTTCTTTTTAGAAAACCCAAAAGGACTCATTTTTGGGTGTTGTTTGCAACCTTACTAGAATCCTCTCCTATCTGCAAAGACCTGAACATATAAAGAAATCCCAAAGTAACCCTACTTTTAACAATGGACTCTTTTATCTTTACTAATAGTTCTAATACTGTTGTGAACAGTACCTGCTATAGTAATGGCTACATCAACGTGAATAATAACGGATAGTGCAACTGGGCTGAACACACACCTTTTAAGTAGCTAAAAGACTTCCTAAACAATTTTAAATGAAACATAAAATCATAACACCCAGGCCCAATGTTTATGTTGTTATGGTGTGCTGCCACACACCATAATATGGTGCTCTCAAATCTAAATTGATGCTCCTGCATCAAATGGGCTGTGGAATTGATTTTTAAATGCAAGTATGATTGCTCAAGTAGTTATTGGGATAGCAATAGTCATTTATAGTTACAGGTTGGTGTTCGAGGGGGTATCCTCTTGAGCCTCAGCTTTCCTACACTTCTCTAAGGGAATCCCATGTAGGGTAGGAGATGATTCTAGAGTGAGATTTAGAAGGATCTTTGGTTTGGGGATTCCAAGTGGTGCGATGCCTTTCCAGAATTTTCCATCAATAGCCTCAATCAAGATGCCTTTGTTTCGGAATGCTTTTGGAGATTAGGGGTTAGAGTGGTTTGGTGTGTGATGTTCTTTAGAGCCCTCTATGATTGATATGGTTTGCCTAATTGCCCTCTTTTCATATCTTGAAAATCACGATATTACTATTTATAGTAAATTGGGATTTTCAATTGAAATTAGATTTTATTTCCAATTAGGATTTTGGGATTGATTGCAATAGCAGCCTTGTATTAGGAGTTTCTTATTTTTAGTTTGATTAGAATTAGGAAATTCAATTGGACTAAAATTAGGAAAGTTCAATTGGGAGTTTTATAAATAAGATGTAATCCTTTGATTTTAAGCAATTAATAATGAATTATTATGAATGAATATCGAAGATGCTTTTGTGCATGATTTCCTCGTGATGGGTTTGGTGTGAAGCCAAGGAAGCGATTCCCACGATTAATCTTTCTCTCTCTATCTATCTCTCCTTCTCTCTTTATCATCCTCTCATTTTCCTAGAAATCGCAGAACGAGCCATCGTCCCGCGTCAACTTGGTATCAGAGAAAGTTCGATACAAAAAAAAAAAAGTTCGAAATTCCTGATTGTGTTTTGGAAAGATGTCATATTAGTACATGATCGTTGGTAGCCGAGTTAGTTAAACTAAACGACCAAATGACATGTATGTAGCGCAAACTGGAGGAGACGATCGACACTCATAAGAAGACCTTCAAGGACTTTAATAAGAAGATCTCTGCTGGAGTTCCAATCCGTTGCCGCCGCCATCTTTGGAAAGTCGCCGCCACCACTGTCGGCGTTTCATTTGGGCCTCACCTGTATTACAAACTGATAAGCTGACTTTAAGCATAAGTACCAAGAAAAAAGTCAAAAAAAGTCAGAGTCAAAAAAAGTCCAAAATAGGTACTTATATTTTATTTTACTTTTTTGAAGCTACAAGAGACCAGATGAGATTGCTTAACGAGCAATTGGAAGCAAGGTTTAAAATTTCGTTGGAGTAATGTCTTAGTCAAGTGAAAAACCGAGACAAACTCCGAAACGAAACGAAACATTCACGAAACATTGAAAAAATGGTGAAAAAATGAAATTTTCGAAAAATTCCCGAATCATTACAAAACATTCCGAAACATTATGAAATGAAACGAAACATTACGAAACATTTCGGTTTTCGTACGAAACGAAACGAAACATACGAAACATTCCGAAATTTTGAACTATGACTGGAAGCAAGTGAGGAGATCAAGTATTGATGGTGTCGAAAAGGACATCAAGGAGAAGGCATGCAATACTCTCTTACTGAAGGTTGTGAACTTTCAATCATTCGCATGTCCAAGAATATTTAGAAGAGTTTGAAAAATTCATTTTCTTTTAGGAGAGTTCTAAAAGAATTTGTAGGGTGCGGATGCCTTGCAAGGACGAGCCGAGTCTTCCGTCGAAGATCAACAACTACTTCAAGTATCTCGAAGATGATGATTAGTGGAAGACCTTGTGATACTACTCCTGAGAGAGGAGTTTGGTGCTAAAGCCAAGGGAGGAGTCCTAACTATCTAAAGGTCCAGATTAGTTCATCTGCATCCGAATTCGAGGTCGAATTCTTTTCAAATAGGAGGGGTTTGATTCGGGAGCATTCAACTACAATGGTCCGTCGTTACACCGATTCAGTAATGGTCAAGCAAGTGGACCCCATTTTTACTATTTATAGTAAATCTTGAGATTACTATTTATAGTAAATCCCGTCTTACTATTTATATTAACTTCCAGTTGAAGGAGTTTTTGGCATCGGAATTTGAAATCAAAGATCTGGGTACATTGAAGTACTTTCTGGGGATTGAGGTTGCAAGATCTGCTAAAGGAATCTTCATCTCTCAAAGGAAATACGTGTTAAATCTGTTACAGGAAACTGGTATGTTAGGGGCGCGACCAGTTGATACTCCTATTGAAGCAAACCATAGACTTGATGGTCAGTCAGGGGAGCCTTTAGAGGACGTGGGCAGTTTTCAGCGGTTGGTGGGGAGGCTTATATATTTAGCTCATACACAACCTGATATTGCATATGCAGTGAGCCAGTACATGCATGCTCCTCGTGTGACTATCTAGAAGTTGCTCACAGAATATTGAGATATTTGAAGTCATCCCCCGATCGTGGTCTGTTATTCAGGTGTTATGCCCATATGCGTGTTGAGAGATTTACAGATGCTGGCTAGGCGAGAGCCCAAGATGATAGACGATCTGCATCAAGATATTGTACCTTTGTGGGAGGTAATCTTGTTACTTGCCGAAGCAAAAACCAACAGGTTGTAGCTTGCTCAGGTGCTGAAGCAGAGTTCAAATCTATTGCTCATGGTGTATGTGAGTTACTATGGCTCAAAGTGTTACTTGGAGAGCTTTGTTTTCGGGTAGACGGATCCATGTCGTTGTATTGGAACAACAAGGCTGCAATAAATATTGCTCACAATCCAGTCCAGCACGACAGAGCCAAACATATTGAAATGGATCGTCATTTCATTCGTGAGAAGGTCACCTCTGGAGTAATTTGCACACCCTTTGTCCCTTCAGCTGATCAAGTAGCAAATATTCTTACGAAGCGTGTTGCATCTGCCTCCTTTCATGAGTGCTTGATGCACCATAGACCCTCCAATTCCATTGGAGGTGGCTTCCGTGCTCACAATGGACTCAATAGGGGTTTCTTCGGTAGACATAACTCACAGCCGAGTATAGATAGCTAAGCAAGAGAGCTAGAAGGCGATGAAAAAACACAGAGAACCACACAAGAGTGTTGTATGCACACTTAAGGACCAAAAAAATGAAAAATAGCCCTAAAACCGAGCTATTTCATGGTCAAATAGCAACAAGAAGGGGATAGGTGCATCTGAGAATACATTTGAGGGAATGAAAATACCCAAAAACGGATGACAATGGACTCGATAGGGGGCTTCCGTGCTCACAACTCGATAGGGGTTCTTCGGTAGACATAGCTCATAACCGAGTATAGATTGCTAAGCAAGAGAGCTAGAAGGCGATGAAAAAACACAAAGAACCACACAAGAGTGTTGTATGCACACTTAAGGACCCAAAAAATGAAAAAATAGCCCTAAAACCAAGCTATTTCATGGTCAAATAGCAGCAAGAAGGGGATAGGTGCATCTAAGAATACATATGAGGGAATTAAAATACCCAAAAAAGGATCATAGAGAGGTACTAGACCCAAGACAAGGATATGATAGGGTTTAGTATGTTAAAACAGCCCGTAAAAGGGCAAAAACAGCCACCGGCGGTAACTCAGTGGGGTTAGAAACAACCCACAACCTTTAATACTTCACCAAAATGCTTGAGACAAGTTTCAGACACTTGCTCACATAGTAAGGAAGTAAAATGAAGCAACAAACAGAGGTAAAAAACCTCTTAGAGATCTGAGGATCCGATGAAGCCAAAAAACATATCGTATTTCAGATGAAGGAACAAAATACCATGATAGAGGCCCCAAAAAAATACCAAAAATCCTAAAAAAATAGAGATCTAGTAGGAATAGGAGTTTCTGATAGACCTCGAGATGCGTGTCCATACGGCCTATGACATCAGCCGTACGGTACTAAGAAGCATCATCACTCCTCCAGTGATCTTCTCCGGCTCTTGATCTTAAATCCAAGCTTTGATACCAAGTTGGAATGGTGATTAGGGTTAGGGTTAGGCAGTCAAAGGGAGAAGAGAGAGATGTCATGTGTACATCACAATGACTCCATAAATCTTATTTATATGAAAGGGAAATTACAAAAGACAAGTATAACCCTCACACCAAGGGGTATTTACAGATAACCAAATATGCTAAATACATATAAAATACGTATCTGATAATAGAAGGATGTACTTGTTATTTCTTTATGTGTTATGTCTTTCTTTCTTATTTTCTTATTTATGTAAGGGCCCACAATAACTAATATAAAAGTCTTTCTTTGGAGTGTGTATAGTTAAGACTCTCCAGCAATTCTTCTATTCTCTCTCCTCTTCTCTTCTAGGGTTTTCTCCCTTAACCCTAGAATATTTCAACTGAAACACACAGTAAGAAGGAAAGAAGATGACACTACAATTCAGATTTTTGGTGATACTACTAATGGAAAGAAGATTAATAGTGAACTTTGGGACATGAAGCATTGAGGACAAGGTCAAGGTGGTGTAGCGGTCACATTGCCTTTTCCTGATATAGAGGAAAGAGTGTCATCAGCAATCCGGACCTTGTCCTTACTAGAATAAATAAATTAAGACAAAAAATAGATGACATACCAGTCATGTGGTATAGGGCTCCAGAATCGATGATCCAAGAAGGGCATGAAGAAGTATAAGACACATAAAGGGCTGACCCAGAAGTACATGAGTGTGCAATTGTGGAAGTAGAAGCATTAGATTGCCCATCCAGTTGAGACATCATGTTCCTCAAATTTTCCATCTCATTACTAGTAAATGTGACCCTACCCCCAGAAGGCGTAGAAACCGGCTGGACAGATTCCTGGGCTACTGAGTGTGCTGCAAATGCCCCTTATCTGAAATTGGAGCTGACTTGAGGTGGCCGTCCATGTAGTTTCCAACATGTCTCCTTCGTGTGATGTCTTTTTCCATAGTGATCACATTTAAGCTTCTCCTTATCATCACCCTTTCCAAATTTCTTTGGGTTTGCCTTTCTTGTCCTCTGTGCCGTCGCTGCAAGTGGAGATCTATCATGGGGAATTGAGTCATGTCTAGGGCTTGGAGAGCATGGCACTTGTCCTGCTTTCCTCACTCTGAATGTAAGCATAGACCTAAGATACTGCTGATGGTGGAGGATCTCTGCCCAATATATGAATTCTGGCATGCTCATAATTCTGATTGAGACCTACGAGAAATTCAAATATCCTTTGTCGCTCTATTATCTCTCCGTACCCTTTTACATCAACATCACAAACTGGGGTATAGCTTTGGTAGTGGTCTAGCTCTTCCCACTTACTTCGTAAGGTAACATAATATGCCCCCAAGGACATCCCCCCTGATGAAGATGAGAGATTGCCTATTGTAACCCATATTGTTTTGCTTAATTCCCAGCTTGGGCATATGTTTGCTCCACGGTATCCCAAATCTCCTTAAAAGTGGAAAGGAATAAAAAAGCTTTATTAATTTGTTGATCCATAGGATGCAACAACCATGACATTACCATAAGATTTTCGGCTTCCCACTTATCATAGGTAGGATCAGTTAGGGCTGGTTGTTTCAGCTTGCCATTGAAGTAACCCAATCTACCACGTCCGCTGATATACATTCTAGCGGACTATGCCCATTCCATATAATTGGAATAGAAATTCTTCAGTTTTGCACGGAGAGGAGAGAAAGAGAGAAGATGGAGAAGATGGATTATGTGTGTTAACCCTACACACACCCCAATAAATCTTATTTATATTATTAAGTGTGGACCCTTACATAAGTGAGAAAATAAGTACATAGAGACACCAAACAATAGTTAATAACAGAGACGTCCTTCAACACTCCCCCTCAAGTTGGGACATAGATATCAATCATGCCCAACTTGTCCAAGCACTTAGTAAACGGAGCCGATGCAACACCTTTCGTGAGAATGTCTACTAGCTGATCATATGTAGGAATGAAAGGAGTGCAGATTACTCCCGATGTCACCTTTTCACAAATAAAGTGACGATCCACCTCGATGTGTTTGGTCCTGTCATGTTGAATTGGGTTGTGGGCAATACTTATCGCTACCTTGTTGTCACAGTATAATGACATGGATCCTTCTACGGGGAAACCGAGTTCTCCAAGTAACACCTTAAGCCACAGTAACTCACAGACACCATGGGCCATTGATCGGAACTCAACTTCTGCATTCGACCGTACAACAACCTGTTGTTTTTTACTTGCCATGTTACCAGATTTCCTCCCACAAAAGTACAATACCCTGATGTAGATCGCCTATGATCTTGGGCTCCTGCCCAATCCGCATCTGTGAAACCCTCCACACGCATGTGGCCTTGATGACTGAATAGTAGGCCACGACCTGGGGAAGATTTTAAGTACCTCAAAATCCTGTAGGCAGCTTCCAAATGTAGAGTCCGAGGAGATGCATATACTGACTAACTACACTCACTGCATATGCAATGTCAGGGCGAGTATGTGCCAGGTATACAAGTCTCCCTACCAATCGCTGGAAGCTACTCACATCCTCCAAAGGCACTCTGGACTGACCATCGAGTTTATGATTTGCCTCAATGGGTGTGTCGACAGGCCGAGCCCTTAGCATACCAGTATCCTGCAGTAGGTCCAACACATATTTCCTCTGGGAGATGAAGATTCCTTTACTAGATCTCGCAACTTCTATCCGTAGAAAGTACTTCAACTTACCCAGATCCTTGATTTCAATTCCAATGCCAAGAACTCCTTCAATTGGGTAATTTCTGCAGCACCTGTAACAATGATATCATCGACATATACAATCAGAATCGTCACATCCTCTTTATCACGTCTGATGAACAGAGTATGATCAGCTTGGCTCTGACTATACCCCATTCGCTTGACTGCCCCACTAAAGCGTTCGAACCACGCTCTTGGAGACTGCTTCAAACCATACAAAGTTTTATGAAGCTTGCATACCTTCTGTTTATCCCCAGAAAGTTGAAAGCCAGGAGGGGGCAGCATATACACTTCTTCCTTCAAATCCCCATGAAGAAAAGCATTATTGACATCGAGTTGAAATAGTGGCCAAGGCTGGTTCGCAGCAAGAGAAAGAATAACTCTGATAGAGTTGAGCTTAGCTACATGAGCGAATGTCTCCTTGTAGTCTATTCCATAAGTCTGAGAGTAACTTTTCGACACCAATCTTGCTTTGTACCGATCTACTGAACCATCAGGCTTGCTTTTCACAATGTAAACCCATTTGCATCCAACAGGTTTCTTGCCTCTTGGCAAGTCTATGAACTCCTAAATGCTGTTTTTTTTTCTTCAATGCATCCATCTCTTCATACATTGCTTCTTTCCACCTGAGATGCTTCAGAGCTTCTATAACAGATGAAGGAAGAGCAACCGAGGACAACGAGGTAACAAAGGATTTGTATGACGGAGATAGATTATCATACGAAACAAAGTTAGCAATCGGATGTTGGGTACAAGATTTCTTTCCCTTCCTAAGGGCAATAGGAAGGTCAGAGCCACTATCATAAAAAGAGGAACGGAGCTAGAGGTGAGGTTACCTGGATCCGATGAGGATGACCGTTGACCCTGGAGTTCAGTAGTGATCTGTGTTTCGGGTCGACGCCTTGAGTACACCTGCAGCTCCCCTTGCTTGCCAGTATACCTGTCAATAATATCAATCACAGTCGGACTGAGACCACTGTCAGGAGCATCTATAGCCATTGGCAAAGAAACAGAATCAGATGAGACATGCCTTTCCTCACTACTAAGAAGCTCCCCCTGAGGAAAGGCAAGAGTGAGGCCGGAAAAATAAGTGGCCGACTCCAAAAAAGTGACATCTATGGTGATGAACCGCTTACGGGAGGGGGGATGGAAACATTTATAGCCTTTATGTGTCGAGGAGTACCCCAAAAAAACAAACTTCAAAGCTTTCGGATCCAGCTTGGTGCGATGCGAACCAAGGATGTGGACATAACACACGCAACCAAAGATCTTCAGGGGAACCAGAAAAGGAGGACTCGTAGGACGCAGCAAGTGGTATGGAGTACAGAACTGGAGAGACTGAGACGGCATACGATTGATGAGATAAGTGGCAAGAAGAACTGCATCGGACCAATAGGTTTTAGGAACATGGTGCCACAGCAGAAGTACACGAGCCACTTCCAGCATGTGTCTATTTTTGCGTTCAGCAACTCCATGTTGTTGTGGAGTGAAGGCACAAGAATTTTGATGTTCAATGCCATGTTCAACCAAGTACGACCTCTGTAGTCAAGGCGCGCGCCTCAGGCGCAAGGCACACCTTAAGCGCCTTAGAAGGGTCAAGGCGAGGCGCGTGCCTCAAAACAGGCTCCAGGCACATCAGGCGCACGCCTCACTAAAATACATATTTTTTTGTGAAACTTTTGTTCTTTGGCCTATTATATTAAACATCGGTATGATAGGAGAGATACAATTGAACCTATCTCATTGAAAGACATTGATGAAAGCAATGAATAACTACTTTGGGAGATGGAAACAGAAGGTGGAGTAGCAGAAAATAAATTGGTGTTTGATGATGATAGCTTGACATGCAGTGTTGTTGCGAGAGCTGCTAAAGTTGGTGAATCAACATCAAATACTAGATTACAATCAAGATCAAGAGTAAGAGCAAGGGCTTTAATAAGGGAGCCAAAAGAGGAAGAGGCCATTTCGGAGGAGACATAAGAAGAATATATTGAGGAGGCTAACATATCTGATGATGATGGGATGAAGCTAATAATTATATTTTAAATGATAGTGATGGTAACTAGAACTAATTGTGGGCTATTTGAAATTTTGAACATTTGCTTTCTTTTATGTATTATGACTTTTTGATTACTTGTTTTGTATTTAGATAATGACAATGTTAACTAGAACTGCTTTTGGGTTACTTGTGATTTTTGATATTTGCTATCTTTTATGTTTTATGGCCTAATGATTACTTATTTTATTATTTTATCATGTTATTTTTCTTTATTTTTTTTATTTTTCTTATATTTATTATAATTGTTAATATTGCGCCTTGCTTCAATCAGGCGCGTGCCTCACCTTGCGCCTTGCGCCTCAGGCGCTAGAGATCCTAGCGCCTTAAGTGCGCCTTGCGCCTTTAACTACCTTGAGTACGACTGCAAACCCCCATGTACTCCCCCCCCTTGATCAGATCGGAGAATTTTAATGCATGTCCCAAACTGAGTAAGAACCATTTTGTGAAACGGTTTGAAGATAGAGTAAACCTCAGCTTTTGACTTCATGACAAATATCCATGTGCAGCGGGAAAAATCATCCACAAAAGAAACAAAATATCGTTTGCCAAAGAAAGAAGTAACAGGGGATGGCCCCTAAACATCAGTATGAACAATGTCGAAAATAGATAAACTTTTATTACCACGAGGGGGAAAACTAGTGCGACAACATTTGGACAGCGCACAAATCTCACAATGAAGATCAGACATGGACACTGACTTAAACAACTCAGGGGATAACACCCGTAAATAAGGAAATGACACATGACCTAAACGAGCATGCCAAGACATAAGATGCTCTTTATTGACACTATTGCTAAGACTACTAGATTGAAGGGATGCAGAGGCTGTAGGAGTCGCATCCAGCCATCCAGGAGATAGAGACCACCCACTTCACGTCCAATGCCAATCATCCTCCTCGTGGCCAAGTCCTAAAACACACAGTGAGAAGGAAAAAAGGTTGCAGAGCAGTTAAGGTTCTTTGTAAGAGAACCGATAGATAACAAGTTAGTGGCAAATTTGGGAACATAAAGTACTGAAGGTAAAGATAGGCCAGAAGAGAGAATGACACGCCCTTTCCCACATACCACGGAGCTTCGCAAAATAATCAGTCAAGGCAAATCCCCTTGTCGGAGGGAGGCAATACTCTGGCGCAACTGATACACACGGGCGACGTTCTGCTGTTTTGAATAAGTCTGGGCTGCTACATCCCAGATCTCCTTGGCCGTGGAAAAAAACATGAATCCTCTGCTAATGTGGGACTCTATAGAGTTAAGGAGCCATGACATAACCGCTAAATTACCTGTCTCCCATTGTTCAAACTTAGGATCTATCTCAGCAGGTGCTGGTAATCGACCAGTGATTTACCCTTATTTCCCTCGACCACCAATAAACATCTTGGCAGCCCTAGACCATTCCAAGTAATTTTTTCCAGCCAACTTGGTGGTGGTAATTTGCAAACTCGGATTCTCAAACGACAATGGGACTAAAACGGTAGTCTTGGTGGAGTCGAAGGAGCCAGAGGACACATCGGATGCCCTAGACTCATTCAAAGTCGACATCCCCACTCCAAAAAGCAAATAAGAGTACCACAAAGAGTAACAATTCACAAAGAAATCAAGAAAAATCCCTCAAGAACAGATCTGAAGGTATATAGAGGAGAGAACGAGTCCCTCGATGTAAATCGTACCTGTTAAGAAACCACGGAGCAAGGGGTACGCCATAGAGCACCCAAATCGCAGCCAAAAATGGTCAAAACATTTGGAGAAGACGTATGGTGAGTACGCATAGAGAATGGGAGTGCGTGGACAGCATTCTTGACCCCAAAAAAGCCGTCGTCGGTAGTATAGGGGGAGAGAAATCGACCCACACACTTCAATCCTCCATGGATTTGAGAGATCCACCTATGGATGTGTAGATATGATAATAGGGACTAAAACGAAGCAACAAGCCCCATCAATGGTCGCCGTCTGGTTCTACAAAGCACCGAGAAGAAAAAAAATGATTTTTGCGATTTTTTTTGAAAATCAGCAAAAACACATCGAAGAAGGCTCCAAAAAATCACCAAAAATCGAGATCTAGTACGGAGGAGAGTTTCAGTCCACCATCTCTACCTTGACGACACCTCTAGGGTTCCTCCAAGCCTCCCACGATCTCGTACGTAGGTCCGGATATGGATCCAATGACAATTTGCTCTGATACCAAGTAGAAGTTCTTCAGTTGTGCACAGAGAGGAGAGAAGAGAGAAGATGGTAAAGATGGGTTATGTGTGTTAACCCTACACACACCTCAATAAATCTTATTTATATTAATAAGTGTGGGCCCTTACATAAGTGAGAAAATAAGTACATAGAGACACCAAACAATAGCTAATAACAGAGACGTCCTTCAACAATTGGACCCATCCACCAATTAAACAGTGGTAACCTGCAGCCCTAGGTAATTGTCAAGAATCCATTCATCCATTCAGTTCCATGACCTCAATGGAATTGAATAGATTCTTCTTAGAAGGATCACTATTTGTTTTTCTCTCAATTTCCCCTTTTTTCTCTTTTGGTAAGATGGCACAACTATAAGAGCTTTTGGTGGTAAGGCTTAGGTCAAAAGTGGAAGTATGCCAATGCCCCTTTTTGTTAGGGAACTATGAAGGAGAAGAATAATAGGACTTCAAGGATAAAAGAGCCCGAAATAGGGATGCTTTCAACACTACAAAACAAAACATCCTCTTGTGACTGTTGTGCATCAAAGAGTTCCACGCAATCTGATTCGACAACTTTTGGAGGACTTGAAAGCTATGATGCCCGGATACGGATACGGTTATGGATACGGGAAATGGGGATACGTCTCGACATTTTTCAAAATCAAAGACACGGATACGGATTCAAGTATCCTATTTTGTAGTTCAAAAATTTTATTTTTTCAACTTTTTATGAAGGATACGTGGGGATACGTGTCGATAGTGTGTCCGGTGTCCATATCCGTGTCGACACGACGCTGGTACGAGGCACTAGTACAGGTATCTGGTTATCATAGCTTGAAAGACTATCCTACACGGTGATGAATTTCAAGAGGCCTTCTGATTGTGAAATTTGTCTTCTAAGCAAAGCATTTTTATGCATTTGTAATTTAAGATATTACATTCATTGGTTCTTTTTCAGTTAGTGATGTGTCATACACCTCTTAGCTTGGTTTTAAAGTTCAGTCTCGGCCATTAAATCGTTTGGTGCTGAGAGTCAGTTGAGTCGACCAAGACAATGTGAAACTATAAAAGAAAATGGTTTGTCTGGGGCGAGACAACCAAAGACTTGTGAATCGGTCCCTTCTGAAACCGAGTTGACTCAGGTGAGTCAATTCAGTATTGGATGAGACTTAAAACCATGTTTCTTAGGTGGCGTTTGGTAAAAAAAATTTCAGACCTTAAGTCTGATTCAGCTGAAATTAAGTGATTTTGGTGATTAAGTTGCGTTTGGTAAACGACTTAATTTCAGCACTTATCACCAAACTCAAGGAAAAAAAGATAAAAGTAAAAAGTGACCCAGCCTTCACTTATTGCGGTAAGTGAATGAATCTTTAAAAAAGATTCTTTGATTCTTTTTTAATACCAACAATGCCCTTTTTTCAAACCTTTCTCTTTTAAAAACTTACAAAAGTATCCTAATAAACATTTCAAAATACCCACAATGCCCTTGACTTAATTTTAAGACTTAAGACCTTAGCCAAACAACCTAATTCAGACATAAGTCATTAAGCTACCAGATCTTAAGCATTTAAGCTTTTAGATCTGATAACTTAATTTACCAAACGCCACCTTAGTTTCTAATACTTTCTAGCAGATGTGTTGTTTTTGGTAGCCCGATTAGCTTTCGCTAAATTTTTATTAATTTGGTCTAGATATAATTTTTGGTAGGTGGAACATCTAGTTCTAGATTTTGGGTCGTATGGATCAACTTTGAATTTTGTGACATCACATTATCACTTCAACAGTTCCAATGCACAATATTGAAATATCAACATTACAAAGAAGGCTTTGATCTGACATGTTTTCGCTCTATTGTATGATGTAGGAACTTCAAGAACTCCACTCAGCTTTGGAAGAAGCAAAAGCAGATATTGTTGGCCTTTGGGCCCTTAAATTTCTCATCAACGAGGTCAGTAACTTCTGATCTAGTTGAACTTTCAGTTTATTTGATCTTGACGATGGGCAAAAATGGCATGGTCATATTCGTCGTGGATTTCGTCAATGCTGTCAATGGTCCATTACTTAAAGAGTGAAATTTTAAAAAAAGAATGAGTGCAGGGATTTATTTACGCATACATCAAAACATAGGGGATTTTGTACAAAAATTCCTTATATTAAATTTAAATAACCAACTAAATTTAACTTTTTTGGGTAAAAATGCACACACAAGTTGTGAATTTTACATTTGATTAGGGTTGTGATCTTTTGATATTTTTTTAAGTATTTTTGGCCAAGAAATTCCATAATCATTTAAAAATTCACAATTGGTGTAACATCTCTTACAGAATTATATAATTATGAGCTTTATTTCTATTTTCCTAGCAGACAAGCGAGGGCTAGACAGACCCAGATTGGATTTATTAATGAAAGGATCAAGTTGTAATAATGAGAGAAGTTTATATTGAAATGCTTCTATAATCTTGGGGAATTTAAACCATATTTCAGTCCTTTCAGTATCAATTCTCATGCCTTACTTTGGCAAGAAAATCCAGGATATGATTTTCTTTCATTATATATTCTCTCAAGAGCTAAACCTCTTTGTCATACTTAAAAATTGAAATTTAATAAGATGCAAATTTCTTACTACAGTTAACTTTGTTGTGGCTGATATCCATGAGATTCGTAAGGCATATTCTTCCTTTCAAATCTTTTAAGCACCAATTATGATTTAAAAGACCATTATAATGGTAATGTAATATGACACATGTTTTATCCTAAATAACGGCCTTTTTTTGTATATAACAGCTATTATATGACAGCCATTATTTTCACATCGTTTTTCAAAATTACAAAAGTTAAAATATTATATAACACACATTTTTTCTATATAAGTTCTCTAATCTTAGAGGAAAAACAATGTTCCCAAAACTCATGTTTAATTCATTATTTAAAGACATTTTAATATTTTTTAATGTAAAAAAAAGTGTGCTCATTCATTGTCGGTAATTATAGCAGTAATTATACCATTTTTATGAATGAGTAAAATTATACAGTAATTATACCATTATGCGTATAATTATAACAGTATTTATTACTGTTAAATGCAAGTGCGGGTATTTATTTATGCAGAATGGTATAATAACAGTAGTTATAACGTTGTATTGTCGGCCATTATAATGTTGTAATGCTGTAAATAAGACCATATCGATCATTATTTGTCTTTATTTATTATTATTTTCATTTTTCACCATAACAAGCATTATAACGGCTATTTCCATTATATAACAGTAACACCCACTCGTTAAGATGTTAAAACAGCCCCCACCAATTGAGATGTTTTTCACAGTTTGATAAAGGCGCTTGTTTAGGTGCCTAGGCAACCAGACAGATATTTGGAGGCTGCATGATAGGGTGCTCAGGCAACCTTAGGCGAGTCCCACCATCATGTCCAATCTGATAGTGGGTATTGGATGACCATAACTATGTATTTTATGGACTTCTTTTTCCCTGGAAATCTTGCCATACTTTTTCTTAATGTCCAAAATAATTGAAAGATTGGATGGTTACAATCATTTGATTGGGTCAATTTTTGGTAGATCTCTTGGGTCGGACCTATCAAATATGGTGGCTCATATCCCCATGTTTGAGAGTTATTTGTAATTAGGGGTGTCAATCCGGCCCTCTTGTAAATGGGCCCAGCCCTTTGAAAGCCCTAAAATAGGGCTTTTTCATAAATTTCAAGCCCTTTGGGTCGGCCGGGTTCAAATATGTAAGGCCTTCTAAACAAGGGCTGGGCTAGGGTCACACTCGAGGGGGGCCGGCCGTACCCGACCCATAGTAAATCATCTATGTTTTATTTTTATTTTAAATTATATTCCATAAAACAACGCACTTAGTGCATATTTTTTGTTTTAGAAAACGACACACTAGGTGCATGGTATATTTAAAACTAAATTAAGTTGCCTTTTTTAAAATGGGTTGTTCTAAGGTCACCTGTCGTTGGATACTAAAAGAGTCCAACTGTTAATGAGTGTTCTAGGCTACCTAGGGAATCTGACCTTCTTTTGAAAAACAAAACATACAAAAGAAAGGGGGAAAACCGTTTGGCATGGTCTCCCAGTTTCCTTAAGTGCACGTGTCACAATGTTATTGGTGTTGGACACTACAATTATCCTAAAAAAAGATCGTAGTTTTGGGCAATTTCCAAACGATTGAGCCATTCCAAAATCATGAGAGACTCAACATTGTTCCTATTTTGAAAATTTTAAAAATGGTTCAAAATCGTTCCAAAATGACTAGTAAATTTATAATATATCATTTATTTTATCGAGATTTTTAAAAAGACTAAAGGTTTCATTTTCAAACCTTAATGGTTCACCCTTGTAACAAAAAAATTATTATCATTCATTGAAAAATCTACATAGATTAAACCGAGGAAATATGTTACCAAGCCAAGTGCATTCTTCAAGCATCCACTTTTTCTGCTTAAAAATTTTATATTTTTAATGCTCTTCTTCTAGGCCCTAGCCCCATACCTGGCCCTTGAGGGTAAGGCAAGGGCCTAGCCAGTTCAAGCCCTCTAAGGGCTAGGACCTCACCCTTATAAGTGAGGGTAGGGCTAGGCTCTACCCTGACCCGGCCCTTTGAGAGCCCTATTTGTAATGGTATGCTGCTGTCAGACAGTACCTGAGATTTTCTCTAAAAGAAAAGGATCCCAATCTCCAAATGGGAGCCACTATATCAAAGCAAAAGGCAATACACTTGCTCTGAGGTGAAGATAGTTTATTTCATTGGGTATTGAATTGTCATCTCCACTAGTTCCATCTTTGATGTTCCCTGTACTTGAAGATTGCATATACTTTTTTCTAGAATCCTATCCTTGTGGTTTTAACTATTCAGGTCCCAAACTACTTCTGGGTGTCTATTTGATTGATATTTTCTTTTTCCCTTTTCTCAGGAATTGCTTCCAAAAAACTTGGTAAAATCTATGTATGTTTCTTTCCTTGCGGGATGCTTCCGGTCAATACGTTTTGGGTTGAAAGAAGCCCACGGGTAACTAATTGTTTATCCTACTTTATTGCACCATTTAGTGTTTACTGCTACCAGCAACAAGACTGAATTTGCTAACTGATGGTACCAAATGAAATCAGAAAAGGACAAGCTCTGCAGTTTAACTGGTTATTTGAGAAAGGAGCCTTTATTTTGCACTCAGATGGGACATTTTCTGTCAATTTCGCCAAGGTACCAAAATTGCTGATTCTTTCCTTTTAGAGATCTTCTCTACAAAACGAATTTTAAATGCCTAAAGTTTGTTTTCCTGTTGAAAGGTTGAAGGAGCTGTTGAGAGCTTGAGCAGGGAGATATTAACAATACAGGCAAAAGGTGACAAAGCAGCTGCAATGTCACTTCTTCAGAAGTACGCTAAAATGACACAATCATTGAAAGTTGCAATGGATAAACTAGAAAAAATTCAGGTACTGAGGCACTACCCTAGATTCATATCTTTAAATTAAAGGGTAATTGTTGAGTTGAGAGTATAATAGATAAGATGTTCACACATAAACACAATGCTGGAGATAAGTGGGGGACATGTAGGGCTGCAATTCAGGCAGATTGGGGACCAACGCAAGCCCAACCTGAGCTTCAGACAACTCACTCAACCCAAGCCTGAATTTGGACCTGAGTTGCTCAACCCAAGACCAACCTGTCGGGTTTGAGAAAGATGAGGTGGGTAAGGCACACTCAAGCTGCTACTTCCGAAATTGGATTCACATTGTAGTAGCAGAGCCCTCATTTCGAGAGCAAAATCTTGCCCTTCGTAACATCTACAGAGATTTAACCTTACCAGATGACAGGGAGATCTCACCATCCTATAGCAGTACTTCTATCAGCAAGATATCTCAGATGACTAGATCTTCAATAGCTGCCGACTCTGGGTCGGCTTTGAATTAGGTGCCTAAAAACATTGTTTTGTGGATGTGTGTATTCTTATAAAAGGGTTGTTATAAGGTCACCTGTCGTTGGATACTTAAAGCATCCAACTATTAATTTGAGTTACAGGCCACCTAGGGAATCTATCCCTCTTTAGAAAACAAACACGAAAAAGAAATAGGGAAGCCGGTTGGCATGGTCTCCACGTTTTTTTAAGTACACATGGCACTACTTTATTGGTGTTGGACCACTTTTTTGTGTCCAACATCATTGGACATTATAAAATGATCCCCCTGTGAGACCAACAGAAAATTGCTTGCCCCTTGTCCTCTATGACGACAGTGCATCTTTGCAGGCAAACATGCCCTTAATATTTTTTTCCCTTTTCATGCGCGTCAGTGACACATGATTTGGTTATTCATTATCCGTCTTTCGTTGTGTTTCAGGTACCGGTGGATATAGCTCCTATATTTAGTATTACTGACAAAATAGTGCGCAAACACCATTAGAAGTAATAATGCCTTTCTCCCCTCCATTAAGAAGTGTAATAAACCAGTCTCCAAATGTCTCGTAGGTACGAGAGACCATATGGATTATGGAGTTGTGGCTGATGTTCGTATTTTGTAATTGACATTGTTTTTAAATGAGGGGATTATATTTCAGATGAATCTCTCTCCTTTCACAGCAGCAATGTAATTGTCTTTCCACTCCAATTTTGCTTCGTCCAGAGCAGATTTTGCTTCATCTACTATAGTGAAAGTTTTATCAGTTTTCTTGGTAAGTTGTGATAGAATTGTGCAGAACGTCGACCAATTGGATTTTGGGCTCGACCCCTATAAAATGTTCTTATCAAGGTCCATAGACAGATTTGAGCAGTGGCCTCTTGGATGGATGGGCTTGGGTACAAATATTATATCTAGAGTAATGCTATCCGTCTGTTTTATTTACTTTCATCCCAATCATTAACCTTTTCTGGTTTCACAATGTCAGGCTTTGGTTCTTGATTGGTGCATGTGTAGGCACCAAGGTTTAAAAAGGATTTTATCTTGTTTAAAAAATTTGAAGAGCTTGCTCAGTTGGATGGGGCCTGGCATTTTTGTAGGGGCTATGCATCAGTGAAATCATCAAAATCATTTGATCAACCATTGCGTCTTTTGTAGTCTCAAGTCTGAATCTTGTGGTCCAGGACCAGACTCGCTATTTGTGAGTCAACCCAAGTTTGAGACATGAGGATAAAAGGATAAAAATAATAAATTTCAATAAAGTGTCATTGATCCTAATCTCCGACCTATGGCCCTGGGGGTGAGGCTATATTAATTAGATTGGTAGGAAATGGATTTTAGTTAATTTGTGTAATATGTAAGACTAATGGGGAAGGATCAGATAATCTTCTTCTACATTGTGGCTTTGCTTCCTAGATCTGGGCTTATTTCTTCTCTCAAGTGACTTTTTCATGGGTTATGCTAAAATCAATTGGAGCTCTAATGTGTGGATGGCCTAAGATAGAGCTATCGGCCAGGGGGAAGCTCTTGTGGAGAATGGTGCCTTTCGCAGTGATTTGGGGCCTTTGGCTAGAGAGGAACAAGAGAGTTTTTAAAGGAGAAGAAAGTCTAGTGCAAGATACTATTCTTAACATCAAAAGGCCTTCCTCTACAGTTGGGGCAGTATACACACTGATTTTTAGAAAACTACAAGATCCATTTATCTTGCAAAAAATCAATGAAAACTCAATTCTCAGCCAAAATGGACCTACCACATATTTCTGGAAACTAGACACTGTGTATACTCCTCAGGAGAGAGCTTTGACTGTAGTATGTGAGCTATTTATGTGCCTACTGGCAGTCAACCCAACATCACTGCATCCTCGATCGGGAATGAGATTTTCCCATAGAGCATGCCAAAAGTACTAGTCTCGGGATTCCAGACCTCAACCATGGCCATTAGTGGTTTCTTATTTTCTAACAGTTTCTTCAAGCACAAGGAAAGTGTCCAACAACCTGAGCTTCTCCAAATTCATCTTATATTTTGGTTATTGTATGTACGACTTGGCCCAACATTCCCAGAGGATGTGGTACTTATTGTTCGCGTAACAGAAAGTGGCATTTTTTGGTCTTTTACACGCCTGCTCATTGCCATTGAATGTAGGATCAGAGGTTCTTCAAGAGTTCTATAGGGGAAAATCCCACACACCCCCTCGAGATGCGCGTTACAACCGAGCACAGCTACAGATGACTAAAGTCAGGCCCATCTTTCTCTCTCTCTCTCTCTCTCTCTCTCTCCAGAGATGGCATGACGGCAATGGCGCGAAAGTTGATGGGCTCTATCTGCATGTGTTTGTGTGTGTGTTTTATTTCTCTCCTCTGCGAGTTTTCCCTCAAACATCATTTTTCATAAATTATAACAACAAACGTGCTATTTAAAGACATCATTTCGGCTTGCCTCACCCATTAGGTTGAGGAGATGCCTCAACCCCGTATTATGTTGTTACATGTGGCTACCCTCGACCTCCCCTCTACATGTTGATAGATGATTGGTGGTTGAGGAGATGCCTCAACCCAAGGGGGTGAGGGAAAGTTTTTCGTATCAAGGTTTAAATTTGACCATCTTAACGTTAAAATGGACAGATAATGTGACGAATTGAGAGGCATTCTGCATGTTAATAATGGGGATGTGAGGCAAAATTCCAAATCTGAGAGCATCTCCGACAGGTTGGCAAAGTTTGGCAAGAACCCCCAAAATCATTCTCCGTCAACCTTGCTATTTTGAGGAGTTAGCTAAAAATACTCCACACCTCGTCAACGTTGGCGAAAAATTACTCCCTTGGCAGATCTTTCCGCCATTGCAAACCTTACCATTTTACCCTTCGGCATTTACTCCTGACTACAAAATTCGATCAGATCAAAATTTTGTTGAAGTTTTTAGGGTGCTCATGCAATCCGATTCTTTTGCAACCGTTCAATGAAGTTAACTTTGCCGAGATCTTGATTCTGAAAACGTTTAGATGAAGTTGAAGATCAAAAAAGCCTGTGATTTGAACTCCATTTCTGTTCTTCCTCACTAAGTTCCGATCTATTAAAAGAAAAAACTTACTTCTTTAAGCTACATTTCTTCTTTCGCCTTCCCCAAGAAAAGTAATAAATGCGATCCCTCTGTAACAGATTCTTCAGTTTTCGACAAAAGACCTTTCAGCTTCAATCGCAGCAATCGTTTTTGCACGAAATATCTTCACAACTCCGCAAAAAATATCTTGATTAGATTCTGACAAATGAAGAGGTAAGTATCTTGATTTTGCTTTAAATTTCCAGGCTTCGAGTATCTAAAAATGAGAATACATTAATTTCTCTCCTCTCGCTCTCTCTCTATCAGATATTAAGATCCATCTGAAATTGATGAGAACCATCTCCCTGTCTCTGATTTTTCTTCTTTTTTCTCTTTTTTGACGATTACGAAAGCAGTTGAAGAAACAGATAGAGAACACATGCAAATCAGTCTTTTACACTATTTTCAGTTCTTTGAGCCATGCTGTATGTAAGGGACATGGATCGGGCTTCCCTTCGGTAACTGCCTTTTCAGTAAGCGAGTAGAACCAACCATTCCTCCATTTGAACTGTATTAAGATGTGACAGACTCAATAGTGAGAAATACACTAAATTCTAAATGTATATTAATAAATATAAGCTTGTTAGATTACAAGAGTGAATTGCAGTTTTTACCTCCTTAACAGCAGTTGGAAAGTGACCAACAGCCCTCGAATAAGCACATAGCCTTTCCTCCATAGATTCTTCAAACACTATCCCTTTCTCTGCTGCCGCTGCATACGCCAGTTCTGAAATGAGGCTGGCAACCTGCAAACGAAAATATCAGACGTTCTGGTTTCTACATACCAATGACACTTTTATTTAGTTATATGTATTTATTAGTCATAAAGGGGTAATCATGGTCACAGATTAGAAGGTTATGATTTAGTTACTTCTTATTTAGTTGTAGTTTATTATTCATGGCCCACAGATTCAACATTCTGGATCCAGATTCGTTGAATGGTAAGATGCACGATACTAAAGTATTATATTACTTTAAGGACCTGATAGTGTTCCATTGATTATATTCCATACTCAGAATAGCAAATGAGTTTTGTTACATTGATAGGGGTATGGGTATCAGAGTCCAACACAGGTCCAAGGGTCAGATTCGGCAAACCAGGAAAAAAAAGATTCGTGTACTCGACAGTATATGTAAAACACAGCAAGTGTTTTTAATATAACAATAAAGATAACAAGGGATGTGTGAAGGGATCCATTATGATTTGTATCTATGAAAAAGAGAATACATATATCCGATATAATATTTATTACTACAAAAACTTAAACTAGTAAAGGTAGAGCTCATAACCTATGGTAAATGTTAATTGATATCTTGCAACGGGAAAAAAATAGGAAAATTTTTTAAGCAAAAAAAATGATTTTAAACTATTTATAAAAACAGATAAAACTTTTGAAAATTTGCAAAAAAAAAAAAAAAGTTACTTGATGCCCTTTCTCTCCCTGACAAAAATTAAGGCTGACAAACGCCTTTTAAAGGGTGTCTGAACCTGACAGACGCCCTTTAAAAGGGTGTTTGCCCGTTGAGGAGTAAAACTTCTGTCACAATACGAGCCACGTGACACATTCTTAGTGGACGCTGACCGTATGGATGTTTGGCCAATCACTAGGTGGACCTACATACCAAAAATAAACATGATCAGTTGTTTCTAAGCGTTGGATTGAAGTTATTTTCATGGGCTGATTTTAACCGTAGGAATTTGAGCACTATTATGCGTTATTTGATTGCAAAGATCCAAAGGTTGTAAATCACTAATCAGGCTGTTTTGTGGTTTGCAGGTCCACCGAGGGACTGGCCAAAGATCCATACGGTCAGCGTCCACTAAGAGTGTGCCACGTGGCTCGTATTGTGACAAGTTTTACTCCTCAATGGGTAAACGTCCAGGCGTCTGTCAGGTTCAGACGGCCTCTAAAAGGGCGTTTGTCTGCCTAAATTTTTGTCGGGGCGTCTAGTAACTTTTTTTGCAAATTTTCAAAAAGTTTATCTGTTTTTATAAATAGTTTAAAATCATTTTTTGTTTAAAAAATTTCCAAAAAAAAAAAACAAAAAAATATCAGACATTCTGGTTTCTAATATAACAATAAAGATAACAAGGGATGTGTGAAGGGATACCTTAGGATTTGTATCATATACCTATGAAAAAGAGAATAAATATATCCAATATAATATTTAATATTTATTACTTCAAAAACTTCAACTAGAAAAGGTAAAGCCCACAACCTATGGTAAATGTTAATTAATATCTTGCAACGGAAAAAAAAAAAAAGAAATCCAATCCCACTAAAATAAGTGGATTATTAGATTCCAACATATGTCCAACACGGGCATTTTGCCCATTTAGAAGAATCCATGCAACATAGCAAATGAGTAATGCCCATGTTAGGATTATCAACAAATCTCAATATGAACATTACTCATAATCTGGAGACTAGGTATTAGATTTGTTGAATTTCAGAGAAAGATTGTCTTCATGTTTTTGTGTATATTGTGATTACAATGGAAGTCCCTTTATATAGGGAAAGATCTGAACTCTCTCTCAATGTGATCAATGAGACTTTAACAACTATCATTGTTGACCTTGAGTGTGAACAGAGCATAGCCGTAAAGGTTGACTCTACTATCATCACTCTGACCTCACACTTACATCATACTGACATCACACTCATTCATATTAACAAGATTTATGCAAGCTTAAAACATAAAAGGACCCAACTCAAAGAAACCAGAGATTAAAATATAACAAAATCATGACTAGCTTTGTTAGAAAACTTGTAATCCATAGGCAGTTAAGAATGGTTCAACCAGGGCGTACTATTGGCACTCACTGTCAAGATCTCCCTCACATGAGGTTTTACTCACCACTGAAGCTATAAGCCACAATCTGTTCATTTTACTGTTAAGTTGGGTGAAAATGGTAGTCAACTTTCATCCCCTATGAAGAATATTCACACACAATTATGCATATTTTTCTAATGTCAGCTTGTCACTACTTAGTTGCTCACTTGCTCGTCCTGGACTAATAGCTATGAACGAGCATAAATGCCTCGTCTTCCATGTTCGAATAACTGAAGGTGTGACTTGAGTACTATACTATGGCTTTACGGCATTAAGAACAGCTGATACAGGAGCATCTAGGCTTCAATGCATTCACCCTATACTGAATCAATCCTCTTAAGAGGGGAGGTGAGCCTACAAGAGGAGAAAGAAGTGGACTACTGGACAATCCATAGCTCATCTAGAGGCCCATTATTCAGTCATATAATTTCTATTTTAGTGCCCTAGTCAGTTTCTTAAAGTAGAGTCCTAGAGGGTTAGTTTCTAATTTGAGTTAGTTTCCAATTGTAGTAGAACTAGAATTTAGAAAGTCTTAAAGAGTCGAGTCTAAGTGTCTTATTTAGAAAGTTCCTATTTTTGGAGTTTTTATTTTTTGGGGTGTCTATTTTGGAGTTTCTAATTGGAGGTGTAGTTGCTTAATTAGTTGTTACAAGCACTTAGAAGTTTTACTTTATTAGTAGTTCCCAATTTTAAATTAGCATGTTGAGTTGTTTTAAAAGTTTGACGTGTTGCTTTAGGAGTAGGAAAGAGGGGAGGTCCTATACCTCTATAAATACATATACCTCTCTTAGTTTTAGGAAATGAATGAAGAATTTATTTTATTGTTTCATTGACGTAAAAAGAGGTGAGACTTCTCTGTGTGACTCCAATCAACTGGAAGCTCAGATCATGGCGAGACTTCATTAATCTGATCTCTGTCAGTGACTCAGTCCAGCTATCCATCCAACCTCCAAATCATCTGTTAAGTTGCTGGTTTCAGTTTTGTTATGTGCCATAAATTTCATATTCTTTTGCAATCTGTCTTAGCCTAGTTTGACAGCCCAAGTAAACCCTAATCGAACCTCTATTGTTATCCCTATTTTACCCATACACACTAACAATATAAAGATTGTTTACCCCTTAATTACAGTCATATTATGAATTGTTCTGGACTGTTCTACATCAACAGCCTTTATAACCGTCAATAATGGTGTTACAATGGTCTTGGACTCTTAGGTCATTACCAGTTACATTATATATGTAAAACTCCCATAATATAACAGCAGTTATGCCGTTATATTTAGAAGCATTATAATACCTTAATATTATTTTATTATTAGAAAATAAAAGGAGATCAGTAAAATTAGAAAAAGTACCCACCAAGAAGGTCCACCACTGTTACCCCCATTATTTTTGTTATTTTAAAACCTTGATTCTACCATTCAGTAGACAGTAGTCAGCTGTTAACTTTCCATGTAAAACTCCCATAATATAACAGCAGTTATGCCGTTATATTTAGAAGCATTATAATACCTTAATATTATTTTATTATTAGAAAATAAAAGGAGATCAGTAAAATTAGAAAAAGTACCCACCAAGAAGGTCCACCACTGTTACCCCCATTATTTTTGTTATTTTAAAACCTTGATTCTACCATTCAGTAGACAGTAGTCAGCTGTTAACTTTCCAGACAGCTTAAGTTGTCAAACCAGGCCGTATAATTGATTGGCCACCTCTTCAAATAACCATAGAGCAATAATCACACTACATTGGATGAAACTAACCAACAGATTAATTACGTGATCTTTTATAGTCCATAAACTATGGTTGGCAAAGAAAATTACTGTTTCTGTGATTAGGATCATTTGATTGGTAGAATTTTCTTAAACTATAACTCACCCAAGAGGGTGGTCCATATCAGACAATCCAGATCAATGGCAAGCATTCCTATCAGCATTCACATTTTCTAAAAGCCATAGCCAGATTAGAACCTTTATCTTTCTCTGTGATTAGTGATCAGAATAGAATATGCACAAGTCTAATACGATGCTTCTTCAAGTAATTGTTAGAGAAAAAGGCCTTGCCTCAGATCGGTGTTCCTTCTCCACAGCACCCACAGTGGCTCCTGGATGGCGGGCTCCAACAAGCATGAAAGCAGATATCCATATCAGTTTCTCTAACATTTGCTTCTGAAAAGCTTCCTTGTCGAGGACCTGGAATCATTAACCAAAACACCCATGGATCTACTCCACTTTTAATTGATCTAAACTCAAAATTTTGCATATAACCTTCCCATCAAAGCACGGTCAGAGAAAATATCTTCTCTAACAACTAGTTCCAACTAAAATTTTGAGATTATTGAAATCCAGACTTACCTTGCAGGAAAGGCCACCAGCGTGTAATCTTGTAGCCACAGCAGATGCCCATTTTCCATATGCCGCTGTCAAGCCTTCTGGATTGGTATCCGTCTTTCCATCAACAGCAGGTTCTCTGATCTTTGAGACGGCGAAATAGGCCAAGACTTGGTCCGCATCATTTAGGCCCTTACTTTGAAGCCATGGCTCAAGCATCCCATTCTGGAAAAAAACCAAATCTGCTGGAATGTCAAGACCCATGGTGTTACAGATAGCGATAAAAGACTGCTTCGAGGGGAGAGCTATAAATTTAATACGTTTTAACATGTTAACAGGAATGTGCAACAAAACATACACTGTTGACAGGAGAACGAGAGAGAGCTTAAACCTCCCCAAACTACAATTTTCACATGAAGAATACATTTTAACACATTTCATAATCTATTATTAACAAAGAAACACTAATCAAAAATGAAATTACTATTTCCAGAGCAGCAATGTTTTTTCACTCTGATTTTGCTTCTCAGGAGCAGATTTTGCTTCATTCACTATATCAAGAAACATTGATGCTCTGGAAGAAGCAAAATGTGCTCTGGAGACAGTAATTTCCCATAAAAACAACATGTTATCATAAAATGGAGTCCAAATCGGCTATAACAGACTAAGGCAGTGTTTTGACGGCCGTTTCTTGACAAAAAAATTTATTTTTGGTGCAGAATCTGCTGGAAAAAACACTATATTTGCTGGAATGTCAAGATCCATAGTGTAGCGGTAAAAGACTGGTTTGAGGGGGAGTTGTAAAACTTTAGATGTTTTAGGCCCCATTTGGAAACAAGAAGTAGAATCACTTCTACTTATAGTAGAAGTTTCCTACTAGTCAGTGGAAGTTTGTTTGGAAGGAGAAAAGGTAATTATATATGGAAGGACGATCGGGTCATATATAATTTGTCATAAAGCCTTAGAATTTATAATTTGATTGAAGGATTAGAGGGGCAAATATGGTATTACGGAAGTTTCACTTAAGCCTTTAATTAGGCACCTATATATATATATATATGATCGGGGTACAACATTTTTTACAACAATTTTGGTGTACCCACATAGGAGATGAATCAATGGCTGATTTCGGGTGAGGATGATCTCCTCGCCATATAGATCACCCCTTCAAAAATCAGCCCATTCTGACATTTCTAACCCCCTCAAGTGTGGTCTTCAAGTTAATGGTAAAAATAGAAGGTCCATAATTCTTCAACTTCTAAACCAGATCTCCTCATCACAAAGACCATCCTCGCCAAAAATCATACAATTCCAAATCCTATAATTTATATATTGCCCCGCGCAAATTTTTTGTTGTAAAAAATGTTGCGAAAATTGTTGTCTCTCGATATATATATATATATGGCTGGGATAAAATGACTCATGGAATTCTTACTAATAGAATGACTAATGGACGTGGGGCCCATGTGTAGATGAGTTAAGAGCTGATTTTTGGTGGTGATATTCTTCTCAACATGGATATCAACCACACAAAAAATCAACCCATTCTAACATTTGCAACCTTGTGAAAAGTAGATTGCAAATTGAAAAATTTTAGACCATCCATTTTCACCGTTAAATTTAGGTCCGTCTTTGATAGGGATAGGGTTAGAAGTTTTAAAAACTACTAATTTTTGGCAAGGTTGATCTCCATGGTGAGCTCTTAACACACACACACACACACACACACACATATATATATATACGTCTCTCTCACTCTCCCTCTCTCTCACACTCTCTCTCTCTCTCTCTCTCTCTCTCTCTCTCTCCATCTCTCTCCCTCACTCTCTCTCCCTTGGCCAACCCAGCCGAGGCTACCATGTGTACCTCGGCTGGGCTGGCCAAGGGTTGCATAGGCCCCCCAGTGCTGAACTACTGAGTTTAGCACCGAGAGGTGGTAAAGAGAGAGAGTGTGTGGTAGAGAGGGATTAAGGGAGAGAGTGAGAGAGAGAGAGAGAGAAGACGAAGGAGAAGGGTGGGTGACCAAACTGGAGGAGGGGTTTGTCAAAAAAAATGTCTAAAATGTGGGTGCCCGTAGAGGCTGCACCCTTCAACATATGCTTAATTTTTTTTCTCTTTTGATAAGTAATTTATGCTTAAATTAAAGCAAAGCAAGAAGTTAAAAATCCAAAAGCCAAAACATTTAGCTTCTGTTTGTAGTCAATTTTTAACTACTAGAAGTTTTTTTTAAAAACATCCAAACTATTTTTTCGACTTTTTGACTTAAATAAGTCAGAAAGTTCCTTTTTTATGTGTTGCCAAATGCACCCTTAACAAGTTTAATAAAATGTGCAACCAAACAAGCCCTGTTGGCAGGGGAGAACGAAGAAGAGCTTAAAGCTCCTCCAAACAATAAATTTGACATAATACATTGTAATGCCTTTTTTATAATTTATTATTAACATTCTAGCTCTAATAAAAAATGATATTACTATTTCTCGAGCTGATTTTACTTCTTCCAGAGCAGCATTATTTTTCACTCCCATTTTGCTTCTTCCAGTTCCAGAGCAGATTTTGCTTCATTCAGTACATGAAGAAACATTGGTGCTATGGAAGAAGCAAAATTTGCTCTAGAAATAGTGATTCTCATGAAAATAACAAATTATCATAATATGGTATCCAAAGGCCCTAACAGACTGACTAAGGGTGTTTTTGGATAGCCATTTTCTAACCAAAGATATATATATTCACCACTTTTTTTGGTTTTTTGGCGCAAAAGACGTGATCAAAACAGGTCCTAAATTTTCCACACGATGGCATCATTTGATCTTATATTGTTACAAAATTATAACGAAATTTTGAATGAGAAAATTTATATTAATCTGTATGGTTGCCCTAAATAAGTTTTCTAGAAATGATTTTTGCATATCAATGTCATAAAAAAATTGCATATAAATGTCATAAACTTTTGCAAATCCTTTTTTCTGTAAAACTTTTTGCTGATCACCATATAGAGCCTAAGATTGGAATTTCAGTTTTAAGTTCGTAATCCAAACGAAAAGAAGAACAGAAGATGAGTGTTAATTAAGGTACCGTTCCATCGAGACTGAGGAGTGTACTGAAGAACTGCTTCGAGATCATCGTTCCTCGTGCAGACTAAGATCGGGCCAGGGAAATCAAGCGGCACAGATTCGCCTCTCTTCACAAGCAAATCACCGCCATTGCCCATGCTCTGCAACGCGCTTCCTACCCGTCCACCGCCGACGATGATAGCGGGAACAACTGTGGTGGCCATGGTCGTCGATGCCCTAACCCTAAACCTAACCTTAACCCTAGTACTGGGTTTGCTGCAATGGTAGAAAAGTGAGCTAGAGACTGCAACTGCAATGGCCATGGATTCGACGAGGGTGTACGCTTTTAAACCTACGCCCACGTTCCGGTTGGGGAGCTTTCGGGGACATGGTTTTTTTATTCAGGCCTGACGACGAGGAGAGCCACCCGTTTCAAGCTTGCTCTATCTACGGAAAAAACAAATTGCTGGAGCAAGAAGTGGACCGAGCTTTAAAGACGGCGGGCGCCCACCTCTTGTTTGGGCACCCCATTGATGGGCTTGAGGGCCCATGTTTGGGCACCCCATTTTGCTGGGCACCAACGTAACCAACCCTACCAATGCATAGGTCTGCAACTTGGGCGGGCTCAACCTGAGCCCGACGGGTTGAACCCGACGTTAGGGTTGGGTTGGGTTAGCTTTTTCAGAGCTTGGGTTGGGCTCGGGCCGAATTTTTGATAACCCGATCAAATAGGGTTGAGCTAGGGTTGAAGCTCGGCCCAACCCGAACCCAACATACAAACTACATATATGTATTGTATACCGACAAACATCCGCACTAAATTTTGGCAAATGCAGCAACCCATGGATATTTGTCCATAGCAAACTACAACCCTTGTGTGAGATTACAAAATGCCATTGAAACTACATTTTGGCATTTTATGTGATTGGTTGATATTGAAAATACCGTGTTTTCATTGACGGTTGTTTTTAGTCATTTCTTTAGTAACTTTTGTCATGCGTTTGACTTAATGAACTTTTCCCTTATTATGAAAACTAGGAATGAAAATCCCGTGCTCAGCAGCACTGGCAAACTTTAATAAAAAAAAAAAAAAAATTAGTATAATAACTTCTTTGTATGATTTTTATAGACTTGGTATTTTTTTTTAGCTAGCAAAACTTGTGACTGTGGCGTGCTCAGGTTTACAAAAAAGATAAAAAAATTTGGCAAAACAAATCTATTTAAAAGTTCAAATTGTTTATAAAACAATGTTGTATGGTGAAATGATTTATGTTCAATTAATTTACTTGATTTGTTCCATATGGGTAAGTGAAGTACCCTTTTAAAGATCCTTTAATTTCCACCAACTAATCCACAGAAAAAATAAATAAATAAATAAATAAAAATTACCCATCACTAAAAAAATAAATTCAAATGAAAAATCGCTTCCCAGAATGATGAGTTCGGTACTCAGAATAGAAGCGTTCAAGCTTCATTAAATAATCAGAAAATTTTCGAAATGAACTTAAGTTTAATGGTATTTTTAAAAAGAATCGTATTTTTAAAAATTTGTCAAAACAAATCTAGGACGTCGAACCGTTCAGCGTATCTTCACGAAAGTAAAAAAAATGGCAGTTTTGCCCTCGCCATTCGTTAAAGGCGAGAGTTATTAACTGTCGCCGAACTGTTCGGCGTCAGCTAATAAAACTCGCCAAACCGTTCGGCGACGGTTTATAACTGACGCCAAACGGTTCGGCGACAGTTAATAACCCTTGCCAATCATTTCAACATCCGACAGCCCATTTCGACCGTTTTTTTAACATTGAAAATGTATCCATTGGAAGGCCGAATTTAAATTCACTCCTACTCCTCTCCAACTCAATTGTTCCCTCTCAATCTCTTCAACTCTCAATTGTTCTCTCCAATTCTCTTATACTTAATCTCTTCTAATTCTCTCATATTTTGCATAATTCACTGGCTACAATTTTTTTATTTTTTCAAAATTAGAAATGACGGTAAAAGTGATTATTTGTTGATATGGAGGCCAACTACAAGGGAAAACATAAGTTGATGGATTTGAGCGGATGTTATTCGAGTCGCCGGGAATCACATTGTCGGAATTTCGAGAGAAAGTTGCTATGCAATGTGAAATTCAATAAAATTTTATCCTACGGTCAGTTATTACATTTGGTTCAAAAAACACATATGATTGACATTGTTAACAATCAATCTTTACAACATATATTTGACATTAATTTAACTTCTCCATATATAATTTTTTATGTTTGTTCAATACCACTTGAAAATATTATTTTTGAAAATCAATTGAATTATGGTCACACAAGTGTTCAAAGTGAGCCTGGCTCATCAAATTAATTTCGAACCGGTGACCACAATTCGATTATAGATGATGAAAATAAAAATAAAAATGACAATCTTGTTGATGATGAAGAAGAAGACACAGATGATGATCTGCAAGCCTATGGATATTGCTCATCACCAACAAATGCTAATGTAAATGCTATATATATTGGTAAAGTTTATGATAATATAATTCAATTTAGGCTTTCAATTTTAAATTTAGCAGTAAAATATGTGATAAATAATAGAGAAAAAGTTATAGTTACATGCGATGATCCAAATTGCCAATGGCGTGTATATATTAAAAGAATGGCTAATGGTGACATATTTAACATTATAACTTTTAACAATAGCCACAAGTGTTTAGGGAGGAGTGATTCAGTCGATCATCCTCAAGCAACTGTTAATTGGATAAAAGAAAAAATTAAAGGTCGTTTAGCTGATAACTAATTTTATAATCCAATAAAAATTATAAATAACATGAAACGCGAATATGGAGTAGAAGTCTCGTATAACAAAACTTAGAAAACTCGAGAGAAAGCACTAGAAGACATTCATGGTTGTATAATAGAGGCTTATAGGAGTATGGATCATTACTGTCATACCATTTCAGAAACAAATTCTGGCAGTTTTTGTTTTCTTAAAACTAACCAAAATAGAAATTTTGAATAAATTTTTATTTATTTTAAAGCAAGTATTAATTGATTTAAAAATGGATGGAAACCTATTGTAGGATTATATGGTATATTTTTAAAGGAAAAAATATCAAGGTCTCTTACTTGCAGCGACTACTGTTGATCCTGATGGTGGTACTTTTCCATTGGCATATGCAGTAGTTGAAGTTGAAGATAAACATACTTGGGATTGGTTTTTAAATTATTTTGAAATGGCTATTAGACCTGTGGATTCTCAACTATCTTTTATGTCTGATAGACAAAAAGGACTTATACAGGCTGTTGCTAATCATTTTCCTTCACATTACCATTTTTTCTGTATGAGACATTTTGAACAAAATTTTAAAAAATGATATAAAGAACTAATATTTTGTAAGTTATTAATGAGAGCAGCTAAAGCATATAATTTAATAGATTGTGAAAATATTTTACAAACAATTAAAAATGAGAATTTAGAAAATTTTGAATGGATTGTTAATGGTAATCAGCAGTCACACAACTTAAGTTATTGGGCGACAACTCATTCTCCTATTCCAAGACATAAGATATTATCATCTAATTTTGCAGAATTCTTTAATGCATGGATTAAGAAACTACGTTCCAAACCAATAACAGGATTATTAAATGGAATTAGATGTAAAATAATAAAATATATGAAAAAAAGAATGAAGAGAAGCAAAAAATGGACAACACAACTTGTCCCAACTGCTCATAAAGAAATTGATAGCAGAATAAAAAAATCAAGAATTATGACGATTTTGACTATTGATAACATAAAATTTGAGATTAAAGATCATGAAAAATCAATAGATGAAGTGATAAACTTATATAATAGGACTTGTACATGTGGAGAATGGCATGACACTTTGATTCCATGTCCATATGCTATAGCTGCAATTAGATACAAAAGATGGGATGTTTATCAATTTTGTCCTCCTGAACTGTCAGTTGAAAGGTACCAACAAGTTTATGCAACTTGTATGGAAGGAATCCCAAGCCCATATCAATTGCAAAATCCTTTTGAGAGTTCAATGTAAATATTACCACCATTGACTCGACGTCATCCTGTCGTCCTAAGGTAAATCGACGAAACACCGACATTCGAAAAGTACGACCACTACATTATAGTCGTTGTGGTGGTATTGGACATAACCGATCAACTTGTACAAATCCAATTTGAGAATAAAGCCTTATTTAAAGAAAAAAAACATTTTCTATAGAAGAGATGACTACGATGAAAGGTATGCTATCTTTTCTAAAGTCTTATTTTTCACTACATAATCTAACTTGAGTGTCGGAGTGGTTTCTTTACAGGTGGAAGAGTTTCAACTTGGAGTATGGATCTTTTGATCCTTAGGTACACAGTGAAATGAAAAATGTGACATTGGAATATAATGCATGCCGTAGGCAATTGTAAACAATTTTTGTAACTGTTTAGACAATTTTTGTAAAATCCTATAATATTACAATTATACAAGGATTTCCCTCTCTATCTCTTTTATCACTTTTCGGCACATTTGAGTTAGTGCATTATTAAGCCTCAAAATAAATTGCAATTGTAAGATATGTGAGCTTATTAGATTGTTTCTAATATGTGCAAATGTTGGATCAAACATTTTTTTGTAAGTGTATGTATCATTAAAGAAAGGGGAAACCCCACAAAATACAAACAAGGGCATATCTAACCCCTCAAAAGAGGAGGGGATTTCCCAATCAACTCATCACATCTAAATAAACATCCTTTAAACAATGGGGAAATGGATGACCACTAAAATTTTGCCTTCCTCTTTGCCTTCAAATACCCAATTGGCATATAATGCATACAGTAGGCAATTGTAAGCAACAATTATTTTCTTTCAATTCACAAATACATGTACTTTGAAAGTTCACCCTTTACCCCCAATGGGCTTAGCACACCTAATGTGTGACCCACTTATGATGTATGTGCCCAGTTGACATATAGCACATATATGATCTATCAAGGCCCCTCTATTAATTGGGACGACCCACATATGGTCCATTAACTTACGTTCTTATGTGGGGTCCACATAATTTATTGACCACATTAACATGTGGGACCCACATGATTTATCAACTCTAGTTATTATGTGTGGCCCACATGAACAATTGATCTTTGTTCTTATGTTGGACCCGAGTTATCTATCAACATTTGGTCTTATGGAGGTATAAATTTTTGAAACTATCCTAATGTCTCCAACAATTTTGCTAGTGGAGGGAACCCCACCCTAAACAGGCTCAAACCCAACATAGAGTGATTAAGAAAATGATAATAAAAGTCGACAAACCCAACATATGTAGCTATAATATAAGAAATACAAAAGAAAAGTCCCCATAGTCTAATGCTTACACTTCTTACCTTTCTTACTCCTCCCACCCTTTAATAACTCCAATGCCCTTCTAATTAGTCTCTTTCTGTGAAATCTTTGCTCAACCTGAGATAGTTCTATTGGCGCATGGGATGGAGGTATAATAGGCGACGGCGTCAATGGATGATGTATGGCAGAAGATGATCCTACATCACATGTCGATTGCTGTTGAACATCATCACCTTCTTGTGGATCATCACCTTCTTGATCATTACCTTCTTGATCATCATCCACAAACACATTATCCCACTCACCACCTTCTTGATTACCTTGATGAGGATGACGATGTAGATGAAACTGTTGTACAACGACAAAAGGGTTTGAGGAGGCGGATCAACATGCTGTGGGAAAAATTCATGGGGTGGGTCCCGCCTCAATCTCTCAATAGAGATCGAAATGCAATCACTAACAGGAGGCTGAAGATGTAGATCTGTGATCACATTTGACAACTACGCCGCCTATAAAAATAAACTAAATATTATATTAATATATTAAATTCTAAAATATAATAAAAAGACTTATAGATCTGTGAATTACCTCATATTCATTTGTTGACCTATAGCAATCAAGCAAGCCATCCGAGTATCCCCTTGGCATATATCTTGGCTCCTGATATTGAATGCTCACATTATAGATACGAGGACAACCATACCATTGTTCAAAATTCTCATCTGCTCAGATAATTGCAATACAAATTATGTGAGACATTATTATCTGAGAATAATAAATACATTCTTAATAATACTAATTTCAAACAATTACGTTATTGCAGTTTACTTTGCAAGTTAGTGCAAACTTCACCGACCACTCAAAATTACTCAAACCTATTCATCCAATCTGATATCGCTCGCGACATATCAAACTTAGTCTTTTTACCTACTCTCAACCAACATAAGGGGGGCACTGGAATATTTTGGTGCAGGCCTAATTGTCGCATACATCGATCTGCCAGATGAAATTCAACGGTGTCTAAATATATAACACATGCACGATGAAGACTAGCATCCCGTGCCATCCGCAAGATCGGTAGAGCATCATAAAATATGGGATAATAGGGAAGCCAAATAACCTAAAAATAAAAAATTAAAAAAATCAGATTAAGAATTTTTAATTAATAAAAATTTTAACCACTAAAATTTTACTTACGTGATTTCGAGTTAACATGTCTAACTCTTGATGATATAATGGCACACTATGGGTAGGATCACTATTATATACTCTATTACCCATCATCCATCTGAAGAATCATAGAAACGTACGTGCTTCTGGATTAGATATAGGTCTCCCAACAGAAAGAAAATGCTCGTGTGCCCATACCTTCATAAATAAAATTAAAATATATTAATAAAATGTATCGAAGAATAAATGAATGGTTAAATAATTTTAAAACAAATTACCTGAAGGAGGACAATACATCCAGTAAGACTTTTTTTCTCCTTCAGAGAAAAACGTGCTAAGTGTCTATACAAATATGCCAAGACAACAGCCCCCCAAGCATATTCGCCCGCTATTTTGAAGTCCTCAAATAGATGCAACAATTTGGCTGAAACCCTATTGCCGTTGCCATCAGGAAACATAGTGTTTCCGCATAGTGTTAATAAATAAGCACGAGCGTGACACTCGATCTACAATAAAAAAACACTATTATTTTATATAAGCACGAGTGTGACATTCATTTATTATTTTATATTCATTAATGATTATAAATATTATCTGATATTGAGTTAGCTCTGGAGGTAATACGGCAAAATTTTGTTACAGCCAACTAAGCTTAATTTGACCATGTTTTGATCTTTCTTCATCCTCCGGCGGGACACCCAATAAACGTATCAAAAGTGACGTGTAGTCCTCATTCTCCTCAGAAGGAGGAAGAATCAGAGGACGACCAACAATACTCAAACCAAGACAATGGAGAGTGTCCTCTAGTGTAATGGACATCTCTCCAAAAGGAAAATGGAATGTACATGTCTTTGGCCAAAAACGCTCAGCAAGACAGTAACACAAACTCAGATCAATGTTATACCATCAAAGATGATGGTAATAACCAAAACCTGCTTGTGTTACTAACTCAAGCTGAGCGGGTGACAACTCACCCCAATTATCAACCCATCTCCCACGAAAATTTGCCCGATAATCACTATAATCCACCTACATCAATTATTGTAATATAAGAGACTCCTAATCATATTATACAATAATTTAGAACTTAATAAAAAATTTATAAAATACTAACCTTGCCATTCCAAATGTCATTACATCGATGACGTAATCGATCGCTATGAACATCAGGGGTAGTGGGACCATGGAATACGACCATCGTTAACAATGTATGCCATACTTCACACCAACAATCAGTCTAAGTGGTGATTTCTAACTATTATATTTGACATTTTTCTCATATGCCCACATGGAAAATAAATCAATGTACCCACATGGAAGATAAATCAGTCCAAATATGAGTTTCAAATCAATAATAAAAAAAAAAGGATCAGGCTTGGGGACCCCTATACCCCCTTTTTTGACCCCCATGTAGGTGTATCCACATAGAAGATGAATCGATGGCTGATTTTTGGTGGGGATGATCTCCTCACCATATAGATCACCACAACAAAAAACTAGCCATAAGTCTACCTTAAAACCAGGTTGATTAGTGATTTCCAGGCATTGACCTTTGTAACTCAAATACTGCTCAAATTCCACAATAGAGATTAACCCATGAAAACAAGTCCAATCCAATGCCTATAAATCACTAATCAGGCTGATTTTTGATTTGTAGGTCCACTTAGCGATTGACCAAACATCCATACTGTCAGAGTCCTCTAAGAGTGTGCCACGTGGCTCATATTGTGTCCTATAACTGGAGCCTATCATTTTAGGGTAGTAAGTAGAGCCTGAGCCTAAAACAAATTGGAAAAAGATGCAACACAGTATGCCTAAACTATTTCATATGCGGAGGCAGCATTATTGGTAGTCACCGCTGCCATCTAGGCTCACTGACCGCATCGATGTTTATCCCACCCCTTGGTGGATATACAGACCAAAAATCAGCATTATTGGTAGTCACTGCTGCCATCTGGGCTCACTGACCGCATGGATGTTTATCCCACCCCTTGGTGGATATACAGACCAAAGATCACCTTGATTGATAATCTATAACCATTAGATTTTAACACTTTTTAGCACTTTTTGAGGCGCTCTTATAGCCGCTGAATGCAACCATTTTTTGAGTACTAAAACCAACGACTAAAAATCATTCAACAAGCTGATTTTTTGTATGAATGTCTATTAAGGGGTGGGATAAACATCCATGCGGTCAGTGCGCCCAGATGGTAGTGTTGACTACCAAAAATGCCGCTTCAGCAAATGAAAAGATCCCAAGTATACAAATAGACGGTCCACAGATTCTTCAACTTGTAAACCATTCTACGGATCTCAGAATGATCTGAAGGTGATCTCCTTACCGTAAAGACCATCCTCACCAAAAATGATTCCGTTCCAAAAATTTTAACCCCAAGTTAAGAGTAAAAAATTGTGGGTTAAAAGTTTAAAAAAGAGATTAACAGTTAAAAGTAAAAAAAAAAAAGGTTAACAATAAATTTTTTTTTACTGTAACCAAGAAAGTGAGAAAAAATATTTGAGGCTTACCTGAGGGGGGGGGGGGAAGAGTTTCTTTGGGAGCGCAAACCACCGGAGTCACGACGGGAGGTGAGCAGACAAGGAGGTGGAGGAGATCGCCAGAAGAGTTTTTTTTTGGCGTATACCAAAAGGAAACGCCTAACCGTATGGCGTATCCAATTAAAAATCGCCAAACCATTTGGCGTATCTTTGCACCCGCCACGTTGGCAATTTAATAAGGGCAATTCTGGTATTTTTAATTTTCGTAAGAATCCGCCCAACGGTTCGGCGTTCTAGGTTTGTTTTGACAAATTTCCAAAAATATGGTTCTTTTCGGAAAATACCCTAAAACTTGGGTTCGTTTCAAAAATTTTCTGTTAAATAATCAGCATGTTAAAAATTTGAGTTTTTTGTAATCAAATAAGTTTACTAAAAAGGTATTAAAACAAAAAAAACTGATTTAATAACCAAATCCATTGCCACTTTTCATAATTTTGCAAGTAAACAAAAATTTACAATTTTGAGATAAATTATAATACTTAATATAAGTGACATATACTGTATTTCATCATTTCATTTATAACAAAGCGCATTTGAAAAAATCAGCCTATAGCGTGTAAGCTCTTCACATTAATGGAAACTCTTCCTGAGATAACACACTGCGCGTAGTATGATCAATGTGGTAAACTTTTAGAGACCACTGACAATGATTAATTGGCCTACGCGAAAAATTTCATAAGTCAGAATCCTCACCCGAGCCTTTAATGGAGATGGAACCCCGTTGACAACATAGATAAGAAACGTTCCAAGCTACAAATTTTACACTTAGAATGAAAAAATGACCAAAAATGAGATAGATTTGAACGTTGAAAAAAAAAAATGGCTCTAAATAAAGTGAACTTGAGATGGGGATTTCATGTTTTCTTTATTAGGGAAGTTACCTGCTGAACAATTTAGAATGAGAGGTCGATTATGACTTGTATTGGAGAAATCGAAACCTACACTTCCCGTGTAGAGTTATAGCAAAAAAATCCCATAATTAAATTCCCTACAACACCCATATATGTTTATTAATAAACGCTTGGTAAAGATATAAGGAAGAAAAATGAGTGTCATCAATCCATAGTAATCAGAAAATTGATCATCAAGTTCATAGTTGTGGTTATTAGTGTACTGAAAATGGTGTATGACGATTTCAATAGCAAAATAAGATTGCATGACGATTAAGTAGAAATAAATAAGCGGATGGAAAAGCTTAGGAAAAACAAAAAAAAAAATACCTGAAGGTAATGAGCAATACTATTCAGTTTGAAGGAAGAGAACTCAAAGAAATAAAGATGACTGCTGCTTCTTCAAAATAAAAAATACATATGATTGCCTCATAGTTAACCTTGCGCTTTAACAAAATATTTAGATTTGTATAAATCATAGAGAGTGTAGGAGATGGGAAAAAATGGTGAGAGAGAATGGTTTATATGTTGGAAACTCTTTCAAAATCTTTGGTGGTTAAAAAAGAAACGGAAGGACACCATATGAGACCGTTTGGGTTTAAAATTGGGTTTAGAGGGTTACACCTCTTTGATTGTAAACGAATCTATTGGAAAGCAAATGGTACATGACGTGGTGGAGCGCCCTCCTCTTCTTCTTAGAGTTGTAACTGTTAGATAAAGGCACCCCTTAGACTTTAAAATAGAAAAAACAAAACTGATGACGTTGCACGCTCTACGCTGTTCGTGAGGTCTCTATTTTTATATAGATATATAGATATCATGTTTTCTTTCATGAGGTATTGGAAATGAAGCTATTATTTAATGGTTAACATAAAAGTTACTTTATTGACCAATAAATTATTTTAATATGAAAAAAGTTAACAATCTTTCCAACCAATAAAAAAAATTTAAGAAATTGACCAACCCGACTAACCCGACCAACCCGATAGGTGTTCTTCGCATCTAAACTTCCTTCACTCCTCCGAAGCCTTCATTGTCGTGGTTGAATACCCAGATCCCCTACACCTTCTTAAGAACTGACAAACTACATCTCCTTAAGATTCTTCTCCCCTTATTTGGTTTGTTGCGGTAAAGAGTCTAAGGAGAAAAGGGTTTTGTCGCTTCAGATCCTCTTCAGTGTTGTATTCGACTCATTTTCAGTCTTTCCACACAAGGAACATTTTTGTTTATACCATAGGAACTCCATTGTTGTTACATTGTTGTTTAGAGTAACTGAATGAGATTCGAATTGTAAATATTTGCATCTTATTTTAGTTTACATTGTCATTATGTATATCTTGATGGGGATTTTAGTTTGAATTGAATTCAATGCATTGTAGATTTCTATCTTGCATACCATATGTTTGTTAAAATGTCAAAGAGATCATTTTAGCTTTGTTTCCCATTATAGTTTGCTAAAATGTTCCACGTGTATTTGTTATTTTATTATTTCCTTTTTATTACAATTCTACCCGCAACACCAGCTTGCAACCTCACCAGGTGCACCCTTAAGCACCGTCCTCACCTTTACACACCACCGAGCAGCCTTGTTGTATTTCATCACCACGTTGCCTTCTGAAATAATCTTCCAACCGTCTGAACAGCCACCTCAACCCTCTCTTCTCCGGGCGTCTTGATGGATTTGCAACGCAGGTTGCAGGTCTTGTACCCTACAATCTGCGACTGTTGAGCACCATGTTGCAGTCGTTTTCTAGCCATGGTCACTATGTTGTCCTCCACCAAGCATCCCTACAACATCACCGATGTTCAACCTCTCCTAGCCACCTCAGGATTAGACTTGCCAACCAATAAGTTCTTCATCGATGGCAACCACCACCTGGCCGGACATGGTGAGTTCTTCCCTCTAGATTTCTAGCATTTTTTCTCTCTCCATTTCTCTCTCTACATAGTTTTCTCTTTCTAGTTTGATTCTATTTAAATGCTTCCTAGACTAGTTGTTTCTGTTTATTTTATTTTCATTGTAAAAGACTTTCTAGTTGATGAAATAAAGTTGATTTTTGTTTAGTTTCATTTGAGTTCTCCCATATTTGTGCTTTCATTTTCTTTCATTAGTTGATAAAAATCTTTCAAGAATGCATGTTTTAAATCCTATCTTCTTCCCCATTATCACCTCACCATTATTTTCTGGCAATTTTCTATTATAATCGTTCTTTAATATGCATGCCCTAACCGCGAGTACGGATACGATATCCGACCTATCACTGTGCAAAGGATTCTGTATTTTTGCAGGATTTGAGTTAAAGAGAACCGGAGATCAATTTTGTTGAAATTAGGGTTTTCGATCCGACGACACGAAAGAACCTTGTTTCAATTAATGTTGAAATCTAAAGGAACACAAGATCAATAGCTCGTCATCGTAATCTTAGCGCATGAGACACGTGGATCCAAAATTAAGAGGCTCTTGGCATCAGTGGAAGGGATAGTTTTAACTGTTCTTCAATGAACAGTTGAAATGAGAAATTCATGACATATATTATAAAGGTCGCACTACGGGCGCCCACCATGTCGTCCAATTTTAACCTGTGTGTGCATCGCAACCACTGAATCAACAAGAAAAAGAGGAACTAACATTTTGAAGGAGATCAAGATTGATACAGTACCTCCCGGTTCTCCTGGTACAGCATAGATACAGTATGTACAACACACAACAAGCTCTACAGTAAGCAGAGGTCTGATATTGACCGCAACTCTAACACATTCTGGGCTCACCATATCTCGTTTCTATACAAGGTCAGAGAGAACACTAAATCAGGTCGATCAAACAGTGATCCAAACTTTTGATTCATTTGAACATAAAAAACAAAATAATTCTTCGCAATCGAAGAAAATCTATTAAAGTAAAATAGGAGAAATTATGAAGACAAGAAAGCTATCCGGAAGAGATTAACCCTAAAGCTTTGCAACTTCAAATTTGGGCTCAAAAAATATAAAAAATAAAGAATCAAAAAATAACTTAGAGATTATCGAGTTAAATTGCGAATATATAATCGAAATCTGGAAAGCAAGATCGATGAGAGCCATAAAATTTTTTCAAACAAAACTGAAGATATTCAGATGAGATTGATATCTCAGCTGTAAGACAGAGATGAAATCAATTTCTTCAACGAACTTCCATTCTTTCAAGTGTCAATTCATCGTCTATTAATTTTGTTGAGACTAATGTTGAAATCTAAGAACAAAACACCAATAGCACGCCATCGTAATCGTATCGCATGAGACATGTGGATCTAAAGCTCAGAGGCTCTTGGCATCTATGGAAGGGATAGTTTTAACTATTCTTCAAGGAATAATTGAAATAAGAAATTCATAACATATATTATATGGGTTGTTGTACGACACCCACCATGTCATCCAATTTTAACCTATGTGTGCATCACAACCATTGAATCAACAATAAAAAAGAGGAACTAACATTTTGAAGGAGCTCAAGAATGATATAGTACCTTCGGTTCTCTTAGTGCAACATAGATACAGTCTGTACAACCCGTAGCAAGTTCTGTAGTAAGTAGAGTACGTGTCAAGGACTTAGTCTTTGACCCTCTAGCTCAAGTCAGCCTTTCCTCCTTTTAGTCACTTAGGACTCACCTTGCCTAAGTACTCAACCCACTCAAGAAGCACACAAGGACACAAGAGAGTTTGAGAGAATAAGGAAGCTTGTATTGTAACTCAACTCTTGATTTACAAGATTTCTATGATGAATACAAATGAGGGTCTCAACCCCTTTATATAAGCATGATACCTCAAGACCTAGAAATATCTAAAAAAGTCTATACAAATCTCCAACCAAAGAATCTCTGAAACTTCCTAAGAACTATCTAGAGTATGTACATATATTACATGTGGAGAATGACTAGAATCCCCAAGAATGTTCTAGAATCCTCCAGGCTCTAGGACTTTCAGAATCTTCTAGAGTTCTCTATAATGTTCTAGAGTTCTTTAGAATCCTCTAGAGTTTACTAGAATCCTCTAGAGTTCTCTATAATGTTCTAGAGTCTTCTATAAGCCTCTAGAGCAACCAACCTTTAGGTGTAGGAGAAATCTGGCTCAAGTCAGTCACCCCGTGACACTCTCCCCACCTGTTTTCGCGACGTCCTCGGCGCGTCACTCATGGTATTTTGTGATTTTGTCTTTAAATTTTCATAATGTATTTGCATGCTCCCAACTAGCCTCGTTCTTGGCCAATCCCTTCCATTTTACCAGATACTCGGTATATAGTTTGACACCACATCTGCTTACCCAATGATTCGTAAGTATGTAGTCTACTTCCTTGTACTCTACCAGTCATCTCCCCGTGTCTGTTCATTTCTTCCATTTTCGTGTGGTCTTCCCATGATCTAGAATTCTCCCTTTTGGTTGGCTCATAATAGCCTTCCCAGGTGGTGTCGATGCAGGTGACTTGACACCAAGCTTCATCTCAACGGGATGTCCCACCTTTTTCCTAGGTGGTAGTGCTTTTGTTTGCTTATGCGGCATCGTGTCCTTCGATTTTTCAAGAACTTTGCCTTCTTTCCGGGGTAGTTCATCATCTACCCTGTCATCAGGCTCTTCGACCATATCCTTCTTGGATCCCTTTGATAGTTGCAATGCCGAGAGCATCTTCGTTCTGGTCTTGGTTCCTTGGACCATAAGAACCATGCAAGGAGCCCCCTCCTCGATGATACACACCAAGTTCACAAACGGCATAGGTATTGCCTTGACCCTTCTCAGGAACTCCATCCCTAGTACCACTTGATAGTCATCCATAGGAATAACTGACAAATCCACGAGCCCCTTCCATTCCCCTATGCGCAACTCCACACCATGAGTTGTGCCTTGGATAGGTCTAGCCTATGAATTCACTGCCTTTATCCATCCTTCTTCCTTGGATGCTTTTAGTCCCAATCGCTTTGCATCTTCTCTAGAGACAAAGTTATGCGTCATCTTGGTGTCTACCATGACCCGTGTAGGCTTCCCGTTGATATGAGCTTCCACGTACATGAGTCATTTGCTCATAGTCTTGGAAGACTCAGGTTGTTTCTTCAAAGCATTGAGGAGTTGTAAGGATCCCATCCTTGGCTCCTCGTCGGAGTCTTCTCCTACGACATCCAACTTGGCAGCTAAGGCATTCAATGCCTTCCTCTATGGGCATTCTCTTGCCCAATGATCCCCATCACAAAGGAAACAATTAGTCCTCTGTTTGGAGTGGTCCTTACCTTCATTCCTAAAATTGCCATGCTTCGGTTTGGACGACCCCTCCTTGTGACTTGATCTCTCTTTGGACTTGATCTTCTTTGTCGCTTGATGCCTCATCTCCCCCACCTTTAGCATGACTATCCTTGGGCGTCTTTGGCTTGGAGGAATCATCACTTTTAAATTCCAGTAACTATTCGGCAGCAGCCATGGCACTAGCGAGATCTTGTACCTCATGTCGTCTTAGCTCCTGTTCTGCCCATAGCTGGAGACCATCCATGAAGTTGAAGAGTAGTTCTTTGTCTGGCATATCTGGGATCTCCAACATTAGGGTCGAGAACTCTTTCACATAGTCACGAATTGACTCCGTGTATTTGAGCCATTTTAGTTTCCTCCCTGCTTGATGTTTAGCATCTTCTGAGTAGAACTGCCTCTTGATCTCCTTCTTAAAGTCTTCCCAAGTGTCGATCATACACGTACATCGTTCCATGTCCGCATGACGCCTTCGCCACCATAGAGTAGTTGTGCCAGTGAGGTATATGGTAACTGTGCGGATCTTAGTCCTCTCGTCGCGTAGGGAGATGGCATTGAAGTACTGCTCCATACTCCATAAGAAGTTGTCCAACTCCTTGGCATCCCTTGACCCACCATACATCTTGGGTTTTGGAGTCTTGATCTTGGGCATCCCACGTATGACCATGTCGTCATTGGCCATGGCCTTTTTCCATAGGGCCCAATCACCTTTCATCTCCCCGACTTGGTCTTTCAAAGTCTCTATCATCCCTATCACTTGGGCTTGAAGGCATCCCTTTCTTGCTGCTGATTGTCCACCAACTCATTGACGGTGGCCAGCATGCTCCCCTTGAGTTCCTCAACTCCCGCCTCGAGGTCCTCCATGCCCATGCCCAACTCATCGAACCTGTCTCATGCATCTACCATGGCAAGCTCCACCTTGGCAAGCCTAGCTTCCCAAGTAGCAAAGATGTCCTGGGACTTCTCTCTCTTCTCCCCCCTAGTGTTGGGATTTTGCCCATCACGTCCCCTTGTCTCTTCAGTTACCATCGACGTGGTGCCTTCTTGAATTTGCTCTGATACCACTTGTCACGGACTTAGTCTTTAACCCTTGCTAAAGACCGTGCGGCACTCCTTTGTTTAGCTCAAGTCAGCCTTTCCTCCTTTTAGTCACTTAGGACTCACCTTGCCTAAATACTCAACCTACTCAAGAAGCACACAAGGACACGAGAGTTTGAGAGAATGAGGAAGGTTGTATTGCAACTCAACTCTTGATTTACAAGATTCCGAGGATAAATACAAATGAGGGTCTCAACCCCTTTATATAGGCATGATACCTTAAGACCTAGAAATATCTAAAAAAGTCTATACAAATCTCCAACTAAAGAATCTCTAGAACTTTCTTAAGAACTATCTAGAGTATGTACATATATTACATGTGGAGAATGACTAGAATACTCAAGAATGTTCTATAATCCTCCAGGCTCTAGGACTTTTGGCTCTAGGACTTTCCAAAATCTTCTAGAGTTCTCCATAATGTTTTAGAGTTATTTAGAATTCTCTAGAGTTTACTAGAATCTTCTAGAGTTCTCCATAATGTTTTAGAGTTTTCTATAATGTTCTAGAGTATCCAACCTTTAGGTGTAGGAGAAATCTGGCTCAAGTCAGTCACCCCATGACAAGAGGCTTAATATTGACCGCAACTCTAACACATTCTGGGCTCACCATATCTCGTTTCTATACAGGGTCGGATATCACACTGAATCGAGTCGAACAAACAATGATCCAAACCAGATCTGATTCTTTAGAACACGGAACCGGCGTAAGTTAAATGCTTGCGAATTCGAATGTATGACGTTTCGACGGATTCAACAAATCGTGTACGAAAATGAATTATGTGCATTTGTTTGCGCAAATGATGGTGAATGTTGCGCCTGATTCGGTGCATAGCGTTGCATTGTATAAAATTATGCATACGTTTTCAGACTGTCACGTGTACTCGAATATTTTTATTTGGTCTAGATATACATATAATAGATTAAAAATTATATAATATTATATATTAGATATATTATACAAGGTTTAAAAGGGTCCATTATAACGGTATAACGGACTGAGGGCGTTATCATTTTTTCCATTATAACGAATTGTAACGCTCAGGGTCAAAAAAGGAAACAATGGCGCTGGAATTCAAATTTTGAATTTCGAGTTTTCAAAAGGGAAAAATAACAAAAATAACGGCCATTTTTTTTACAAATTTTTTTAGAAAATAACGATCATTATTATCGTTATAACGGAAAAATAACAAACAATAATGGTCGTTGTAACGAAAATAATGGCAGTTATTTTTCAGCGTTTTAACGGTTCATAACGTAACGGGGGAGGCCTAAATTCATTATAACGTATGTTATTTTAGTTATAATGGTCGTTATTTAAACCATGATATTATATAAATATAATATATTATATAATATAAAAAAATTATTGTATATTACATAAAATTATAAATTATATATAATAAAAATCTTTATATTATATAGTTTGATGCACCGTGCGATGCACCTTTAAATGTGCTTTATGATGCATCGACACGTGTTGTAACACAAGATTTGGTGCGTGTTCCAATTCTTAGGGGGTATGCGTACTGCAACATGCGCCTTGGCGCACATTGAGGGCCCAGGTGCACATTGTGAGTCGTACCTATTGATGCAACCAAACACCCATTTTTTTGCCTAGGAGCTCACATTGGTACCAAAGCGCACGCGTTGGTTAAAACAAACATGGCCTTAGAGATTATTAAGTTAAAATGCGAATATATAATCGAAATCTGGAAAGCAAGATCGATAAGAACCATAAAAAAAATATTTCAAGCAAAACTGAAGATATTCAGATGAGATTGATTTCTCACATGTAGGACGAGATGAGATCGATTTCTTCAACGAACTTCCATTCTTTCAAGTGTATTCATCTTCTTTGTTGAGACTAATGTTGAAATATATAGGAACACAAGACCAATAGTGCGCCATCGTAATCGTATCGCATGAGACATGTGGATCCAAAGCTTAAGGACTCTTGGCATCAGTGGAATGGATAGATTTAACTGTTCTTCAAGGAATAATTTAAATGAGAAATTCATAACAGATATTATATGGGTTGATGTACGACGCCGACCATGTCGTCCAATTTAAACCTATGTGTGAATCACAACCACTGAATCTACAATAAAAAAGAACTAACATTTTGAAGGAGCTTAAGATTTATACAGTACCTTCGGTTTTCCTGGTACAACATAGATACAGTCCGTACAACCCACAACAAGCTCTGTAGTTAGCAGGGGCATAATATTGACCTCAACTCAAACACATTCTGAGCTTGCCATATCTTATTTCTATACAAGGTCGGAGAGAAAATTGAATCAGGTCAAACAAACAGTGATCAAAACTAGATCTGATTCATTAGAATATGTGGGACCCGTGTAAGTTAAATGCGCACGAATTCGAATGTATAACGTTTCGACGGATTTAACAAATTGCGCGCGAAAATGGATTATGTGTGTTTGTTTGCACAAATGATGATGGATGTTGCGCCTGATTCGGTGCATAGTTTCGCATTGTATAAAATTATACATACACGTTTTCAGACTGCTACGTGTTTCGAATATTTTTTATTTGGTCTATATATACATATAATATATTATATAAAATGTGCAATATTATATATATTAGATATATTATACAAGGTTTATAAGGGTCCGTTATAACTAGTATAGCAGACTGGGGGTATTGCCGTTTTTTCCGTTATAACGAATTATAATGCTCAGGGGCAAAAAAGGAAAATAAATAAAAATGGCGTTGAAATTCAAATTCTGAAATTTGATTTCAAATTTTCAAAAAATAGAAAATAATGGAAAAGAAAAAATAACGGAAATAACGGCCGTGTTTTTTAACAAAAATTTCTAGAAAATAACGGTCGTTATAACAGAAAATAACTGTCTTTGTAACGGAAATAAGGACAATTTATTTTTTCAGCATTTTGACGTTTCATAACGTAACGGGGGAGGCCCGAATCCATTATAACGTCCGTTATTTTCATTATAATGGTCGTTAACCCAAGCCGGTCACAGCCCACAATACGAGCCACACGTGGCACACTATTAAAGGGCGCTGACCATATGGATGTTTGGCCAGTCCCTCGCTGGACATGCAAACAAAAAATCAGCGTGATCAGTAATTACAACCTTTGGATCTTTGCACCCAAGTAACGATTAATAATGCTAAAATTCGGGACAAATCTAGTCTGCAACTATTTGCAGACTTAAAAGTATGTAAACATTGTCAGTACTGTTGGATTTCCCTTGAAAAATGTGTTATTTCAGTGTTTTCGTATAAATTAAAAACACGCTTTTCAAGTAGCATTCAATGGTGGATACAATGTTTGCATACTTTTAAGTCTGCAAACGTATGCAGACTAGATTTGTCATAAAATTCCTATGGTTAAACAACTTTGCTTAATCAGGCACGCGTACCATGTTTAGGGATACTTTGATGACAAGAGCCTGTCATCAAGGCCGATGACAGCGTGCAATAGGAGCCACGTGGCAATTCTTAGAGAGTCTGACCGTATGGATGTTTTTCCAATCCCAATATGGAGTTACAAACAAAAAATCATCTTGATTCGTGATTTCAAACCTTTGGATCTTTGTACCTCAAATAATGGTCAATAATGCTCAAATTTCTCACGGTTAAAATCAACCCATGAAAACAATTCCAATCCAACGCCTAGAAATCACTACTCGGGCTGGTTTTGGTTTGTAAGTTCACCTAATGATTGGCCAAACATCCATACGGTCAGAGTCCGCTAAGAGTATTCCACGTGGCTCATATTGTGCTCTGTCACCGGCCTTGATGACAGGTCTGTCATCAAAATTCTAAGGCCTCCTTCTGCCACATGGCAAGTGCCTATTGGGTGAATGAGTCGTCCAGTCGAGACATCAATTATGGAGAAATTGTGTCACAACATCACTCAATAAGAGCCACGTGTCACACGATCAGGGGGTGCTGACCGTATGGATGTTTGTCCAGTCCCTCGGTGGAGGAAAAATCTATGATACCGACTTAGGTATCAAAATTTTGATGCCGAAGTCCCTCAATTTGCCACGTAGTAGACTCTTTCGGGCCCACTGACTCCATGAATATTTGGCCCACATCTTGGTGGACCCACACACCAAAAATCAGCCTGATTAGTGATTTCTAGCCATTGAATTTGAGCACTTTTTCATCATGGGTTTGGAACCACTTCATAGGCATGTTCATAAAGCCCATGATAAAAAAGTGCTCAAATCCTACGGCTAGAAATCACCAATCACGCTGATTTTTGATGTGTGGGTCCACCAAGATGTGGGCCAAATATTTATGGAGTCAGTGGGCCCGAAAGAGTCTACTACGTGGCAAATTGATGGACTTCGGCATCAAAATTTTGATACCGAAGTCGGTATCAAAGAACAGCCCCTCGGTGGACGGGTACACAAAAAAGCAGCCTGATTAGTGATTTCTAACCGATTCCATTGAAGTTATTTTCATGGGTTAATTTTAACGGTAGGAATTTGAGCATTATTGAGCGTTATTTGGGTGCAAAAATACAAAGGTTGTATATCACTAATCAGGCTGATTTTTGGTTGTAGCTCCACCGAGGGACTGGCCAAGCATCCATACGGTCAGCGCCCTCTAATCATATGCCACGTGGCTCGCATTGAGTGCTGTGACCGGCTTCCGTCACAACATCTTGTGACACAAGTTTTACTCTTCAAGTGGGGGTGTACTGACCCGACTAAAACTTTGATGACAAGGGTCCTATCATCAACGCCGACGACAGGGCGCAGTATGAGCGACGTGGCGCACTTTTAGACGACTCTGACGGTCTGACCGTATGGATGTTTGTCCAATCCCTAGGTGGATCTACAAACCAAAATTCAGCCCGATTAGTGATTTCTAGGCGTTGTATTGGAGTTATTTTCATGGGTTGATTTTAACCTAGAAATTTTAGCACTATTGACCAATATTTGACGTACCAAGATCCAAAGGTTGGAAATCACTGTAGATCTACCTATGGATTGGGAAAACATCCATACGGTCAGAATCGTATAAGATTGAGCCACGTGGCACATATTGTGCCCTGTCATCAAAGTTTTACTCGTACTGACCCCTACACAAAACTCAAGGATATGGGGTGGTGTCATAGAAGTACCCCCACTTATCCTCGTGAGTCGAGCGCACTTGAACATCTATTCAAACTTGCTTCCCGCTCGGCCATCAAAAGTCAAGACTCAACACGTCTCATTCTACAAAGGGTCGGGCTCCGTTGACAGATCTAAAATGACAAGCAAAATGACAGGGACACAATATAAGCCAGGTGGCACACTGTTACAGGACTCTGACCGTACGGATGTTTGTCCTATGCCATGGTGGACCTACAAAACAAAAATCAGCCTGATTAGTGATTTATAAGTGTTGGATCTTTGTATCTCAAATTCCCACAGTTGAGATCAGCCCATGAAAATAAGTCCAATCCAAAGTCTATAAATGACTAATCAGGCTGAGTTTTGGTTTGTAGGTCCACCATGGATATGAGAAACATCCATACGGTCAGAATCCTGTAACAGTGTGCCACGTGGCTTTCATTGTGTCCTGTCATTTTATCTGTAATTATACAACATTGTCCAATACGACAAGTTCCTAAATAGTTACCGTTAGCCCCATCACCACCCAAAAACACGCCACTTCCCTATGCCACATTCAAATTTGAAAATCTCTCTCTCAAGTTCTAAAATAATTCTGGGTAGGTGAGAAACCCGAGGAGCATCGATGATCTACAAACCCCACAAACCAAAATCTACAACATCCCAAGAATCTAATGTTGCAATGTTTCCCAAAACAACCCATACTAAGCATTAGAAATTTAGAAGTTAAAACTTAGAACCCCTTAAGAATCCTCTCTCTCTGCCATGGCTGGGTTCAAGAAATCCTCAGTTCCACGCCAATCTTCCTACAATTCCCTCTATGTGAATCCCCTCAATGAGCTCAAACACAACCGATGCAGCAGCGAAGGTGACCGTATCAATGGTGGGATTCTCGGCCTTCAGTTGTGCCGGAATCCCGTCATTGTATCTGACAACAAGGAAAATGTAGTCCCCAACAAGAAACAAACTGCTTGTTCCGACAACAAAGAAAATACAGTCCCCACCGTCAACAACAACAACAACAACGGTTCTTCTGCTAAGCAAAAACAGTTTCTAGATGGGAAATCTCCCTCATCTGTGGGTTCCAAGAAAAAGATCTTGAAGCCATCTTCACTCCAACAATGTATGCAATTGAACGAGCCTGATTCGAATTTTGGGTTGAAACTTTGCGACCCATTAGAGTCTGAGAATTCGAACCGGCTGAACGTTTGGGACTTTTCGGATTCTGAAGCTGCACCGGCTTCTTCTTGGTCTACTCTCCCTAATAGGTCAGAATTTTTAGATACCCTTTTATCAATTTGAACTATAAATGTCTGTTATGAATGTTAATTTGCTAATGTTGATGTTTTGGTGCTTTTAGGTCTTTGTTGTGTAGGCCTCTGCCTTTGGATATAGGGAGGTGTACTTGTGTTATAGTGAAGGAAACATCTTCAGAGGGACTGGATGGGGGCTCTCTATATTCTCTTTACACCAATGTGAGATCTTTTAAACTTTGAAAAAGAAAACATTCTGAGATCTTTGTGTGTCTTCAGTCTACTGAAAACTCTATCTATCCATTTATCTATTTTGCATCTAAGGGATCTTTGGGTAGTTAGTTATTTCTCATTGTTTCAATGATTACTTCACTAACCAGTTAATTTTTCATTTTCATTTTTGAACAAATAACCAAAGCTCTCAGAAATTAATGCTCTGTATGATGATCAACAAATTTTTTTTTACAGAAACTGGATTTGTATGTCAGGAAGTGTTGATACAGAAAAAGTTTTATGACATTTATATGCAAAAATTATTTCTAGAAAACTTATTCAGGGCAACCATACAGAGCCTAAGAAACTAATGTTAATGCCTTTTAATTGTAGGACCAATTTTAAGTCTTGAGTCTAATTTTATTGATTTTCATTTTCTTTTAACTTGTAAATAGGAGGGTCATGGACGACAGGATCGGAAACTCGCTGTGGCTCATCACAGACGGCGGAACGGAAGGTCTGAGTTCACCATAGCTCAGAACACAAAGGGGTTATTTTGTAGCTCAGATGAGAGCTTGTTGGGAACTATAACAGCTAACTTCATGGGATCAAGATACCACATATGGGACCAGGTTCCACTCTAATCTATTTGCGCCTAATTTGGTATAATATCATCTCTGAAATGGAATTCTCAGACAACCCATTTGATTGCAGGGGACCCCGCTCGATTCCCTAAAGAAGCAGCCTAAGCTACTTCTCGCCGTTGTAGCGTAAGCCCATCTCATTCTCCTTTTATTCCCCTCTTCTTCTATGACTCATAAGAGCTTTTTTTCCTTTTTTATCAATTACATCCTGTTTATGAGTACTATCTGTTTTTGACAGATTTGTGCCTACCATAACTACCTGTACAGGAAGTTACAGAAGCTTGAGGGCATGGATACCCAAGCATCAATCCATGCAATTAAAGAATACAACCCAGGTGAACTTAAAAAGAGTAGAAAAGATCTTGGGTACAATTACCCCAATGTGGGAGTGCTTGATGCTGGGCCGAGTCAAGGAAAAGTGACACACATGCAGGGGGGTCGGAATCACCATTTGATGAGTCACACCAATTAAATCGTTTTAGTCAGGAATTTCCCTATTGGGATGATTTTTGTAAGGTAGAATTCTTTTGGACAGTTCATATAAAAAATTGTGAATGGTCTCTAGATAGATTGCCAGAAGAATGGACTTCAAACCCAAAAGATTTCTTATATGAGAACCATTGAGTCATTGGGTCCGACTTCTCTGCACGTGCACACTGTGTCGCGTATGGTGCCTAATCCAGTAATCTCCATTATTGTTTAGTGTACTTGAGGTTTCTTTGGAAAAGTCTGTTGTCAAACTACTGACATCTTGGTATTGTAGATTCAACATATCAATGGACTGCCTAAGGATTGGGAGGGGAAAACGAATAAAGCTCATCAGCTCTTCTCAAAGGTTCCACATTACAGTAATGTGAGTCAGTGTATGTTGGGAACATTTCCTCAGAAACTAATAGACCCAAGCCATCTTAGTTCCATTTCATGAATGTGATATAAGGCATCTCTTTTAGACTGATTTTAGTTTGTTTATTTGGTTTTTGATGCTCCCTTCAGATTTCAAGGCAATATGAATTAGATTTTAGAGAAAGGGGAAGAACTGGACTTAGAATTCAAAGTTCAGCAAAGAACTTCCAGTTAACAATGGAGGTAACATGGCCTTCTTCTCGAATCTCGAATCAACAAGTCCTTCAAATTTCAATTTTCTTGAGATAGATTATATTGCGAAAATGAGAAATAATACACACGAATGTGAGGTCAAGCCATTCTTGGTTACAAATAGCACACTGTGGGACTAGGACATTGTTATGCGTACTAGGAATTCGACTCGAAAAAAATTTAAACGTGGAAGAAAATAGAACCAAATACTTCAACATAACTTGGTTGATTTGCTCAATATCATGTATACAATGTAATATATTTTGTTTCGAAAAGCTCATTTTTTTCCTTTCAATTAGGAGAACGGACGGCAATCTATCCTGCAGCTGGGAAGAGTAGGGAAGTCAAAGTATGTGATGGATTACAGGTAAAATTTTAAATAACCTCTTTTAAGTGTTTATATATTGCTATAAACAGAAAAGGAATAGAGGACACATATGATGAATTTGAGGTCCATAACCCACAATGAATCTAGCATTATAAAAATACACGACTCACCAACTTATTAATCTAAACTGTGCTGTCAATGGGTTGCCTCTTTGATGGGGCACAGACCAAAAATCAGATTGACAGGGATCTTAATGTTTGAGCTAGAGCTAAAACTTATATGTTTAGGAAAAAGTATGACAGTGAGGAAAAGAATTCATATGTAAGAACCATCCATTTGGATTTTGGGGCCATGCCTTGTCGAAGAGCTTGCCCATTGATTGAGCTGTTCGGTTTGAGGAGTCATGTGTTCTCAAAAGAAGAAAAGAAAGGAAAGAAAAATAAGGATTTGTTTTCTCGTGCAGGTATCCATTGACTGGTTTCCAAGCTTTCTGTATATGTTTGGCATCCATTGACTCAAAGCTATGTTGCACATTGTAACAATAACTGCAATCCTTTTCCAAAGTTCAACCTCTGTACCTGGAAGGATTTTTCCTGTTTTCCAATTTTGTTCCTCATGAGGATCAAACAACCACAGTTTCTACACTCAAGCAGAACGAAGGGAAAAAAGTTTCACCATTTTGATGGAAAGGTGCCATGCCAAGTGAAATGATCTGGCATGTGATTGTTCAGAAGTCGTAGAAGTAGAATGTCTGGCTAATCCTAGTGAATGGAAAGAAGTGGAAGAGGCAAATGTGGTATCTCCTGTTTCTTTCGATGTTCACAATAGAAAAGAGAAAGAATATCAGCTTCACAAATGTGGTATCTCCTCATGGACATTTTGGCGTGTATGAGGATCATGCCACATACTTATGTGAAGGTTTCATGTCATGTAAGGTTTCTTCTGTAGACGGTTATGGCGGAACCTCATTTTTTGGCTTGATTAATTAAAAGCTTTTACCGAGCTTACTATTTCATGATTACAACTTATGTAGAATGAGTTGAACTTTTTAGGAAAATTGAGTTTTCTTATTTCTTCTTTTAGATAGTTAAGCTGGTGTAAGGCAGGACTCATACCCGACCTTAATAGCAAGAAAGAGAGTATTACAACCTTATATATTTATAGCCCCTAGCATCCTCATCAGTAATTCAATTTACTAAATTTAGGAAGCTAGGGAACTGAGAAGCCAGAATTACAAAGTCGTTACCCCTACCATGCCATCCTGCTAGAATATCAACAGCTCTATTGTCTTATCTGCACATATTCCTAATAGTCCAAGATCTAAACTCTCTGAACACACTAAACGTGTTTGCTAAAGTGGCCTAGCTTCCCACGAGTATTTAGTTTTTTAATTTACAAAATCAAGAACATTCTTTGAGTCTAAGAACATGGATTGTTTTTGAATTTTATGTTCCCGAACCAGTTTTAGACATTTGAGCAATGCCTTAAACTCAACCAAAAATTAGAGGGCTTCACTTAGTGAAGAATGGAATGCAACAAGGGGTGTCCATTGGTAGCTGTGAATAATCCCACCAAGTCCAACTGTTCTGTCAATAAAAACCATCAGAGTCCAACAAAAAAAAAAACCATCAGAGTTGATAAACCAAGATTCAACGTCAGGTTTTGGCCAAGAGTGAAATGAGGCAACGGAGTAAACAAATTAAGAGGTACAATCTGATCTTGAACAAACCCTTGGGTTTTAGTAGAATCTATCATCTTGATATCCAGGGATTAACACGCGTAGTCCTTACATCCAAAAAACATTTTTAATGATCACCTTGGAAGATAATTCCTTTCATCAAAGAGGAGAATGGCCTCAGAATTTGTTTCCTAACCTTATTGGAAAAACAAGTCAAAAAACATATGCTCCAGTCTCCTTGTTCTGCCAGCAAAGGATACATAACACCAAAGAAATTTGAGTCACTAACTTCCGCTCTAAAGCAAGCCTGGTGATAAAGCTATGGCAGAGGATATTGGTAGGAAACCAAATCTAGGAGCACCTTTGGTTCTCAACAAAAAGAGTGTGTGAGAAGAAAAATAAGTTCACTAATCAATGAATGTATCAATATAAAACCAATACTGCTCAACATAACTACCAAACCCTTAGAAGTGTGATCATTTAAAATATGATCCGTAACCCATAAACAAAGGAAAAATTAACAAAATAGCAACCACAGACTAATCTTAGCGGAAGGAAAGAAGTGGAAAAGGGAAATGTGGTATCTCCTGTTTCTTTCGAAGTCCACGAAAGAAGAAAAGAGAAGCATATTGGAAATATTTCAATAATGTGGTATCTCTCTTGGACATTTTGGCATGTATGAGGATCATGCCTCATACTTATGTGAAGGTTTCATGTCATGTAAGGTTTCTTCTGTAGGCGGTTATGGTGGAACCTCATTTTTTGGCTTGATTAACTAAAAGCTATTACCAAGCTTACTATTTCATGATTGCAAATAGCAATCAAAAAAAAAAAATCATGTGTTGCAACTTATGTAGAATGAGTTGGTGAAAATGTTTAAGGAAAAATGAGTTTTTTTTTTTTTTATTTCTTCTTTTAGATAGGTAAGCTGGTGTAAGGCAGGGCTCATACCAGACCTTAATAGCAAGAACGAGTATTGCAACCTTACATATTTATAGCCCTTAGCATCCTCATCAGGAATTCATTTTAGGAAGCTAGGGAACTCAGAAGCCAAAATAATGAAGTCACCACCCCTACTATGCCATCCTGCTAGAAAATCAATAGTTCTATTGTCTTATCTCAACAGTCCAAGATCTAAATTCGCTGAACACACTAAACATGTTTGCTAGACTAGCCTAGCTTCTCACAAATACTTAATTTTTTAATGGGTCGCTCTTCGGGCACCAACGCCATTCGGCTGGGCACCCACAATAGACCAAAATACCCCCTCTCAATTTGGGCACCCCACCCCTTCTCCTTCATTCTCTCTCTCTCTCTCTCTCTCTCTCTCTCTCTCTCTCTCTCTTTACTGTGATCTCTCTCTCCTCTCCTCTCCCTCACTATCTCTCTTTCTCTCACTCTCTTCCTCTCTCTCAATCTCTCCCTCTCCGTTTCTGTCTCCCTCTCAATCTCTCCCTCTCCATTTCTCTCTCTCTCTCTCTGGCTTTTAGCCCCCACGATTCTGAATTGTCGTGGGGACTATGTATCCCACGGCCAAAGCTGGCCGTCGGATACATAGTCCCCATGACAGTTTGAGAGAGAGAAATGGAGAGGGAGAGATTGAGAGAGAAGGAGAGAGAGTGAGAGAGAGATGGAGTGAGAGAATGATAGGGGAGAGAGTGAGGGAGTGAGAGGAAAAATAGGGAGAGGAAAGAGGTACAGTAAAGAGAGAGGGAAGAGAGAGAGAGAGAGAGAGAGAGAGAGAGAGAGAGAGAGAGAGAGAGAGAGAGAGAGAGAGAGAGAACGAAGAAGGGTTGGGGTGCCCAAACTGAAAGGGAGGGCCTTTTGGTCCCATGTGGGTGCCCAGCTGAATGGCGTGGGCACCTGTAGAGTGACCCTTTTTTAATTTACAAAATCAACAACATTCTTTGAGTCTAAGAACATAGAGATGTTTTGAATTTGATGTTCCCGAGCCAATGTTAGACTTTTTAGCAATACCTTAAATTCAACCAAAAATATGAAGGCTTTACCTAGTGATAATGGAATGCAACAAAAAATCATCAGAGTTGATAGACCAAGATTCAACTTCAGGTTTTGGCCAAGAGCAGAAATGAGGCAAAGGAGTAAACGAATTAAGAGGTACATTCCAATCTTCAAGAAACCCTCTGGTTTTAGTAGAATATATCGTCTTGATATCCGAGATTAACATAGTCCTCACGTCCAAAAAATATTTTTAATGATCATGATCACCTCCTCAAGCTTAAACCTTCTTTGGAAGATGATTCCTTTTAGTCCACAAGTGATCTACAATGTCACAAAAGCAATCTTTCTCACTACAGCTCCCATATCTTATCCAACAAAATGAGAAACTAGACATTTTACTTCTTTCTTTCATCGAAGAGGAGAATTGAGTTGGTTTACCGGATGTGATTATGGTTTTTGTTTATCGTTTTATCTCACCCTTATGTTTTTTTTTGTGTTTAGTCACTCATCTCCATGATAACATGGGTAGTGGAGCGTGCATACTGAGCTTCGTAACTCACCCCCTACTTACTATGTTTTAGATTTGCCCAATGTTTAGCTCTATTGGAGTTAGTGAGAATTCTTTTTAATATACCTACTTTCTTTATTAGAATGTTGTATTAGGCTTTATTTAATGATTCATATGTAGTCAACATTGGTGACCTTATGTTATGTTCCATTTGAAATTATGACTTATGCGTTAGAGATGAGAATGTGCCATTTTGCACTTTATATGTTACTATTTTCCGGACCTAGCAATACTTTGAGAGCTCCAGAGGTCTGAGGCAAGGAGACCCTCTGTCCCCCTTCTTCTTTATCATAGTAGTCGAAGCACTAGGCAGGATGATCTCAAAAGGAGTAAAGCTTGAAAACTATCGGGTTTTAGAGTGGGTCCTAATATTTGGACCCCCTTTGTGACTATAAATGGTATAGCTGGCCAGTAACATGAGGGTTTCACATAAAGATTGTTTTGAGGCCTGAGGGCCTGATATTTGGGTCCCTTTAAGACTACAAGTGAGCCTTGAAAGGCTCTTAAACAGTCCTAAAATAAGATTGTTAATAAGAGCTATAAAGGCTATAACTCAATCTTCATTTGAGAAGAAGCAAAGAGGTCGTTTTGGCCATAGATATAAATCCATAAGGATTGTGTAAGAAGACCCATTTGGGTTGATATCTTACCCATGGAGAGAAAGGAAAAGAGGTTAGAGACTAAAATTCTCACATGTTTTCTTCTTCTCTTCTTCTATACTTGAGTTACAAAGTTGCAAGTATCTTTGTGCAAAGAATGCAACTGAGTCTAATTGAGCTCCAAGTTCCTCTTTTATAGTGGTTTTGAGGTACTTAACTCTATTATGTGGCATGATCATAGAGAGAAATTGTCTTTACTTGAAGAATTGAAGAGCTTTAATTTCTCATCTACTGTTACAAGTGTCCTTAGTTTAGAGCTCTCAGCTTGTTAATGGGGTTGGTAAACCCTTTAAAGAGTGCCACATGACCCCTTAGTGGGGTTAATTAAACCCCCCCTCCCCCCCTTTTCCAAGAGTTTTAGTTTGTTTAGGATAAAAGACCCATTATATCTTTTATTAGTGTTAAAGATGATGAAAAGTTTCGATTGTCAATCTCAGAAATACTTAGTTCTTCTATAATATAAATCGTTGAGTTAGGAGTTCACCGAAGACTGAAGTGTTAAAGATCAAGTGGACTTCATCAACAAATTAATGAAGAATTAAAGCTGAAGAAAACTAACTCAAGTGTTCAAGCTCAACTGAAGATAAAGTCAAGCTCAAGCATGAAGATATGAATGATCAAAGTATGTTCTCACTCAACGAAACGTTCAACTACCAAGAATCTCGTGTTACGGTTACTTGCGTACATCTAAGGGTATACTGCGCGTTGCCAACGGATCAAAATTTACCCTAGATGTTTCCTTGCTAGTTTGGTATCGTTGGGGTGAACAAATACTTAAATAAGTATTGTTCGGAGAAGGTCTAAGAGGGTCGGCCAACCGGAGTCCTTTGACTTTGACCGGTTGATCGGCCAAAAGGTGCGGCCGACCAAACCTCTCTGTTCTGGAATTTTGTTGTTGTTCTGAGCGGGCGACCGACTAAAAGGTTCAGTCGATCGAAGTCCGGTCAACCGACTAAAAATGCGGTCGACCCCCCCCTTTTCGGATCTCGTTTTGACTCAATCTTTTCTAGGCGCACTTTGGCCCTTTAAACGACTATATTTAGTTCGTTTCTATTGAGTAGAGGCTGGCTTATAAATTAGAGCCTTCTCCCCTCATAAGAAAAAAACCAGTCAAGATATCTCTTGACTCCCATTCTTTGATTAACATCTCTTGAGTTTAGAGATTTAGAATTTGAGAGAGCTTCACCTGTGCAAATCTATACATCCTTTGTGAGGCTTTAGATTGTTTGAGAGAGATTCACATGAGCAAATCTGGTTCATTTATTGTGAAGGCTGCTCTAATTGTTTGAAGAGACTACGAAGAGTATTGTTTCCTACAGTCATCTTCTTCAAAGAAAATAATCATCATTGACAGAGAGTCTCTGTGGCGAATTCTTCTACGATGATTTACCATTCTATCGAATCATCAAAAGATAAGTATCTTATAGAACAAACATTTTAGAGTGAATTCTATATTATCAAACCTGAATTATTTGTGATTGGTGGATGAGCGAGTACTCATCAAATTGAGTTGAGGAAGGTAGAATCCTTGAGAAATCTATTTTCTCTAAAATACTACGGTTCTAGTACGACTCTCTAGGTGAATTGAGAAGTGATTCTCATATAGATCGAGTTGAGATTGTAGATCCATAAGAAGATGACTTCTCTAAATAGACTACTGGCCTAGGCTGACTCTCTAGGTGAGCGAGAAGCAATTCTCGTTAGATTGAGACTAAGTGTAATCCTAGTATTTTGATTGGAAATGTTGTAATGCATGATTGAAATAATATAATACTACTCGTGGTGAATATTGGACAGTAGACATAGGTGCGGAGTCACCGAACCACTATAAATCTGAGTCTCGTGTGATTGTGAATGTTTACATATTTTATCTCAGATTTTTCCATATCTATGTTCTGTGGATGATTCATATTTTGATTGTTTGATCATTTTCCGCCTTGTATGATCATTAATTTTTTGATCCATATAGAATTCTTAGAGAAATTAAAAATTATCCTATTCACCCTCTCTAGGACATAAAGTGGTAATTAAAAGGAATTTCAGATGAAATGTGGCAATTCAGAAACAATGACAAACAAAAGCAAATTAGATCCCTGCGAGGATGGAATCAGGTTGCAAGGTAGGCCAAATCAGGTGGGTAATCAAAAGTGAGTTTTAAAGGCAGAGTTAGGGAAATCTAACCCCATATGTATGTGAAACTCCCCAACATTATCCATCCGTATGGTCCTAGATTGGACATATCTTGCATGAATCTCGAGGAAAATGGAAAGTAGAAAAATCAAGTATGGATTTTCATTTCGGAGGATTGAAGGATATTTGAGCAGATCTGAGTGGATACATATGTGGCAAATGGTGACTTTATCCATTCGTACGGCATCATATTAAGTGTTTGTTGAGCAAATTAGGAGAATTGATCAATGTAAGGTCTAGATTTTAGTGTTGGCTAATTTCGTATGACAAAACATGCATTTGTAACCTTTCTAGTGTGTGGGTAGTTAGGACTAGTCGATTGGTTGAGTATGGTTTCATCACTACAGACTGCCAAAGACTATTACAAATATGATCAAAAGATTGATAGATCAAAAGATTTGAAGCTTCATCTAATCAACACGGACACCATTAGGTTGGTAAGTGACTTAGAGACCATATAATATAGGTGGTACACCTTTAATATACCTTGAACTAAGTCATAAGATGCAAGAGAGAGGTTCAGGGGCTTGTAGGGGCATTTACCATAATTTTGGCAATCGATTAAACTTGTCCGGGTAGACAATTCAGTTGTTGCCGAATCGATTGGACGTGCACAGGAATAGTTTTTTAAGAGGATGATATAGTGCAACGTGGGTAGTGATATGATGTAATCCGATCCATAGTAGGGATGATATACCCTAAGAAATATTCTCGAGGGATGCATCCCTTGAGATACGTGCAAATCAATCCTTGAGATTTGTGATCACTTGGTCTTGTAGGCTTTCATCTAGACTTCGAACTTGCTTGGTTGATATCGGATCTTGTCTGAGATAGGCCCATCTCCTTGTTATTAGGGTTTGAGTTAGATCAACTCTCGGATCTTGCCTACAACCTGCCCCACATCTTGATCTTACAGTTGACTGATCTTAAGGTTCTCGAGATATATATTTCCTGAGATCAGATTTTGGGTCTATCATGTGTTCTGTTTCTATTGGCTTGTTCATTTGGATCCCCACAATGTTGATGACTTAGGGTTTTGAGATCAGATTTTTTATTATTGATGGATTATATTATAAATAGAAACATGGGCACTTGTGATCAAGATCTGATGCTATGTGATACGGATAAAGGATTCGATACTATGTGAGACCCAACCCCTTAAGTGTCACGTCTCTGTTTCTTTTGAGATACACCTTAAAAAACAATGAGACGTGTAGGCTATCACGGTGAAAAATCGAAAACATCATGGATCCTTGTGGTAGAGTTTTTCTTATAACTACAACTACCTATAATAAATGAGGTACTTCTGTTATTACCCCATGTTTTCCTATAACTAGGTCTTGAAATTTACACATTTAAGAACAGGCCCGGCCCAAGATATGGACAGACAAAGGCCACTTGGGTTCAAGCTGCTAATCTCTTAGGAGCACTCTGTTTTCGGAACTGGCTTGGGTTGTAGAAAAATATGGTTCAGAATCTAAAGAAAAAGGTTTGAAGGGGAATCAGAGCAGAGTGTATAGGTCCCTAGGAGTAGATCAAAGAAAGTCCTTCTAGGTATGGGAGGGCGGCCAACTAACTGATCGCATTGACATAGTTGGTCAAGCTATTGCAAGCTGGTGAAGTGGACCCCCTTGTGCACTTAAATGCTTCATCACTTACTATCCCTAAGAACAGAAGGGATGACAACCTAACATCCATAATGAAACGAGGAATGCTAGCAAGCAACGCATTAACACCTGCTTAGTACAGTAAAAGACAAGAAAAATATCTTGTTTGTTGTTTTGTTTTTGTTTTTGTTTTGATGAAGGCAGATACCATCAATGTTAAGAACACATGATCATCACATTATCCAACCAAAAAACATGAGAACCAGACAATCTAAGGATATGAATCATGAGCAAGAAGGCTAATACTGTATCAAAATGTGTAACAGGTTTGTCACATCGAGCGAGATTCGACCCGATACAGACTCATATGTTGCGGGTTTGGATCTACATTGTACCCTTGAGAGTGTCAAACATGTTTCGGGATGGACCGACTAGGATCGAGGTTTCGAGCTCGTAGACTAGAAGACACGATGGTTCCACCAGTAGAAGCCATAAATTAACAATGACAGTGTCATGAAAGCATGTGGGAATCCAAGAATCATGGTAACACATGCATGGTAGGTTTTTTGATTGAGACCTGCACTGCTTCTAAAGTTTTCTATGCCTAAATCTACCTGTACTTTCACTATTTGTTCTAGGATATCTGTAACTGGGATCTAGAGAACTGGTTGACCTCTCAACAGAAGTACTACCTCTCATTGATCTTCAAGTTTATCTTCAACCTTAAATCTATCTGGAGCTTCTACCTCTACTTATGGTTGATACAAGGTTCCTAGCTAGATCTTGATATAAGCATGGTTATACCTCCTTGCTGAATCAACAAGCAATGGTGCAATGATGTAGCAATCGCTCGACGTTGCCGTGCCGATTTCGATTTCTAGGAAGAACAGCCTAACTAGACTGTATTCCTATGATCATTCAACTTTCTTGACCGAACAGGCAAATGTGCCTTGTGTTTAGGCACTTGGCCTAACCCAAGATTTGACTCACATGGCATGTTCGATTTCGCGACGACCTAATCTATAACCAAAGGAAAATTTTAATTGCACCCCACAAATTGTGAAAGCACCCGAGAGTAAACCTTCACCCGCTGCCCACGATGATAACCGACAATATGAGCCACGTGACACACTTTTTGGACGACGCTGACAGCATGGATGTTTGGCCAATCTCTAGATGTGCCTACAAACCAAAAATCAACCTGATTGGTGATTTTTTAACCTTTGGATCCTTGTACCTAAATAATGCTCAAATTCCTATGATTAAAATCAACCCATGAAAATGACTCCAATCCAATGGTTAGAAATCACTGATCAGGCTGATTTTTTATTTGTAGGTCTATCTATGGATTGGCCAAACATCCATACGGTCAGTGTCCTCTAAAAGTGTCCGATGTGGCTCCTATTGTAGATGGTGGTCATTTATTTGTATTCATCCCCATTTTTTACCCCCACTTTGGGGTACCCACATAGAAGATGAATCAATGGCTGATTTTTGGTGAGGGTGATCTCTATGGTGAGGTGAGCATCCTCACAAAAATTCAAATCATTCTGATATTCATAGACTGATTTAGAAGTTGAAGAATTATGAACCGTCGATTTTTAGCGTGATACTTGAAAACCACATTTGTCGGGGTTAGAAATTTCAGAATGGGCTGATTTTTTGTAGGGGTGACCTATATGGTGAGGAGATCTCATCCTCACCAAAAATCAGACATTGATTCATTTTCTATGTGGGTACCCCAAAGTGGGTGTTAAAAATGGGGGTCCATGGAGTCCGACCCATTTAACATTTGGTCATTGTCATTGACTCGCAAGGAAAGAAACACGATGCCCGTGAACGGTATCCCGATCAGCCGTGCACCGATTCTTTATTAATGATGAAAATATCTCTAAAAAACCTCGCGGTCTTCGTCGTTTAATCAGTCAACAACATTGACCAACTTTCAATGTTTGTCTTCCTAATTTCACAAATTACAAAAGGGTTCTTACTAATTTGCCCTATTTTCCGGGTAGTACTAAAATTAATTTCCTTAGGGTGTGTTTGGTTGCCAAGTGAGAAAATTAATGTATTTTTCCTTGCGAAAACACAACTATCTATTGCTAGATATTCATTTAAAATGTGTATAATTAATTTTCCCTACCAAGCCCAGAATTCATTTTCACCTGAAAATACGCTTTCATTTTCTCACATGATTGCAATCAATCAGCTATTTAAGGCATTTCCCAAATGTATTTTCTCAGAAAAATTTCTATGCAATCAAACACGCCCTTAGTTATTCTGACTAATTTAAGTCCGTGATTTGTTCATGGATGATTAAAACATGTAAGGCAATACCCAAGATGACTCAATTACGAATCTCAAAGGCTCCTCCTTGTCACGGGGGCGCTTCCAAACCCAAAAGACTAGTCTATTAGGTGGTGCCTACCTCCCCACACTTATAGTTCAAGACCTTCTAGTACACAGCCGATGTGGGACTAAAGTCCGTGACAGGCTCCCCTGCCTAGACTCTGACGCCCTCGTCAGGGGGACCCACGCAACCCCACATGTTCGTCCCCACCTCTGATGTCCCTAGGTAGGCTCTGATACCACTTGTCACGGGGGCGTTTCCAAACCCAAAAGACTAGCCTATTAGGTGGTGCCTACCCCCCACATGCATTTATAGTCCAAGACCTCCTAGTACACAGCCGATGTGGGACTAAAGTCCGTGACATCCTGCTCGAGTTACAAAAGTGATTCACATATCGTGTGATCGTGATCGTTCGAAGTCCTATAATTATCGCAACGAGATCATCAACGAAGTCTCAATGTTTAATGGAAATTTAAACTGAAAGATTAATCTTAATCTTCTCATTTCAAATTTTTCCTCCATAAAATAGAAAATAAAATTAAAATCAAACCAAAATAGGGTAAGAAAGAATGCAATTATCACTAATACTGCAGTAAGAAAAAACAACATTGTTTGAAGAGCTTACAAGCTGGCACGTGGCCTTATTAGGAAAATTTTTTCTGGATAAAAAAATTCTCTAGTCTCTATCTACATGGAAATGAAACCAATAATTAGCGAACTCTCTTCTCATCCTAAGAAGAAGAAGAAGAAGAAGAAGCACTCTAAAAGAATCTCTTTTCTTTCTTATATATTTTCCTTTTTATCTTTTCTTCCTTGTCGTTGTCCGTACGGTCACCGTCCTTAAACCCGTATTCACAGAACTTCTATTTATAATGGAATTTTGATTTTCTAGAAAACTTTTTCCCCTTTTCTAGAGAACATTTTCACATTTAACGGATATTTTTTTCACATTTCACGTAAAATACGAAAATATTCTCTGGAAAAAGGAAAAAATTCTCTAGAAGATAAATTCCCCCCCTTTAATAAGGACGGATATTTCCTCGACGGAATTAAACGCCGAGTTTCTTCACTCAGGCGTCCAACTCGCACTGAAAGATCGGCGATGAGAACGAGTTTAGATCGCCGAAGATAACATCGTCTCCCTCCGCGTAACTACCGGAATCCTGACACTCGAAGTAGGTTTGTATGTCGTCAGGGAAGCTGCACCGTGGTGGGTCAGATTCAGGCGGCGTCGATGGGAAGTCGGCGGCTGATGTTCTCTCGAGCATCTCTTTGAACTTCGACGACTGAAGCAGAAGTCCCAGTGCCGACGAGGCGGTAGCGCCGCCGGCTGGCCGTGGCTGAGCGAGTGCGGTTTCAGCGGGGCCGGAGCTCTGGCGGTGTAATTCGAGCTCGTGATTAGGGCTTGGACTTGGAGTGGGATTAAGGTTCGGGTTAGGGTTCGGGTTACTAGGGTTCGGGTTATTGGAATTGGGTCGGAGCCATTTAATATAACGGCTGAGGTCGAAGTTTGTAACGGCGTTAAGTCCACGGTACTCGATGGCTGCCATGTCGTATGCCGTCGCCGCTTCTTCTTGGGTCGCTGTAGGTAAAAGAGTAAAATATTCAGGGACAATTTGGGAAGAAAAAGTATACAATAAATTTGAGAATTTAATTTGCAAGAGAAAATTCGGTGGAGGGTTGAAAAATTATTTCATGGAGTTTGAAACTTTAAAAAGCCGTTGGGAGTTGGTGATCTCTTCCCAACTAACCGGATTTGATGGGTCTCACTTTTATATTTTTATTTTTTATATTTAGTAATTCCTTTTGACGAAAATGCCCCTAGTTGAACTCAAAAATTACGGAAATAGCCTTATATAGTGACAAATAAAAATAACAAAACTGAACTCTACTCCTTTGGCCTTATTGGACAACAATGTAGTGAATAATGGCCACCTGGTACAACTTAGTATGCGACATGTGGCATAATGAACCTTCTCCAAATTGCCATTTCCCCCTTTTTTTCTACTAAATTAATCAATTTTGTCAACTACTTTAAATGGGGACATTTTTGTAAATTTTCTAATTTTCACATTATAAATAAGGGTGATTTTGTCTTTTTGAGAAATTTCATTTGCCATCCTAGAAGTAATTAAAAATGTTGGTCCCATTAGAATTAGGGTTTATGAGTTTGACTTTGAAGACATCTCAAAGGTAGTTTGCCAAATTGTAGAGAGAGAGAGAGATGTTTCAAAGTTTCTGGCGATCCTGGTCTGACCGGGCGATTTGGACTAGGATCCGATCCAAACCATGCTCTACTCACCCGAGTTCTCTGTTTTCTGAAGGATTTTCACACCGTCTCGGGCGAGATGGCCGATCCTGTTCTGGATCGAACAGATCTGGATCGGGATCGGAGCCCACTAATCCAGCCTCCGATCCCGAGACTTTCATCCTTGAGAGAGAGATTTGTGAAAAAGTTTTGCCTCATATATTTTTTCAATTGGGTGTTTAAAATTCCTATATAATTCTCATAATAAAGTTAACATTTCTTATGATTTAAAAAAATAAAAAAGTGGGAATTACGAACCGTATGTTCCAAGATACAGGTATTTGTTGCCGAATACTCGTCCGATCCGAGCTTCCCATCTTCCATTGTGATGATGTCTGCAGATCGAAGCATTGCGTATTTATGATCACATAGTTAAATCGCAACGGAAAGTGATGATTAGTATGTTCATTCGGATACGACGTCGATGATTGGTTTTAGCATGAAGAATGATTCATTTAATCAATGATTAATAGTGATATGGATGTTACATTGCCATGTAGCTAGTAGTGGCATTAACATGCAAATTTAAGGAAAAGAACAACATGTCTTAATCCAAAAGATTCCTAAATTATTTTAATTAATAAAAATGAAATTCTTCATTTAAATCAAATGTAGGAAAAGAAAAAAAGAGAGATGATATATGTAACGCCTCGAGATTCGTGTAGTCTAAATTTGGGGCGTTATAGACTATGTTGAATTCAGGACACGTGGCGCACACCTTGAGATTCGTGTAGTCCGAATTCGAAGCATTACAATATATTCATAAAAATAATTAGGAATATTAATGAAAAATCACAAAGATTTACTTAATAATTTTCTTATTTATACCTTGCGACGCCTCTGTATTTCGAGACTCCCCGAGAAAACCCACTACTTTTCCTGCAATTTTAATTCAAAAAAATCCATGAATATTTTATTATTCATTTACATTAAAATTGAAACTACCTTAATTAATTCACAAAAAAAAAAAAAAAAAAAAAAACCATGAGTAATGTTTTTTTTTTCTTTTCTTGAATTACCTTCTTAAAGATCCAATATATTCTTCTTTGGACTGATTCTCCATTTCTTTTAGCTCGTCTTGGTACGTCGACGGCTACGGTAATAAACATATTTTAGATCTTTAATTAACTAATTTTTTTTTTGCATTTCAACAAATTAGAAAGAAAGAAAAAACATAAAAATGAAAAATAAATACCGGAAAATTGAGGATGGTATCCTGTCCCCAGTACTTCAATGCTGCCAAGTCATATGCATGTGCTGCTGCCTCTTCATTATCATAAGCACCTAAAGAACCAGAAAAATGGCAGAATGGGATGAGACCCACTACATAAAGACCCATAAGTACAAAACTTACAGGAAAAATGATCCCTTAGATACTTCCAATAATAAAGATTAAAATTTTTTTTTTCATTTTAATTATGGGATTTTCTTAAAAATAAATTTTTTTTTCTGAAATATCCATGAATGAATTTAAGGAAGAATGTAGGTAACAGAACCAATCAAACTTACCAAGATAGACTGTTTGTCAGTTAGATTTCGCCGCCACCACCACCACCACCACCATAGAAAGGAAAAAAAAAGTAAGAAAAAAAAATAAAGGAAATGTAAATATAAACAATTCAAGGAGGAGGAGGAGATGAACTTGAACCTTGTCTTCCTTTCTTGTTTTGGGACTCATTCCAGCAATTCTTATCCCACAAATGCGCTTCATATCGACCGGTCCAACGATGTCTGAACGTATAGATCATGCAAGAACACAGAAGAAGAAAAGAAGGATCAGCAAACAAATTAAGAATAAAAAAAAAATGGAATAAGCTGGTAGAAATGAAATTTGATCAACCTTGTGACCCCTCGAAAGATTGAGCTACGTTGAGGAGGAGAGTCTCTTGGGACGCTCTTCCTTGTTCTTTTCACTTTTGTTGCAGGATTGTTGTTTGCAGCTGTGTTCTTCTGGTTTTGCTGTGATATCTTCGCCATTAAACTACTACAGCAGCTAAGGGGTGCGCAAGTTAATTAGGTGAAGAAAAGGAGAGAGAGAGAGACGACCGAGTCTTATCAACGTAGGGTTTTTAAAGGAGATGAGGTAAAGGATAGTTTTGGAAGGGTGTGGTGGGCTGGCAAATTAGAGGGTGCCGGCGAGAAGGGTTGTGGCCGTCTCTGAGCGGCTTCTCTGGTTTCTTCTCTCTTGTCTTCACTTGCTCTTCTGTCTATTCCAACTATATTGAATTGGGTTTTAGCTTCTTTCACCCTTGTTTCTGTACTTTCTTACTTTCTGGGGGTAATTTAGTAACTCTCTCTCTCTCTCTCTAAAATAATCTCATTGTGGGTGTGGTGATGGGTGTAGAGTTTATGTTTGGAAAGTGATATTTCCAGGCCAATTTTTTTTCCTTTCCCTTGACCCATGAATGGTGGGCCTACTTTGATGGCCCTACAAACCAAAAATCATCATCATGATTAATGATAAGAGCTTCTCCAACTAAGGGTGTCAATTTTACTCATTTAACTGACCGAATCAGAACCACAACCGAAAACACCGGTTCCGGTTCCACATTTTTGAGAACCAATTAAAAAAGAACTGGAACTGGAACCGAAACAGAAATAATGGTTCTGGTTCTGAGTAGTTTAATATAGAACCGATACCGATAGGAACCGGAACCTGAATCGATAAGAACCGGAACCGATATATAAATACATTGTTAAAATTATATACCCAGAACTGACAGAAAATACACAATCAGTTCTAGTTCTGGGTCCATCAATTTGAGAACCTGAACCGATAAGAACCTGAACCATTAGTACCAGTTCTCGCAACCTTAGGAACAAAACTGGAACCGACCCGTTGACACCCCTATCTCCAACTGGTCTCTATATCTTGAAATTTGATAGTGTTTTTTTGCAAAATCCAACTCCAACAGGTCTCTATATCTAACATCAAATTTCAAGGTCCCCTGTATTAGGGGTGTCAACGGGTCGGTTCGGGTTCAGATCCTAAGGTACCTAGAATTAGAATTAATAGTTCTAGTTCTTATTGGTGTGGTGTTTTATCGGTTACAATTCTCAAAATGATGGAATCGGAACTGGAACATATTTTTTGGTTCCGATCGATTTCGGTTCTAGGTCCAGGTATATTGGTTCCAATTTTGATAATATTACAAATTTAACACTTTACTTGTGTATTGGTTTGGGGTCCATTTCAAACTACCCAAAACTAGAATCGTTATATTCGGTTCGGTTCTGGTTCTTTTTTAGTCGGTTCCCAAAAATGTGGAACGTAACCGGTGTTTTCAGTTCTGGTTTCGATTCAGTTTCGATAAAACGGGTAAATTGACGCCCCTCCCCTCCTCTATATCTCTATTCTTGACATCAAATATAGAAAGACTACTTTTTACTCTCTGAATTTTCATTAGTGCCATGTTCCTTCAATTTTTTTTTTAAATACAATTATTGGGACTAAGTGGAGTTCAACACTTCTTAGAAGGCGCATCCAACATCAAATTTGCCGAAGATGCTTTTTGAAGGAGGTTTTTGTTTTTGAAGAAACTGGTTGGAGATGCTCTAACCAATCAATTTTAGCACCCCCAAAAATTTCTCATCAAATCCAATGGTTAAAAATCACCCATAAAAAATGCTCGAATCCGATGGTTATATGGACATCACCAATCAAGCTGATTTTTGGCGCATCGATCCACAGGTGGATCAATCATGGGTAAGTGGGCAAGAAAAGAATCTGCCATGTGCATGGCACATTATATGCTGAGCCACCTGAAAAAATTTGCCTCTAGCCAAATTATCTCATTTTGCATTTTTCTTTGAAATTGCTTGGATTAGTAAGACAAATTATTTTAAAACCGTGGACCTCTGAGAGCACCCGACTAGTCCCCCAGTCCCCCGGGGCATGATAGTCACCCCTTCCACACATGCCGGAGTGTACTGGAAGAGTTAATGTGGATAGAGCCACTTATTACCATCTACTCTTTCCAGGGGTGGCCCCAAGGAGAGTTGAACTCAGAACCTCCTACTTTTTGGAGTGTGTCAACTTCATTATCTTGATAAAATTTCAGCATCTTGATAAACTTATTTGAGATCATTGTCATTTTTTGTACTTTCTAGTTTTCTAACTGAAGGTGCTAGCTTGATCAGTTGGTAAAGTTTGTGGGTGATGATACCATAGACCTGGGTTCAAAACCCGCATTCACCGAGTTACTGATCTCTGTAAAAACAGGCTTAACTACCAAAAAAAATAAAAATAAACTGTATTAGGTAACCACATGGATGTTTAGCCCACCCGTTCCATACACACCAAATTAAAATCAACTTCATTGATAATTTCAGTTTGTTAGTGTTAGTACCCAAAAAACATGCTTGAATCCAATGGCTAAAATCACTCCTAAAAAGTCCTAAAACTAAGGGCTTAGAGATAATCAATAAGCCAGATGTTTTTGTGTGTTTATCCACCAATGGGTGGGGTAAACATCCATGTGGTTGGTGAGCTCAAGAAAATGCATTTCGTAGGGCCGCCAGGAGAGTCCTCTCTGCATTTGCCACGTGCCCATGCTTTACCAATAAAGTTGTAAAAAATAAAAAGAGTAGGTCCATTGATGTTGTCATGGTGCACAATGGTGTCATTTGGTTATTGGCCAAAATTGCACTTGACTTAATTGCAAATCAGTTTTAAGCATGGTTTTAAAAACGGCCGTTTAAACGGTTTAAACGGCCGTTTTAACGGTAACACCCCAAGCCCATTTCCGTTTAAACCCGTTTTATCAGTTTTGAAAAAAGCGGCAATTTTTTTGTTTTAATGGCCGTTAAAATCATTTAAATGGCCGTTAAAATCGTTTAAACAACTGGTTAATTTCAAAAAAATTTGTAAAAATAAGGCCGTTAAAACCGTTTAATTCCCGTTAAAATCCGTTAAATTCCATTTTTTTTTTTAATTTTCAAATTTCAAAATTTGAATTTCAGCGCCACTTTTTCCGTTTTTTTCCGTTAAAATCCTTTAAAATCGTTAAAACCGTTAAAATCCGTTTAATTCCATTTTTTTCTATTTTTGCCCCTGACCATTTCAATCCGTTTTAACGGTTTAAACGGTAATGCCCCCAGTCCGTTAAACCTTGGTTTTAAGTTTTAGTTAATTAATTATTAGAGTAAGTGTAGTACACTTGACCAATGAAAAGACGACACTAAGGTGCACCATGGACATTGTCCTCGGACCCCGGACCATGTGATCCTTACTATTCAACTCCCTGGTGCACAGGATCTGAACGATCGTGAATTAAATCTTAAAGCTGTATTTTTAATGAAAACCTGAATGTCAATATCGCTTCCCCTTTTATGTTTGTACTATTTTGGTGTAGATCATGTGGACACTATTAACCTAAATCTAAAATGTATGGCATTTATTGGTTTTTGCATTCCTCTACTTTCTTTTTGGACCACACGATTGGCACACGCTACACCATGTGCAATATAAATAAAAATAAAAACGTTTTTATAATGAAAATAACGGCCATTATAACGGATTCAGACCTACCCCGTTACGTTATGGACAGTTAAAATGCCCAAAAAGTAACGGCCGTTATTTTCCATTATTTTTCTGATATAACGAAAATAATTTTGTATAAAAACGGCCGTTATTTTTGTTTTTTCTCATTATTTTCTATTTTTGAAATTCAAAATTTGAATTTCAGTGCCATTTTTCCATTTTTTCCTGTTATTTTCGATTTTTCGATTTTTTTCCGTTTTTGCCCCTTGGCGTTTTTCGTTATAATGGAAAAAAAGGTAAAGCCCCCAGTCCGTTATACCGTTATAACAGTCCCCTTTAAACCTTGGTTTAATGGTCATTGAGAATTTGTATTGAAGGAATGGAGGGAGAGTCACTTAAATTTTATGAAGTGCTTCCTGCATAGAGTCGGGCTCAGGGGACCCCCTTTTTCTGACCCCTCTCATGTTTGTATGCTCGGCGGTTGGCATCACTTTTTAGGGCGCTGACAACCACCGTTGGATTCGTGAAATCCGTGGCCGAGCGCATGAACACCAAGAGGGGTCAGAAAGCAATAAACAATAAGTTGGATTTCAATGACTTATGTTTAATTCTCGATTCTCTTTTCCTTTTTTTCTTTTTCTCTTATTCGTTTGTTTCTTTCCCTGTTTCTATTTTGAGATCTTCTCGATCTCCCTTCTAATATATATTTTGGACTTATCAAAAAAAAAAAAAAAAACCCTAGAAAGCAACTTTTATAAACTATAACTTAACTTTTAGTTTATTTTGAGGTTACTGAAGATTATGAAGGAGGCCGTTTGAACGGTTTAACGTAACGGGGGAGGTAACGCCCCTTGTCCATTAAACCGTTAAAACGGTCTCGTTTAACGGTTCATAACGTAATGGGGGAGGTCCGAATCCGTTACAACGAATAACGGCCGTTTTTTAAACCATGATCCAAAGGGCTATATTTGGAATAATTATAATTTGGATTGAAAATTGTGACAACTCAAAGGTAGTTCTAGAAACTTTGTAATAATAATTATACAAATAAAAGGGTCAAAAAGTCCTTGTGCACATGGAAGTAAGTAGTAAAAGCACATGGGTATGTTTAGAAAAAAGGACAAAAACAACATTCCTCTTCCCAATCCTTGCTAAGGGGGCGTTTGGCAACACAAAAATAAGTAATTTATTGACTTTTACAAGCTAAAAAGTTAGTTTGTGTTTGTTTCATATTTTAAGGAAGCTAAATTTTTTAACTTTTAACTTCTAAGAGAATTACTTTAGAACGCTTCCTCACGCTTTTAATTTCTCTGACTTTTTTGGAGGTAAAAAAGTTAACTAGTAACTTCTGCTATAAGTAGAAGTGCTTTTACTTCTCGTTTCCAAACGCCCCCTACTTGTTGATTTTAATCTTTGGGACCTACCATCAATGCCGAAGAAAACTTTGATGCCGACATCCCTTTCCGAATTTTGATGTCATATAGAGGCCCTGTGAGCGCCACACAAAGAAGGGGCCTGATTGGTTATCTTGTAGTTGTTAGATTTGAGCATTTTTTCGTCATAGGCTTATAACTAATCCATAAGTTTGTTCACGAAACCCACGGTGAAAAAACAAAAATGCTCAAATCCAATGGCTAGAAATCACCAATCAAGCTAATTTTTAGTAGGGCTGCTACTCAGGCGGGTTGGAGGTCAACCCTAGCCCAACCTGACCTTCAAGGCTATAGACCCAAGCCCAACCCAACCCATGGTCACTGATATAACAGCCCCTTTTAAACCTTGGGCCAAACAATAATTTGGTAAAAGGGCCCTACAGAGCATGCCACATGTACTTTGAGTGGAGGGATGTATCAAAATTTTGAAACAGATGTCCATGTCGAATGTCAGCTCCAATGCGACCACCTTAATCCTATGGCCCATGGGTAGACGGATACCTGACCAGCGAGATAATGCTAAAAATTGACAGCATTAATTTGTTTATACGTATAGTACGAAATTCGGTGTATAAAGCATCTCTACCCTCCAATTTATGAGCCAAATGATCGATACAACCTTAAAAGAGGACATCAATCAATTAATTCTACCCATTTTGGCGTACCCACATAGAAGATGAATCAATGGCTGATTTTTGGTGAGGAGATCATTCTCACAAAAATTCAAATCATTCTGATATTCATAAACTAGTTTAGAAGATGGAGAATTATGGACCGTCGATTTTTACCGTGTAACTTGAAAACCACATTTGATGGGGTTAGAAATTTCAGAATGGGCTGATTTTTTGTTGGGGTGATCTATATGGTGAGGAGATCATCCCCACCAAAAATCGGCGGTGTCAAAAATCGGGGTATAAAATGGGTGTCCCCCGAGCCTGACCCTTAAAAGAATGGTATGACAGGACAAAAATATGTCCGGTAGAGGCCACCGACCATTGGATTCAAGAGATCCATGGTCCACAAGGTGACAACTGCGAAGAGTAAAATAGTTGTTGCCTCGCGTACCGTGGATCTCTTGAATCCAACGGTCAAAAGCCTCAATTGTACATATTTTTGTCCAGTTATCAATTCCAAATAAATTCATTTTTTTTTCTTTCTGAGATCGTTTTTTGACTAAACGTAAATAACGGTTAAAATAATAGCCGTTATAACATATTTAGCAATATTCACAAATAACATAACGGAGTTGGAGCGTTACCGATATAACGACATTATAACTGGTTTTCTAAAAACGTTTGATGGATGGTCTTGATCAATAAGATGGTCTAGAGCAATGGTGGGCCACCTCTTAGATGGGCCATCATCCTACAATCAATAGTATCATGTCAAAGGTCCAATATTAATTACAGTACTACCTCTCAAAAGGGCAAAATCTACGATCCAAAATTTTTTATCAAAATTTTGATACAGAAGTCCCTCAAATTGACATGTGGCACACCCTTTCGGTCCCACTGACCCATGAATGTTTGATCCCTACCTTGGTGGACTTGCACACCAAAAACTCATTTGATTTGAGCACTTTTCATCATGGGCTTCGAACAAAACCATAGGCCTGTTTATGAAGCCCATGATGAAAAAATGCTCAAATCAAACATATACAAATCACCATCCTGCTGATTTTGGGTGTGTAGGTCCACCCAGATGTGGGCCAAACATTCATGGGTCAGTGGGAATGAAAGGCTGTGCCACATGGCAATTTGATGGACTTCTGTATCAAAATTTTGATGCAGAATTATACGTGTCATAGAACGGCTCTCTCAAAAGTGATACCATACAGAATTTCGCTCCCACGTACAAAACCGATATATTTACGAAGTCAAATCTTGACACGTGGAACATTTTTGGGCCCACTGACCATGAATGTTTGTCGGATCCATGGTTTCTAGCCATTCCATTTTGAGTTCTTCCCAGTATATGATTCTACGATCATCACTCAAGGGACTTGCTTGTGTATTTTGATATGCACCTCTTTGGTAGCGTATTTCAAGGCTATGTGACCTCTCTACGTTCCATCAAGAGAGGTAAGTTCTTCATTGTTGATTATTTTATTGAAAACTGTATAGAGTACTTCTGCTTGACCTAGAGCATAACTAGGTGTTGAGAGAAGTGATTCTCTCGGTATTAGGTTAGTGGACTTCTAACTGTGGTTATTCAATTGTCAAAGTTGTACTTCTTGATTGAATAGTGGATTTTGCTCTCTTTGAAGAGCGTGACAATGGATGTAGGTGTGTGAACACTGAACCATGATAAATCTTGTGTTATGGAATGCACTTTGCCTCTCATTGTTTAATTGTTTATTTCCATATCATATTTGTGAATGCATGAGATTGTGGTTAACACAAAAGACAAAATGAATTGGATGTTAATAAACTTCCGCATAATTTTTAAAGAACTTGTATTTGTCCTATTCACCCCCATTTTTTTCACTCACATCGTAGTGAGGTTGGACCTCTGATTTAGTATATTTTGTTTTGCCATTCTAAAGGCATTCATCTGTGTGGTCCTTCCATTATCTTCCATCTGATTTTGAGTACCATTGATCTTGAAAATCGTAAGCGCTCGCTACCCTTTGGTATTTCGATATTCAAAATTGTGAAACATTGCAACGTCTCTATTCTTGATTTTGATGAAATCATTCATCAAATATCTCCCATTGGTGAAGCCACCTATAACAAGATGCACGTAGGTGAGTCTTCACGTCGTGACTCAACTTCTGTCACATGTACATGTTGATCATCTTTCTTTGTATTGATTGCAACACTCTCGTCCAAGATGGATAGTCTTTGTTCGTCTGTAGATACTCTCGATGACAGTAGCGGATCACGACATTCTTCAGGTCTCGGTACCTGACTTTCCAGAGTCACCACCAGAGGATATACCACAGCACCAGTCGTAACTAATGATGAAGACGACGATGAAGATGAAGAAGAAGATAATGATGAAGATGAAAAAGAAGCCGAAGGAGATGAGGACGGTGACAATGGGGATGGTGATGATGATGATGATGCATACGAGGACGAGGAGTAGAGTAGGATCGCTCTATTGATTTAGTAGATCATTGTTTCTCTTTACTTCATTGGGATGTTTATTTGATACCTTGGTATGTACTATTTTGATACATTTTAATTTACTCTGGTATTTATGTGGATTTGATGGTCAGCACTATTGACCAAACTTAGGGTTCTTTGGATGGATGAATGTGCTTATCATGCTATGTATATTTTTATTTGATGATGATGGATCTGTTATCATGTCTATTCTATTTTGAAATCCGATATCTTATCTTTATTTGGGTATTCTTCCCTTCGTCAATGAATGACAAAAAGGGGGAAAATCAATTATATTTTTGGATGATATTGTATTTGTTGGATAATATTTGGATTCTTTGATATTGTGTTGTGTTGATATATGACTGATTTTTAATTGAATTGGTTGATTGTTAATGTACACCTGTTGCTCTGTAATATTATGAACTAACTGTCATATAATCTTGTTATTGATATCTTCTGGTTTATTGGACTAATGTACTAAGAAGACATTTTTCATATTATTGGAGTAATGTACTAGTAAGAAGTTTCTCAAGATTGTTTTGTCAAGTTACTTATTTTGTAGCAACAGTTTTTTTTAGAATCTTGGTGTACATCTCGAGATACTATCGAGACATACTATGTGTTGCTCACATGCCCTATAATTTTAATATAGTTATTATTATTATGAGTAGGTTTGTACTTATGGGGGAGCTTTGTTGAGTTGCATATATTGGGCAAAATTGTAATATAATTGGATTTTTGTCCTGACATTGACAAAGAGGGAGATTGAAAAGTCTATGTTGTCAATCTCAAAAACTATTAGTTCTTTAGTATTTGATCTCATTCGTTAGATGTTCTCTGAAGATTGAAGTGTCAATAATCAAGCGGACTTCATCAACAAATCAAAGAAGAGCAAAAGCTAAAGAAGACCAACCCAAGAAAATCAATTCAACATAAGACAAAGTCAAAGTCAGCAGTATGAAGATTTTGAACATATTTCAGCGTACGTCCTCACTCAACTGATGTTCAACTATCAACATCTCGTGATGATCTTATTCATATACATTTAAGGGTTCATTGAGCGAAGCCTGCAGTTCTCTAGACCCTAGATATCTTTTTTGGACTTAAAAGGTATTGTTTGGTGGCTAACCTAACCTTATTGGGAGTCCATAATGAACTTTTGGATGAGTTGGCGTCAGGATTAGTAGACCAGCCGACCACCTGAAAAATGCGATCGACCGGAGTCTTCTAACCATGAGCGGTCGATCAGCGCTTTTGAGTGGCCGACTGCCTTGCCTTGTGTGTTTTTTTGCTGTCTGGCCTTGCGGCCGACCGACACTTTTGAGCAGTCGACTGCCCCTAGGATAGAAGTCTGTTTCTAAGCGCTCGATCGACCAAAATGAGTGGTCGACCCCTATTGCAAATCTCATTTTGACTTCGTATTTTGGCCCACTTGGACCATTCAAATGGGCTTTTTAGGTCCGCTTTTATTGATTGGAAATATGCTTATATAATAGAACATAAACTCTATAATAAACAACATCAATAAAGCTATTCTTTGACTCTCATTCTTTCATTGATATCTCCTGAGTCCAAGAGTTTTAGAATTTGTGAGAGTTTCACTTGAGCAAACCTAGTGAATCATTTTGTGAAGGCTCTATTTGTTTGAGAGACTACAATCTGTTCGATTTCCTAAAGTTATTTCTACCCACTAGATGAGCATCTGTGACAGTGTAGTCTTTGTGATGAATACTCTTTCGGAGATTCATCGATTATTTCAAACTCTTCTAAAGCTAGATAAGTATTTCTATGAACAAACCTTTTTAGATAGAATTCCAAATTATCAAAACTGGATATTTGAGATTGGTGGATGAGTTTTTACTCATTGCATTGAGTTAAAGATTGTAGATCCATGAGGAACTTTGTTTCTCTAAATTCTATTGGCTTAGGTTGACTCGTTAGGTTGGCGAGAAATGATTCTTGTAAGTTGAGACAAAGTGGTTGTTTAATTGTTTGTTATTCATTTCAATTGGATATGTTGTAATGCATTATTGAAAGAATAAAATATTGCTCATGTTGAGTATTGAACAATGGATGTAGGTGTGAAGTCACCGAACCACTATAAACTCTTGTCTTGTGTGATTATGATTGTTTGTATATCTTATCTTATATACCTCTCTATTTGTTTTGTTGATGATTTAATTTTGGTTGATTGATCATTTTTCACATTGTGTGATCATTTATTTTAAAACCTTCATTAATCTACAGAGAAGTTTTAAATTGTCCCCTCTAGGACATATTGTGGAAGTAAAACAGAATTTCAAGGTTCATCTAGGGATGGCTCAAATATCCATATGGTCAGTAGCCTCTAATGGTGTGCCACGTGGCTCATACTGTGGATCCGTCATCAACTTTGATAACAGACACCATCATCAAATTTTTCTAGGGATAGAGTTCGGGTGCCACGTCAAGGTTCAATAAATGCTTTCATAATTGAGTTGAAATGTTAAAATGTTGAATGAGCAAAGCACCCCTATAAAGTAAAAAATTTCAAAAAATAAAAGAAACAATGTTTATAAATTTAAGGGTCATATTAGGAATAAGACTTTTTTTGATTTTTTAATGGAAAAATTTATTTGTAACCCACAAATTGTGAGAGCACCTGAAGTAAAACTTCGCTGACCTCCCACAATATAAGCCGTGTGGCACACTTTTAGAGGATGCTGACTATATGGATGTTTGGCCAATCCCTAGATAGCTTGCAAACCAAAAATCAGCCTGATTGGTGATTTCAAACCTTTGTATCCTTGTACCCAAATAATGTTCAATAATGCTCAAATTCCTATAGTTAAAATCAACCCATGAAAATGACTCCAATCCAATGATTAGAAATCACTGATCAGGCTGATTTTTTATTTGTAGGCCGATCTATGGATTGGCCAAACATCCATATGGTCAGTGTCCTCTAAAAGTGTGCCACATGGTTCATATTGTAGGTGGTCATCTTGGGCGATCAGCAAAGTTTTACTTGGGGTGCTTTCACAATTTGTGGGGTGCAAATAAAATTTCCCTATTTTAATAAGAGAGGAACATTGAATGAGCTGCAGGCGACATATGCTGTTGACACTGAAAGACCAAAACACCCATCTTCATCCACAATACTTAAAAAAAAGAAGAAGCAAGAAGCAAAGTAAGAGCATTTGGGGGCATTCTGGCGGAACACATTAATAAGTAAAATAGATGAAAACTCATTTTTTTCCAACACCGACAACAAATCAAATTAAATAGAAAAACAGAAAGAAAAGAACTCACGTTCAACGCGTGCCTCAGTTTAGCTTAAACTGTAAAGCCCATCTATACATTTTTCACTTTCTTTTACAGAATTATACCTCAGTTGCTGCCCACCATGTTTCGGATTATCTGGTATATTTCTGCTTCATTTCTTTTTGGATTTCTGGAACAATATTTTTTTGATAAGCTTTCGGCGACATTACTTTATTGAGTTAATTGTATTTTATTTTAATCGTAGGCGAACACCCATTGTTTCCAACATCAGTGACAAATCAAAGTAAATAGAAAACAGAAAGAAAAGAACTCAACTCAACAAACAACCTACAAAACAGCTCCTTCAGCTGTTCTTCAGTAGATTCTTTCATATATCAGCATATAACTCAAACCTTCCAATCAACATTTCTCCTCCCTCGCTGCTACAAAATCATACAGGGTAACACGAATGCATCGCATTGCCTCATTTATCAGAAATTTTGTCAGAAAAGAATACCAACTCAACTTTGTCTGCTCTTTATTATTCAATTTCATGCAACAAGCTTTGCTTCTCACGTCTCCTTCTCTCTTGGCTGCGCAACCGCTGCAAACTAATTTTAACTTGCACTTGTTTATGTGGAAAGGTTATTCTCCTCTTTTAACTCCTAACCTCAACAACCTCAGCTTCACTATCACTGTAATCTCCCCAACACTTGGTTGGATTTTCCTTGATTCTTGTGCTGTTGCAAGTTTCTTTTGCTGCTGCAAGATCCTCAGAAACATCAACTGTAGTTGTTGGATTTTGTTCAACGTCGGAATTAATCTGTTCACCTCCAACCTGATCTTCTTGCTCGTTCTGAACATCATGCTGGTTTTGATCGTCTTCCTTTGCTTCTGCCGGAGGCTTTTCACAACAGGCATTCTCTTCCATGCCGGCTTCAATTTTGTTGTCATCAGCTTCGACAATGACGGGTACCGGAGATGCCAGTGAACTGTCCGGAGATGCTGGAAAACTGTTAGGAGATACAGGAATACCATTTGGAGATGATGGAAAACCATTTGGAGAAATTGGTACACCGTGTGAGGATGCTGGAAAACCATTGGGCACCCATGGTTGGCCGGGTACAAACTCAGCTGCATGGGGATTCATTATTCTAGGAGGGCTGAAGTGATTCCCATCCCCAGCATGTTCACCATTCTGGAAACCAGGCTTGCCACGTGGGACTCGATTTCCAGATCTATAACCGCCTGACAACCGGGGACCATATGGAACCCTTGCTGTAGCCGATTGATGGGGAGATTTTCGGACAGGACTAACTGTCAGCATTGGGGGGATATTCACTGGCGGGGGCAAAATTCCTCCATGATCTTTAAAGGCTGGCATAGAAACCGAGCCAAAAACAGGAATCATGGACGGGTTGAATGGAGGTGCAGCTGCAGAAAGTTTCCTGCTTGTCTCTTTCCCTGCTTCTGTTTCATTCTTTTCTCCTTCCATTGGCAAAGAATTCTCATTTCCACCTCCATTGGATAAATCGTGCGGTGTTTCACCTCCCTCTGCCACATTCTCCCCAACAATCGTGACATCTTTTCCCGGCATCGGAATTGTGTCTTCTGTTGAAACAGATTGAGGTTCCGAATTGGAGGAAGCTGCTGGGCACTCCTTCAAAGTAGTACCTCCTGTCTCCGAAACTTCAGATTTAGAAGGGATGTTTGAAATTGAATCCTTCAAAGAATCAGAATTCTCAGGTTGCATCATCGCAACTTCCACGGCTTCTGCTTCTTGTCCTTCAACAGAAACACCCTTCATTTCCTTGGAAGATTCAACCACCAAAACATTCTTCACTTCTGTTTCTTTTTCAGCAGTGATAGGCCTTTTTATTTCCTCAGCAGAAACTGGATACTGCTCTCCTTCGATGGGACTCTGAACCTTTTTCTCCTCTCCATGCTGTACTGCTGTATCCTCACTTTTGGTTGGTTCCGTTACTGCTGTCTCCTCATTTTTAATTGGTTCCCTTTTTACTGTCTCCTCATTTTTAGTTGGTTCCCTTTCTGCTGTCTCCTTGCTCACTTCGGGGTTCTGCTCATCAGGAACATTTCCCTTGGGCCACTGCTCTGCCACAGCCTTTACTATTGTTCCAGGCGGAGCCAATGCAACTTCTTTGTAAGACAAGAGTTTTCCAGCTGGCTGGACACTGGCTAGACTTGTCAGAGTAGATTTGGCGGATTGACCAGTAGGAGCAGGGCTAGCAGGGGCTGACTTCGGGTTCGAAGATTTCTCTGCCCCAGTTGCTGTGGTGGCAGCGTTATTGACCTTTGGATTGAAACTTGAACTCTTAACTAACTTTCTCTGAACAGGAACAACAGGAGCAGTGGCAGCAGCAGACTCATTTGGGGAAGTTCTTGGGGATGGGAAGTTGGTAGGCCTTCCTTTGTATCTTGTAGATTCTGGGACATTCATTGAATTTGTATTCAGTTTTGCTAGGCTTGGCCTCCTTGAACCAGAAGACTTACGACCTGCAGGTGAGCGACCCTTTGGAACAGCTTCTTGCCATCCTTCATCAGAGGTGTCATCTTGTGCCAGGTCATATTGTTGGTTTAATATGGGTCCATCTACTGGACTAACAATGGGTTTCTCATCTTTAGGTTCAGCAGATCGAGTTTCAGTTTTGTTTTCTTTATCGCTTGAAGTCTCCATCACAGGGTAAGTTGGTGATAAAATTTCATCCTTTTGATATTCGTCTGTGACTGTTTCCCATTGGTTTTGACCTGGTCTACCTTTAATCTGTGGTGATGAGGAAACAAGAAAAATGTTATTCCAAATATTTGAATGATGAGAAGAAAATCAGGATAGCATAGACTCCTAAAGTTTCTCAAGAGAAAGCAACACCTTCACACGGGCATGCTTCTTTTGGCTGTCCCTTCCTTTCAGATCCGCATCTGGGTTTATATAATCCAAAAGGTCCGACACACTGTTCCAGAAAAGCAAATAATTTCAGTTAACCAGTACGAAAAATACACCAGAAGACCTTCCAAATTTTGAGATGAGAGTTGTCTGACTATTAAAAATGCCATTATACGAGTTACTTTGCAAATAAATGATAAGTAAGAACATGTAATTTCTGTTTTTCTCGATTATTAACAAAACTACAATAAAATCCTGCAAGAGGGCAAAAGAAAAATGTCCAATAAAAGCGAGGCATACAACAAACTACCGAAGACAATTGAATATAAACCCGTAAAGGAGAATTGGGCAAAGCTTCGACATGATCGAGCCATGCATTGATCTTGACTGGAAAACTAGTGGATCACCCATACAGGGACATAACCCAAAAATCATATCAACCAAACAATATTAACTGTCCAATCACAAGGTGCAACTAGGATCTCCAAAGGGATTAGGAGACATGGACCGTACCTCCCTATTCAAGGGAGCAATATTCTTATAAATCTAAAGTGTCCAAATTGTGGGCCCATCTAAAAGATTTCCTGGTCCAAAATTTAGCTCCATTGGATGAAGCTCATCTTGGTCAAAGAGATCTCCCACATGGGGCCCACTGATTGAAAAGTTAAGGTTGATAAGATATGCATCATGTGTATAATATACAGTAGGTGCGCTATCATATGTATGGTGATACCACTATGCTTGGACTATATAATGCTTCTCCAAAATATTATGGCTAAGATTTGGAATAATTTGTATCACTAATCAATTGTTTGGTATGATTTTCTGGCTATGGTCCATCCAAGAAGTGTCTGTAGATTGAACAATCCAGATCAATGAGTAGGCATCTCAGACACCAAATTTTTCCATTGGTCATGATAAAAAAATTACTCCCTATTATAATCATTACCTTAGGTGACCTTTGCTGGCAATAGAAGCATCTGGTTTCGGAGTACCATTGCGTGCAGCTTCTTGCTGCTCTAGGGCCTTGGACTCGAAGTATTCAAGCCATGCAGCAGCATCCTACAAGCAGACATTGTGAAGGTTATTTATAAACCTGAGGACAAAGATCACCAGCAGAATGAGATTCAATCATCAAGCTTTGAACTTGAGATTACCTGTGTACGGAGATCCTCCTTCCCAAGCTTGGCCTGCAGTATCTGTAGAGTGGTCTGCTCATGCTGAACACTTAATGAGTAGGCTTCCATCAAAGAAAGAGCGATCGCAATCGCATGATAACTGGCTGCAGTCTGTGAAATAAAATCCAGACAAATAGATTAACCTTGTCTCCTAGGTAGAGCTATCCAGATCAACTGCTTCAAGAGAGAGAGTGAGAGAGAGAGAGAGAGAGAGAGAGAGAGAGAGAGAACCTGTATATGATCAGCTCCAAGTAGTCTTTGGTTACACTTGAGAGCCTCATGCAGGTATCTAAGTGCAACATGGATGTTCCCCAAGCCTTCTTCCATCATGGCAACGTTAATATATGTGGCAGCGGTATTTGGATGAGAGGGCCCACAAGTTAAATGTAAAAGATACAATGCCCGATTTACATACCTGGAACCAGGGAAAAGCAAATGTGAGCTAATATCCTTGATTATTAGGTTACTACCTTGATGCAGTTACATTCCAAAATTCCATTTTGCTCAATCTTTAATAGCCAGCAAACCATTTTTTGCCTTTTTGGCATTCATCTCAACCTTTCAACATACTTAAGCTGGTGGCCTGATGCTCTCAGGCTGCATGACTCCCTTAACAAAAGGAGAATTACAGATTCCAAGCTATGTATATGTAACAAGCACAATCCATTTTCTAAAAATTTGGTCATATCGGACACTTGTGTCTTACAAATGCTGGCACTCTTATTTAAACAAATCTTAAGTTATCAAAAATCTTGTTTCCAGCTAATAATATAATGTTCCCTTTCATGTATAATTTGTTACATGTTGATGAGGTGTCTCAAATTTTATCATTATTATACTCTTGGGCCCATGTAAGGTTCTAACCCAGCCATGGTTTAAAAAGGCTTTTTGATGCTACGCCATGAGGCTCCAAGAAACAGCCTTGAGGCTATAAGCTCAGTGGTCATTTCTGAGGCTTAAGCCTTTCTCCACTGAGGCTAGAGCCTCAAGGCACACATGAGGCTATAGCCTCACTTTTACCCGTTAAAACTTGAAACCGTTGTTGAACAACCACTTTTACTCTAAAAGCTTAAGCTGTTAGAGGGAGGCGTAACTATGTATATCAAAGGGTCCACAGGTCTAACAAAGGTAGAGTGTTGGCCACACAGCCAAACAACACTCTCCAACAACAGCTCCCTTTCAACACTTTGCCGGGGACTTGAACCTACAATCTATTGTGATTTCCTACTCTGATACCATGTTAACAGCCACTGTACTCTAAAAGCTTAAGTTGTTATAGGGAGGCGTAACTATGTATATCAAAGGGTCCACAAGTCTAACAAAGGCAGAGTGCTGGCCACACAGCCAAACAACACCCCCCCTTTAGCACTTTTCCGGGGACTCGAACCTGCGACCTATTGGGATTTCCTGCTCTGATACCATGTTAAATAACCATTTACCCCAAAAGATCAACCTATTGGGGAAAGGCGAAACAACTATTTATACTGAGGTAGGCTCACCAGACCCCGTGATATCACTGGTCAAAGTTTCTGTATGTAGAAGAGCATGCTCCACAACAAGGTCCAACGGCTAGGGTGGGGAGGCTAAAGTGATGAGGGTACCGAAGGCATCGGTGAGGGTGGAAGGTTAGGAGGGGAAATAAAGGATTGGGGCAGGATGGGAGTCAAGGTGGATTTTTCACGGTTGGATCCTTGTGACATGGCAATATCCCGAAAAGGAAATGGGGTTTCGTCAAATACGACGTTCTTGGAGAGAAAAACGCGATCGGAGGGAATGTCTAGGCAATGGTACCCACGATGATTCGAACTATACCCTAGGAAGACACATTTCCGACTTCGAAGTAGTGGGTAACAAGCACAACCAAATACTCGTAAGAGTGAGTAAGCAAGGGGCGCATTAAAAAGCTTGGTAAAGGGATTGTTCGATCCGAGTGTGCGTGTGGGTAACCAATTGATAAGATAGATGGATGTATTAAAAGCATCAATCCAGTATTTATGGGGAACACAAGAGTGAGCTAATAGGGTGAGTCTAGTCTCAACTACATGCCTATGCTTACGCTCGGCTACCCCATTTTGTTGGGGAGTATGGGGACAAGAGATACGATGCATGATCCCATTAGAGGTCATAACGTTTTGAAACGTTGGTATATCAACTATGTATACCAACTATTTTTCGCCTTTCCCCAATAGGTTGATCTTTTGGGGTAAATGGTTATTTAACAACCATAACCCCATATTTTGCATTTTTTTTTAAATTCCACTATTTTTTTCTAAAATACCCTTTCCAATAATCTTTTATGATAAAAAAGACCTAAAATGCCTTAATTTTGTTCTCTAAAACATCTTATTTTATGAAAATCCTTAAATCTAAGCTTTCATCCCTAGTTTTACTCACTTGAGATAAATTCTCATAGAGCTCAAATCTCATCGGATTTTGATTCTATCATTTCCTACGGTTTTCTTGTGAGTAATCTCACCAAATTCGAGCAAGATATCAAAGCATTACAAACTTGCTATACTATTCTCCTAGTTCTATCTTGTTAGTATTGATACTTTGTTAGTAGACTCAGCTTATTAACTATTTAGATTTGGTAACTTAGTTATTATGTATTTAAGATTTAATATCAACATCAAGCTTTCAGCCCAAGTCCCCAATAGTGTCACTTCTAAGGTAAAAGCCATAGCCTCAATAACCTTTATACTTATTATTTAAGTTACCTTTTTTACATAGTATGTTGTTTCTAATTTTTCTAGAAGTGATTATACTTTTTCAGAATTTCATGCAATTTTTTTTTGAAAATGAGGCAACACTGCCTTGAGAGGCTACGCCTTGCCTTTTGGAAGCAAACTGCCTCAATAGCTGAACTAGTCTTTTTAGACCTTGGACCCAGCTAGGGGAATGACCTTGGCCGTGGTATCGGTGTCCTTGGCTCTAATATTTCCAGTATTGTTCTTGTTTGGAATTTTTCTCAATTTCTTGTTTAGGGGGTTTTCCTTCTTGACTAGCTTTTTTGCACTTTTTTTCAATTCGCATATAGTGGAAGCTCTCGATCGTCAGCGGCTACGTAAATGCATTGTGTTCTGTTTATATATTGTATACTTATATGAACTGAGAATTGTAGAAATATATCACACAATGTAGGCTGTTTGGGAAGCGTATGAAGCGGAAGATGACTAGACAGAATTTCTCAATATGAGAGAGCCATTCCAAGTAATATAAAACCAAAATTTGCAACAATCCCTTTTAGAAAAAGGTTGGTTAACTAACAAAAAAAAAGATGAAGCATCCGCTTCAAACAGCAAAACTCTCGTAGTAGTTTGGCGACCTAAGGGGCGGACACTTTTTGTTATCTGAAGGTAAAGACTCTGAAGCACTCGACCCAACGGGCGGGAACCGGTGAACCACGTGAGCTAGTTAGATGCGTGGGATAGAGAGCTCATAGTACCTACTAAGGAATAAACTGTACAGACGTGATTGATAAAAAAATGTAAAGACATGTCTCCATCTTGGATTTGCTCGGTTCAATATTTGACACTTTGTAACCGTATCTAACACAAACACACAATAGATTCTAACTTCCTTGCAGTTTAGGATGCATGGGCATTTTTCTTCTTATTCGTGTTAGCCATTTTGATGCAAGGATATTTTCATTGCTTTAAACAGTGAAAAGTTAAACAACCTAATCATCAAAGGTGTTGGCATCTAGGATTATATCCAAGGTGCTAGCATCTAGGATGAAGGAGGTGTTGGGTTCAATCATTTCTCCGTTTCAAGGGGCTTTTGTGAGGGGAAGACGGATTCTGTATGGGGTTTTGATTGCCAATGAATGCATCGATTCTAGAGTTAAGAGAGGGAAGGCATTCTATATAAGGTTGACATGGAGAAAGTCTACTATCGTGTATGTTAGAAATTTTTGGATCACATGCTTAGCAGGATGGGGTCGAGATGGAGGGAGTGGATTAAGGTGTGTATTTTTCAACGTCTTTCTCGATTTTGGTGAATGGATCGCATGTAGGGTTCTTCACTAGTTCGAGGGGACTTAGACAAGGGGACCCCTATCTCCATTCTTATTCATGGTGGTGGCTGAAGCCTCGAGTAGAATGACCAATAAGGCAATTGAAGGAGGTTTTGTCGAGGGCTTTTGTAGTGGCAACTCTATGCCCATGACTTCACATCCATAGTTTGTAGATGGCACAATTTTCTTTTTAGACGCTTCCTTCAGTCAGCTGAGAGACCTTAGGTATATTTTGAGGTGCTTCGAGGTGGTTTCGGGACTTAGGGTCAATTTCTCCAAGAGTGAGGTGATGGAATAGGTGAATCCCCATCACGAGGGGTTTAGTGGCTAACTTGAGGCATAAGGTGGGTCGATTGCCCACTACTTATCTTGGGCTTCCTTTGGGAGAAAAGTATAAGGGCAAATCCATTTGGGACCCCATGTTGGAGAGAATCGAAAGGAGGTTTAATTGGGTGGAAGAGGAGGTATTTGTCTAAGGGAGGCAATATTACTTTTATCAAAATCACACACTCTAGCCTTCCCATACACTTTCTCTGTTTCTATTCTGATTAGTGTTGCTCATAGAATGGAAAAACTTATGAGAGATTTTTTGTGGAATGGGAAAGAAGATACTCATAAGTTTCATCTTGTGGAACATGGGAAGATTTGTTCGCCTAAAGAGGCAGGAGGCTTGGGTTTTCATCTTCTTAGAGATATGAATGTGGATCTCCTTAGGAAGTGGTTGTAGATATTTGGGGAGGAGATGCAGAGCTTATGGTGTACTGTGATCGATAGCACATTTGGCGAGAGACAATCCGGGTGGGATAGCCAGGTTGCTCTATCTTCTTACGGTGTTAGCATGTGGAGGGGAATTGTTAACACTCGTGAGAAATTTGGTGGGGATCTTCTTTATAAGGTGGATAGGGGAGATCGAGTTCGGTTTTGGGAGGATCCGGGGTGTGCGGATGATCCGCTTCAATTCTTGTTTCCAATTCTATATAGTCTTTTAGACCGTAAAAGGGCTTTGGTTCAGGACTGCGTTGATAGAATTGATGGCTTTGTATCTTGGAATTTTGGCTTTCTTAGAGACTTTAATGATTAGGAGTTGGATAGTCTAACTTCGCTTCTTCGGGTTGGTGTGCCACCAGACATGGATATGGATGGATAAGAGAATTTGGAGGTGGGTTCCCAAGGGTATTTTGTCGGTTAGATCCTTTTACAAGCATGTTTCTCCGAGAGGTTAGGAGCTCCCATCAGCATCTTTTGTGTGGAGGGCACATATCCCATCGAAAGTGAAGTTCTTTGTTTGGACTGCCAATCTGATTGTGGACCATCTGATCAGTAGGGGGATGATGATGCCGAATAGGTGTGTTTTATGTAAGGCTTCGGCCAAATCAGTTGATCACTTGTTGATTCATTGTCGTTATACTTTTTAGGTGTGGCAGGCCTTCTTCTACCTGTTTGGTGGTGATTTCGTGGTCCCTGAGCATGTGGTGATTTGGTTCTTAGTAGCTCAATGGTTTTCTTCAAAGGGAAAGGGTGGCTCCTGTGGCGACCTCTCCCGTTCTCTATGATGCGGATTGTTTGGAAGGAGAGGAATTATTGCATTTTTTAGGGGAAAAAAGTTTTCTTCCCTGAGTTGGTTTTGAAGGTCAAAGCTTTGTTGTTTCTTTGGCCTTCCCTTTTCCCAGAGTTCAAAGGTTGTTTCTTTGAAACCTTTGTTTTTAGATGGGAAAATTTGTTAAGGAATTCTACTCCTATTGTTTAAGGGCTGGGGTCCAGCTTTTTTTTTAATGGTTCTTCCCCTTTTAATGACATTTACTGATCCAAAAAAAAACAGAAGAGTAAGCATCAACAAGCAAATCCTAAGCATCATTCAGGAAAGAAAGCAGTCTAGGGGGGCTTTCTCATATGAATTCTAATGATTAGACCATTTCAAAAACTTCCAGGTGAAGTACCATATCCCTCACCTAGACAGGGGCCTTAATCTATGAACCTAGAATTAAGTTCTGTTAGCTTTCGCCACTCAAGTTGTAATTAAGAATTTCCATATAAAATACCATTCTATGTTCCTGATACTATTTCTTTAGATGAATCAAAGTCTTAAAGGGACAAGAACCCTTCTTTTCCCTTCTTGTTGTGATAAGTGATGGGAACCGTTAAACTTTCAAATTAGAAATTTGCACCAAACCCAATACACCTATATCATACAGTATGCCCCACTGTGTTTACCAATTGTGGGACATTCAGCAAATCAAAGTTGAATTTACCCAGATATTAGAAATTATTAGGTGAAAAGTTGCACACAGGAAATCACTACAGATAGAGAAACTTACTTCAAGGCCAATTCTGTGTGTTGAAGCCGATAGTAGAAAACAGCAAGATCCCCATAGCTTTTCATTGTATCTGGGTGATCAAGACCAAGTTCTCTTTCATTGATGTCCAAAGCCTTTTGCTGGTAGATTGTTGCCTGCTTAAAATACATAACATCAATATACTAAAAAAGACGAAGATCATATCAATTGCAAAAGAGACAATCCCATGATAAAAGGCAGTCTTAATAGAGAGCTGCTCATCCTAAACAGATAAAATTAGGTAAACAATGCTTTGAATACTAAAAGATGTTAGAAATTCCTTGAATGCACTCAAGAAATTGTGAGAGCTAATTCTATAGCAATTCCTCCTATCATATGTAACATGATATTGACACATGCCAGTGTCAAACATGAAGACAAAGGCATCAAACATGGGGAAACCAGATTTATATATATAGTACAAAAAATTAAGATTTTATAGCTATTAACTTATTAAGAAATGAAAATAAATGTTTCAAAACTACAAAATATGATTAGCTATTAGCATTAGATGTGTACTTTTTCTAATTTTAAAACATTCCTGTTTCTTTCTTCTCTTTGTCAAATAAAACAATTTTCCTACTACTACAAAAGTTCTACCACATTTTCATAATGTTGTTTATCGGTTTTGTGCAATATATTTAAGTCAAATTTATGAGATATATATATGGGTGTAAAAAGTGTGTTCGACTAGTAATAGTCACAGACAAATGTCTGGCCTAGCAATATTCAGATAGGGAATGTATTTGTTATAAAACTCCTCTTTCGTGGATGCTCTGAGATCAGAAGGATATTTTCCTCTCATAAGATGTACCCATATTATACAGAAGAATAAGTGTTAACCATGGCATGGAAGTTGACACATGCAGGGACCTGCATGTTCAACACTTCATAATTTCTACTATATTAAATTGAGAAGTGTTTGAGTTTATTTCTACAAGTATGCAGTGTGTTTCAACGGACCATAGTTGTGCGCGCGCACGTGTGTGTGTGTGTGTGTGTGTGTTTGTTTACTACTATATGTCACAACACATACCTGGTTAAAGTCACCAGTATGGTAGAGCACCACAGCCAAAAGACTATATGCTCCAGCTGTCATTCGATGGTAAGGACCACATACTGCAACAAGCTTTGAGAGTGCCTTCAAAATTCAAAATGAAATATTAGAGTTTTGAATACAGAGAGACCACCAACAGAATTTTCCATGAAACCACATATAATTCCAAGAAAATAGTAGTTTTCAATACCTTGGTACCATAGTTAACAGCATCCTCTAGTTTGCCTTTGTCTAACGAAGTCTTGGATGATTCCAACAGCGTACGCCCATCTGCAGACGAGCATGCTACATGCTGTATTACAGAATCATCAGTGTCAAAGATTTCCGAATCGATGTGGACACTCAGTTTCTAACATTAGCAAATCAAGTTACCTTATAAACAGGGACCATGCTAATAATATCTGACTTCCTAAAAGGAGATGGAGTGTCCATATCATAGTCCCTAGGAACAAGCTCAAGTCCAACCTGTTAAAAGATAAGTTTGATAAAAAATGGGGGAAAGTGAAATTGACCTTAAGGCCTCAAATTTGAAAAATGAGGGGAACAAGGTATTGTGCCTTGTGGCAAAGCCCACGAAGAATGGCAAACTTTCTGAAATCCTGGCAACTTTCGTGGTTCCATCGCCACCCAAACCTCTTCAAAAGGAAGGTTTCCACCCACTTCCATTTGAGATTATCATCATTAGTTACGTCTGCATCAGCATTTTCAGCTGAAGGTGTTCCCAGCAAGATATTCAAGCATGAGGCTACAGACCCAGCCAAGTCAGCAATATCATGAACGGCTGCAACAACTGCTTGCAGTATGTGCTTATAGGCTCGAACAACCATCTCGTGTATACAGAGTGACTGTACATGAGGGAGCTTGTCCGCAAGTTCAACCTAGTGGGATGGAAAAGAGAGAAAAAAAGAGAGGCAAATCTGATATTAGAAACCTTACCCATTGAGCTCTTTTTACTATCAAAGAATATTTAGCATGAAAATGCACTGCATGTTCTGAAAAGATATAGTCCAGGAGTAAAAGGTACACTAGTATGAATAAACCTGCTGTTTAGGTGATTAGATGGTTGAGCAGCAACAGCAGTTTTAGCGAATCTAGCAGTGTAAAATCGTAAGAAAAACTAAAGCTCAAAAAAGTTAAAATCTTAACTTTCAAGAAACCCATAGCTCCCGATAGAAATATCTGTTGGCCGAAAAAGTGAGCTTACTGAAAGCTCTCATGGAGAGCCTTCAACTGACACCCATTGTTTACTGTTTTGAAGATTCATCAGCGAATATTTTCAAATTAACAAGAAAAAGTTCAACTAGAAACTCATTGCATTTTGAATGAGCTTAACACCCAATATATATATCAACTAGAAACCTGCACAAACACCCAATATATGTATCAGGTGTATGTGCAGAGGTTTATTTGTTGCATTTGCAGCAAGTAACTCCCAACTCATAAAAAGTTCAATCCAGGGTGTTTGAACCATAAAACATAAGCAAAACACTTTCAGTTCGCTTACATGAGAAAACACCATGGATACAGTGGAATGAGGGATATTTCAGGTGTTGCAAGTTGCAACCCACAATACCACTATAATAAGCAACCACAAATTATTTGATAATGCTCCTTTGTAAATACTTTGCCGTTGAATCACAAGAAATAGTCGATAGTTGAGTAACCATTTAAAAGATTTTTGAGAAATCTTTCAAGTGAACTCAATTTCTGGTGAATGGACACTAAGAATTATAAGTTCCTGAACGTTTCAACAAAACCTAGTAACATTTTCAAGGTTTTGAGATTTTTCAAAATTTACCAGTCTTCTTGACCAACACATTAATTGAAGAAACACATGAAATAATTAGAGGAAGATATAGAAGCATTTACCACGCGTCCCAAGGAACACATTTGCAAGCCCCTGGTGTGCATAAAATCCGTTAATGTCCTCCCATCAACCGGTGAAAGTTCGAGGGAGCCAAAATCTGCTACCTAGTAAAAGTTGAAGTAGCACCCGAATCAAATACACTAATTCCCAGAAAATCTCAGGGCCAAGGGATTCTTCAATATCAAAAGAAGATAATTTTACCAGTTTCGGAATTGCAGTATCAGCGTAGTATTTATGTGCCATCTCAATTAGCTCATCAGGTGACTGTCAACATGCACGGAACAGACCAAATATAAGATTAGAATATCAGAATTCTACATACAATGAAGAAAGTAAAATTTCCTAAATAAGCTTGAAAAGATAGACTAAACTTTTTAACTCCTTAAGCCACCTCCTCAAGAAATGAGTTAGCTAAACCAGGTTTCAAGAGAAACAACAATATTAAATCGAGTTGAGCATATGCCATTTTTAGAGGAATCAGCAGAGCAAACCTTGAGGTGAAGACCAGTTTCTGATTCTTTCAGACGCAGAAATGCTGCTTCAGAAAGCAGCTTCCTCAACATCATTTCCTTTTCCAAGTCTTCTTTTTCTAATTCCTTCTGATCAGCAGTATCTGATTTTTTGCTCATGTTAGAGCCATTACAGGTATTATTTTCTTTTCCCTGATCAACTTTGCTGCTCTTGTCGTCTGTCTTCTTCTTTATTTCCTTTAGCAGTCCCCCTTGCTTTCCAAGACCCTTGACAGTTGGTTCAACTTTCACTTCTTCAGTTTTCTTAGACTCGGCCTTCCCTGAAGCTTGGTTTTGTAAATGTTGCACCCAACATGCTCCTAGCTCCCATCTGATAGACGTCCTGTGTTTAGTGGCTTCTCCTTGCAACTCCGCCAGACTGTCCCCTAGTACTTTCCTCACCAAAGACCTAGCAGACCATAAATCTTCAAAATCTGCATTCTGTGAGCGTTGAACTCCACTAGATGATTGAGGTGTGGATGACTTGTGTAATAGCATTCTCAAACTGAAAAGTAATTTAAAAGTAAACCATTATCAATAAATCAATGACCGATACATTAATTTGAGTTGGAAACAAGATGTGTATTCTCTAAAAAAGGCAGTATCTACAGTATTATGTTTATTTATGTACAACTGACATGAATTTGACATAAACAACTGACTTTCATTTGACAAAGACATCCATGTATATATACCCTCCTGAATTCCATAAACACTCAATAATTATCAGGCCCAAGGTGCCCCAGATACTTACCTATTGACATTCAAGGCATTGGCACCTCCCTCGGGCTGATCCTCGATGTCAATGTCTTGGGGAATAGGACTCCCTTCCGAGTTAACCTCTACCAGAACTTTCACAACAGCACTGTATCCGCAATGTCTAACTACCACTACACCTAAAGTAGCAGTATCCTGCAAGATCACTACGCTACATCAAGGTTTAACATGAACTGCTTCAAGATTTCAAAATAAGAAGCATCCTAAGTACGCTTAACAATCAAATATGCAGAAAAGAGAAAATAAACCATTTACTTACATGAACTGTGGCACTTTCATCTGCTGTTATCCCTTTAAATAAATTTCTCTGAGCAAGTTCCTCTGGTGACATTCCGAGAGCCTGACTTCCGTCATTTTTACCATCTAATTTTGTGCTTGCATCAGGCATGTCTCTTGTTACACTAATCCTTAAATCCCCTACTTGTTCCTCATGCAAGATTGAAGCAGGGTTACAATTTTGAGAGAATTTATTACTGTTAATGAGACGCTCGATTGCTGCAACGACTTTAAAAACTGAAACGTCGACAAATAGACTGTGAAGTAAAAAAGCTTTCCGATCTCGGATTTGTCTCTCCTCCGCTGTCTTACAAGGCATAGACGCCAGAATCAAGAATTCTCTTGCCCATTTCCTATGATCGTGCTTCCCGTCTCTTCCTTGACCACCTCCATTTCCTCCCCAGCTTTCATCCTCCACGGGAAGTGGGGGAAAGACAGATGGGTTATCGGCGACAATGGGAGGGACGACCCACGTGTTCGAGCGGAAACCATAAGGAAGATTCCCAAACTGAAATCAAACATGCATAGCTATGGACTCTTCTTCGCAGAAAAAGATTTCAACTTATAATTCTAATATGAAATTGTCTCACCTTATTGTGCTCAGTGAAAGCTTTCATGAGTGACTTGTAAGCCTGCAAAGCAAAATTGACATAAAGACTACTTGAGGTCTTAAATAAACACATCAAAGAATGCTTGAAAGAAAAAAAGAAAAGAAAACAAGAAAATTAGTATAAAACTCACCGCGTCAAAAGCCCGGCTTATCTGCTGCAGCAAACATACAAGGGAGTGACTGAGGAGAAGCTGTTTTCCAGCAGGGTAAAACCCTCTTCGGCAAGCAACAATCGTCACTGGCTTCCCATTGCACACTCGAACCTGCACATACACCCGATACATATATTACCACATGTTCCCACCCCAATTTTTTTTTTTTTTTTTTAACAATTGGAATGGATTTACACCATCACGATGTTAAATATCATTATCATAGTGAGTTTCCGTGACACCAAAAAAGCTGCATATGTCCTACTATAAATTAGAATAAATCATGGTTTAAAAGGATGGTATAATGCCATTGTAACTTATACTGGTAACGCCCCTATACTGTTACTGGTATTTACCATTTTTTACCATTAAAATACCAGTGTCTAGTAAAATAATGGTAACGATTGCCTACCATTAAACGGTCTCTTTAAAACGTTGAATAAATTACGCTAAGAGGAGCATCTCATGTATGAGTACTCGATACAAAACGTCCTTCCTCAAGCACAATATCCTGACCCATGTCGACCCACCAATGAATGGGTCTCACCAAGGAGATTTCCTTAGGCCAGAATCAGCATGACAAATGATTTTTAACCATCTTATTTGTACATTATTTTTATTGGAGCTTTTACTAGAATATAATGATCAAGATCACACTGATTTTGGCCCTTTAGATCTCTTAGCTAGTGATAGGGACCCATTAGATCTTGGGTCCAGATCCTCTGCATGTCAGCCAAGTGTCCACATATTCATATTGTGCTTAGGGACGATCATACTCTAGATTTCCCCAACTATATTACTGGAAAATTCACTCTGTGTATTGTATAAATTATGAACTCGGAAAAACGATATCCGATAAATATGTATCGGTGTTTAATACCATGCTGACCATAAAACCCCAAGAAGGAAAAATGTAAAACACTCACATCGATTTGAAAGAAATCGTCGTCGGTTTTGTCCTCGAGGAACGGACGTGATGACCTCCGAATGTCTGCAAAAGAACCCACAGTACAATCAAACAAACAGACCCCAAATTCAATTTCTGTAAATCAGGAAGAGTGAAAGGAGAGAAAACCTACACTGAACCGGGGTCGCAAGATGCGAAAACGAGAAGAAATCGTAGAATTGGCCGAGCTTTGGCGGAGGACACATGGAAGCCATGTCCCCCTTCTCTGTTTCCTCCGTCGCTGCGTCGACAGCGACTGAAGCCTCCGTTTTCCCCTCTTTGCTGCTCACTTTAACACCATCATGTCCTCCTTTATGGTTCCCATTAATGGTGGAACTCGATTTCTTGCTCCCCATTTTGGATTTCGAATTGGGTTCAACTCCGTTCTCTGCGAGCGAGTCGACAGAGGCTTCCCCATCGTTCGAACCGGGTTCTTTGGAGTTAGCTCGTCCGCCATGTTTGGGGGATGAAGAAGTGAAGGAAGTGGTGCAGGCAACGATGTCTAGAAGTCGTCGTACGTGATCGACCGCGAGCCCCTCAGTGTAGTCCTCTGCGAAAGCGGGAAAGCTTCTGGTTTTAAGTTTGCAGAGCTGATTTGATACTCCCGGTTATTATTTAATATAATGGTTCTAGGGTTCCAAGCCGTCGATTACAGCTTCTGATCCCGCATTTATTATATTAGATTAGGGACGGATGCACTAAATCATTTGGAGAAAATTGCTGAGTGTGTCGTTTAGATGTTACCTTCAACGATGGACAGGAGAGAGGGTTTGAGAGAGACGATTTCAACGGAGTCTTTCAGTCGAGCTCCTCGCACCTGTTTGATGGAGAGAGGTCGTTAGTCGTTAGTCGTTAGCCGTTAGCCGTTAGTCGTTATTCCTTATACTTTAGTCCACTTGCTATCGTGCGCTGGAGCATATTGGACCTTTTTTTTGTTGGGATCTTAAAGAGCTGTTTTGGTGCAACGATAATTGATGGAAATTTTGTAACACGCAATACGTGACCCAAGGGCGTCAGGCAATGCTGTATGTACCACGTGTCACACACATAGATAGGATGTTTTGCCCACTCTTTGGTGGACCTATGGACCAAAATTCAGCCTGGTGATTTCTAGCCGTTGGATTTGAGTATCCCAAAAAATGCTAGAATAAAAATAAGGCTAAAAATCAATCCATGAAAAGAATAAAACCCAACAGCTAGAGATCATCAATCAGGTTGATTTTTGTTCTGTAAGTCCATCAAAGAGTCTGCAAAACATCTGCACGGTCTGTGGTCTCCAAGAGTGTGACACATGGCACATACAGCCAGTAGCGTAGCCAAGATATTTTGGGTGGGCAAAGTGAAGCGACAGTCAATTGACAAAGTCAATAACAGCTGATGACGGACCATAGTATGTGCCACGTGGCACGCTCTTAGAGACACTGACCGTATGGATGTTTGGACCATCCCTAGGTGGACTCACCATCTAACCGTTGAATTTGACTTTTTTTCATAGAAATATTTTTAACTGTTGGATTCAAACATAATTTGGGGTACTTGGATCCAATGGTTGAAAAACACTAGCGAGGCTCAATTTTGATATATAGGTCCACCTAGGAATGGGCCAAACATTGAAATTGAGGGTGGGCAACCTAAGAGTGTCGTACTGGCTGAAACTGTAGACACTCTTTCAGCCCCACTGAGCCATAATGTTTCACCATCCTTAATGGACCCATAACGTAAAAATAGACTAATTGGTCATTTCTAGCCATTGGATTTGATCGTGTTTTATATCATGGGCTTGGAACCCATTATGGGCATGTTTATGAAGCCCATGATGACAATAATGCTCAAATAAACGGCAGGAAATCACCAATCAGTCTGATATGTATCTAGTGTGTGGGTCAACAAAAAGATGGGCAGACATGAATGGCAGTGGACAAGTCTTCCTGGATTTTACGATCGAGGTAGGGTCCACAATCCACATCCAATACAGGCCAGGCCCACATATACTCGTGGAACACACCTACTAGTTAGAAAACAACATGGAGGGTAGTTGGAGAAGGTAGCTACACTCTTCCCTTTGTGTGTGAACTGATCCGATATGATTAGATCGGTTTCATGTCTGATCCCATTCGATCCGATATGCCATAAATATAAAAAAAAAGTATATGGAAAAAATTTGTATATAACATTTAGAATACGAAAGAAAGACCACCTATATGTAATTTATATATCGTGTCCATATCGGATCGGTATAGGGTCGATCCGGTACCGATAGGATCGATTCAGATCGGATCTCCGGGTCGATCCGTTCCATTGCCAGCCCTAAAATCATGGGTGGTTAAGATTCCATCATGTGTCATATGGTCCCCACCGTTCACAGAAAAAGACACGTACATCAGTTTTATCTGTTTTTTAACGAAAATTATCCAATGTTTCTGATCTCAGACTTCTCAGTTATGGGGACCACCGACTGGGGTTGACAGTTATGAAAACTATGTTCGCCAAGTTGGTATTCCATGGAGTAAAACTTCTGTCACAGCGTTCTGACAGATGCTTCTATCACAATGGAAATCAGAGGCCATGTGGCACACTCTTAGTGGACTTGGACTGTATGGATGTTTGGCCAGTCCCTCGGCGGACCTATAAACCAAAAATCAACCTGATTAGTGATTTACGACCTTTGGATCTTTGCACCCCAAATAACGCTCAATAATGCTCGAATTCTCACCCTTACAATCACCCCACGAAAATAACTTCAATGGAATTACTTAGAAATCACTAATCAGGTTGATTTTAGGTTTAGAGGTCCACCAAGGGACAGTCCAAACATCCATACGGTTAAGAGTCCACTAAGAGTGTGCCACATGGCCTGTGAATTTCCTTGTGATAGAAGCATCTGTCAGAACGCTGTGATAGAAGTTTTACTCGTACTCTATGTGTAGTCATTTCACATTGGGATTCGTTTGGGCTGAGTAGCGCCCTACACTGGACACAAACTCTTTTAATTTTTGAAATTTAAAATTTTCTAAAATAAGGGTTGTAAGGGGTACGTGTCAACAGGATAGGCGCTGATCAGCACACTACTCGGCAAAATGAACTCTTCGACCTCGCCTGATTTCCTGCATTCGGATGCATTTTGCACTCCGATGCAAATGCGGTGAGTTGCATTGCAGTCACTTACCACGGTTTTTGGGGGGCTGCACAAGATTGCATCCATTTTCTTAAAGAGTTGCAAGGACTTGGCAACCACCTGCACGCGAGCTCATTTGCACACCCCCCAACCAATCACAGGTAATTCCAAAAAAACCATGGCAAGTAGGTGCATTGCATCCGATTTGCATTGAACCAAGCAGGGCCTTCATATTGAATGATTTCCTAAGTCGTGATGTAACAAGGTAGAAGTATAGCGTTTTTTTGTAACTCACGGCTGCCATCTGGGCCCACTGACCGCATGTAGACATTCACATACAAAATCAGCTTGTTAGATGATTTTTAGCCGTTGAATTTAATATCCAAAAATTGATTGAATCCAACAGCTAGAATCACGCCATATGCTATCAGTGGGCCCAGAGGAGTAACAAAAAATGGCTATATCTGACGCCAAAGATCGCTATACCCTACCTTGTTATATCTTTTTCCTAAAGATAATTCTTGTAAACTATACGAGCCCGAGTTTGCTTCCGAAGTTCCCGTCAAAAAATCCAACGTGGCATACTCTTTCAGGCCCACAGATTCATGCATGTTTTGCTTCACCTCTCGATGAACCTATACACCAAAAATCAGTTTAATTAGTGATTTCTAACCGTTAGATTTGAGAATTTTAATGGAGTGACCTGGCCGCTAGATTTTGAGTGTTTTTTGGTTGCTAAATCTAACAGCTAGAAATCACCAATCAAGCTTATCTTTGCTGTACTGGTCCATCAAGAAGTGGGCCAAACATCCATAACGTCAGTGGGCCTGAAAGAGTGCTCCGTGTGGCATGTTACAAATTTGTTTCCCAAAACAATCGTACAACTGGTGCGTATTCATATCCATCTGAACCATCCAATTGAAATAGAGACCGCCTATAAAAATTGAATGAATTAGTCAGACCCCCATGTATTTCTTTAAATTAAGTTCATCTCCCTTGACCATTAGTCAACTATGTTGACCAATACCCGAATGTAATCTTCCTGGACCATTTATGGAACGGTTACGAGACGACCACGAGGTTGATTTTTGGTTATTATTATTATATTATTATACTACCGAATTATCTTCCTCTTCATTGATCTTACTACACCCCTTCACCCACCAGCGCATTATAGTGAGACCATTTACGGTAGGGAGCAGCAATATATAACAAATTAGCAATATAACATACCTCGTGAGATAAGGAGTAATTGGTCAAGTGACATGTCTCAACATGGACGGCTAAAAGTTTCCGGACGTCCAAGATCTTGTCCGTTGATATCCCCTGTGACCCACAAAAAATGTAGAGTGCAATCAATTACAATCCAAAGCTTAGTTAACGTACGCCCACGGGATACATTAATTTCAGGTGGCTTAAGAAAGGCCATGGAAAGCTACCTAAGCATTTATAGCTCAAAATAAAACGGAAATGATGGGGGGGGGGGGGGGGGGGGATAGCGTAGTAAGCACCCCCGGCGTATATAAGAATAATAGTCCATACCTTAAGCGTGACCTGAGTGTAATCCGGAGTCTCAACAGTAATGTCGAGCACAGTTGGCAAAACTGTAATATTTGCAAAAACAACAAAATTAGTAAAAAAAAAATGTTCCAAGAAAGAAGAAAAGATTTGCAGAGTTGCAGAGATTCAACCTTTTTCTTCCTTTTTCTTCTTCTCTCCTCCCTTTGTTTTGTGAGGCTTCGTTTTTCCTGTCTTGGGAGCCATCGCGCATCAAAGCGCTATACTCTCACAAAATTTCGATAAAAAAAAAAACTCAAATTTGTCACTCTATTGACGATGAAGATTTTCTACATCAAAACATTAGAAATTGATCCAAAAACCGTTCAGAGAAATACAAATTGGATTCAATCTCTCTGCACCCGGATATTCCGTATGAACTAATTCTCCTTCAGATGGATCAGAATCTGTTCTTAGGATTTAGATTGAGAGAAAGAGTCGTAAATGCAACAGATGAATTGAAGAGAGAGAGAGAGAGAGAGGATTTAGAGAGGGAGAGGGAGGAGGAATAGAAAAAAGTGAAGTAAAGAGAGTGGGGTTGTAGGGAGGGAGCGTGTGTTTAAGAGAGAGAGAGAGAGTGAAAGAGAGAGAGAGAGAGAGAGAGGGGGATGTAGGTAGCTAGGTAAGAGACTGTGTAGGGTGAGAGTTCACGATCGAGAGAGTGTCGAGAGAGAGAGAGGATGGATAGATAGAAGGGATGGATAGGATAAGGTACCCCCACCGCTCGGCCCTCACAGGCTCACACAGACGAGATGACAAGAATGTGAGGCTATCGTTTCAGGCCTCTCATTTCTCTTCTCTCAACAGATTTACTCTCTCTCTCTCTCCCTCATCTGAGAAATTTGGGAGAAAAAGAAAATGACACGTTAGCTTGAGGAAACCTCAATTGTTGCCCACTAATCCCCGTCCCACTCACGCCAAACTTGCTGTTCGCTTACAATCATAGCCACGTGGAACACTCTTATAGTACTCTGACCGTATGGATGTTTGCCCAATCCCTACTTGGACCTACAAACCAAAAATCAGCCTGATTACTGATTTCAAACCTTTAGATCTTTCTACCCCAAATAATGGTCAATAATCAACCAATGAAAAAACAAAACTCTAATAATATGCCACGTGGCTCAAATTTTGGGCAATTCGTTTCAAGATCGGAACCAAACTGGAACGGATATTTAAATATAAGGTTAAAATTGTCATATTATCAAGATTGGAACTGAGGAGGGAACCAAAACAATTGGTTCCGGATCCAAATTCATCATTTTGAGAACCAAAACCAATAGGAACTGAAACCGATAAGAACTACCAATTTTGGTTCTGGTTCTGGGTATTAGAGTAAAAGTTGCATGACCGCCAATCGTCATATAAGCTCTGACCACCCATAATATAAGCCACGTGGCACATATTTGGAGGATGCTGACCGTATGGATGTTTGGCCAATTCCTAGGTGGACCTACAATCAAAAATCAACCTGATTAGTGATTTCAAACATAAATAATGCTGAAATACCCATAGATCAAAATTACTCCAATCCAACGCTTAGAAATCACTAATCAGGTTGATTTATTGTTTGTGGTCCACCTAGGGATTGGCCAAACATCCATACCGTCGTGCAGTGCAAGCTACTCTTGGTATCTTAGTAATCGAACCAGAACCGAACCATTGACAGTACCCTTACCCCTTGGTGAACCCCCACAACAAAATCAACCTAATAAGCTGATTTATAGCCGTTGGATAGAGGTGGGGCAGACGTTGATGGGTCACTAGATCTCCATAGAATGTGCCAATGTAGCAATCTGTGCAGTTATAAGTGTCAACACCTCATGTTTCCTCTTATTATTGTTCTTTGGACAAATGATTGAATTAACGATTACAATGCGTCCACGTCACTAGTTTTCGAGAAACTGACATCAAAGAAAGAGGTAAATTGTGTCATCCAATCAGTTAAAGCCAGTTGTACTCTAGTTAAAGTAGCTGTGGGGTTCCTAATAATTGCCCTTATTAACCAATCCTAGGCCAACATCAGGCAATGTAAAAGCAATAGTACTGCAGGGGTGATGACAGCCACAATATGAGCCATGTGGCATAATCTTAGAGGACGCTGACCGTATGAATGTTTGGCCAATCCCTAGCTGGACCTACAAACCAAAAATCAACCTGATTAGTGATTTCTAAGCGTTGGATTGGAGTCATTTTCATGGGTTGAGTTTAAACTGTGGGAATTTGGTCATTATTGACCATTATTGGGGGGCACAAAGCAGCAAAGATTTGAAATCGCTAATCAGGCCGATTTTTGGTTTGTAGGTCCAGCTAGCGATTGGCAGAACATCCATAAGGTCAGAATGCTCTAAGAGTATGCCACATGGCTCGTATTGTAGCTATCATCATCGACTTTCGACCCAAGTAAAACTTTGATGACAGCAGGCTGTCATCGAAGCCGGTGATAACTGAGGAGTTCCTGACAGATGAATGCTTTTTGCCAAGTACCCATGTGAGTGTTTTTTAAGACTTTTTGGAATTTTTATTGCAAAAGTAAAAAAAAAAAAAAAAAAAAAAACGTGTACTTAGAAAAAGCACTCAGGTACATGCCGAGAACTCGTTGGCTGTCACGGGTTTTGATGACCCCGTTGTCATCAAAGTTTTATTCCTTTGGACCCTATCTTATGGGTGATTGTAACCATTAACATTTTAGGGTTTACCATTTTTATCAATTTTTGGTGCATTCTGACATTTTTTGGTGTTCTGGCTCGTGTAGTTTTATGTGACGTGTGTGTGGATATGCTTTTTGACGAGTAAAACTTCCATCACACGAAATTGTAAATCACACAAAACACAGCCAATGAGTTCTCGGCACGTACATAAGTGCTTTTGCAACGTACCCATGTGCTTTTGCTTTTTAGGTGTACGTGCGGAGAACTCATTGGCTGTGTTTTGTGTGATTTGCAATCCCATTGTGACAGAAGTTTTACTCCTTTTTGATGATTCCTATTCATTGGTTTTACTACAAACTAACTTATGGATTGTAAGTTATGAGTTTTTGAAAATTACGCCAATGGTTACTCACCTCTGCCCCTCCATACCCACTGACCACATGGATATTTAGCCCACCCCTTGGTAGATATCCATACCAAAAATCAGCTTGTTTTGATGATTTCTAGCCATTGGATTTAGTACACAAAGATATGGTTGAATCCAAACAGTTAGAATCACACCTTAAAAAGTGCTACAATCTAATGGCTAGAGATTACCAATCAGGGGTGATTTGTGGGGTGTCTATCCACCAAGGGGTGGGCTAAACAACCATGAGGTCAGTGGGCCCGAAGGGGAGTAGAAGTAAATAAAATCACTCTACCTGATGCTATTTGTGGTCATGTCTACCTCATTACATCTTTTTTCAAAAAATAATCTTAGGGTCGGGCTCAATGACAATCTCCCGTTACATGACACAATATAAGACACGGGGCACAAGACTCTAACTGTATGGATGTTTGGCCAATCCCTAGGTGGACCTACAAACCAAAAATCAGCCTGATTAGTGATTTGTAGGCGTTGGATTGGACTTGTTTTCATGGGTTGATCTCAACTGTGAGAATTTGAGCAATATTTGAGGTACAAAGATCCAATGCCTAAAAATCACTAATCAGGCTGATTTTTGGTTTGTAGCTCCACGTAGGGATTGGCCAAACATCCATACGGTCATAGTCCTCTAAGAGTGTGCCCCATGGTTCATATTGTGTCCTGTAACAGGAGCCTGCCATTTTAGGGCTATCACTGGAGCCGACCCATAATCATATAAAGACCAATATAATTTCAGTAAAAGTGACTCTTGTTTATCCCCCATACCGAAGTGTTCAATATCACCTGAAGGAGTACACTGACCATTCACCTGAAAATAAAGACTTGTTTAACCATCATCACTCTTCATTACGAAATGTGGTTGAAAGAGGATTTGGGATCTTAAAGAAAATGTTTCGTATGTTGGATGCTGAACCATTTTAGAAATATGAAACACAGGTAGATGTGGTACTAGTGTATTGTATTATACACAACCACATCATGGGAGTGGATCCGATTGACTCTATTATACTTGAGGTAGATGCAGAACAAGAAACACAAACACATAGAAAACAAAGAACATTAACACAACAAGAAGAAAGGGAAGGGTATAAAAAAAAAGAGATCTTATAGATATTGCGATGTATAATGCCTATACAGGGCAATGATGATTGAACAATATAAAAAATATACAAAATTATTTATTATTTTTAATTATACGATATTGAACACGTTATATTTAGGAATGGATCTGCATGAGGCTGTAAATGAAACACATGAAGATAAAAAGAATGGTCGATTTAGATGGATTCTCAAAGCTGATCAAGTGCTCTTGTGCTCTTTGATGTACTTAGTGAGGAAGTGAGACAAGGTAGAAAATCGGATAAGACATTCAAGAAGTCATCATACGTAGCTATAGCAGATGCAATGAATATGTAGTGAATGAAGTAGTTAAGTGTCCTCACAAATGTACACCTGAAAATATGAAACATCATCTCAAGACCCACAAAAGAATTATAGTAGTATTAAGATGCTTCGTTTAAAAAAGAATCTGGTTGGAATGAAGAAATAAACATGATTTTACCGTCGGAGGTCAAGTATACAAGGATTATGAAAAGGTAAATTATATCATTTTATTAGTTAATAAGATAAATTTATAATATTATATTTAGTTTTGCAAGCTAATTATGATTTTTCTTTTAGGGATTTCCGAAGCATGCGAAATTTTTATAAAAGAAGATTGAAAAATTTGAAGAGCTAGCTGGCACTTACATGTGGGATGATCAAGCTACTCGTAGCTTTGTCAAATCATATGGTGATGTTGGTGTGGAGTTAGATGATGCCAAAGATGATAATGTAAGATGCAGACTTCGAGATCAAGGACCTTGAAGATGACTTGCAAACCAACGAGTCGCAGACTTCAACACGAAGTGGTACATCATCTCATAATCGACAACATGAGAAAAGGAGCCGTAGCAATGATGATACACTAGAACAAATAGCAAAGAATATTGATGAGGTGGCCAAAGCTTTGAAGAACCTCGAGAACCAAAGCATTGAGCCAGATCTTTATGATATAGTAATGATAAATAAAGGTGTAGACTTCGATGATGAGTTCCTCATCTTTACATATAACCACCTGATGTTGAATGCACCAATTGCATGGTCTTTCTTGGCTAGAAAACCAAATCATCAACAAATATAGTAAAAGGATTTTAGATCGCAAATGAGTGATTATTGAGTTAGTTGATATTAGAATTAGCGAATCAAACTTTATAGTAATAATTACACTATTTAAAACTGTATTTAATTTAGTTGTTGTGTTGCTATTTTAATACAATTAGATGAGTTATGGTATTTAGAACATTGTTTTTTGTTTATAAGACAATTTGTTTATGTTTATAAGAAATTTGTTTTTGTTTACATGTTCACTTTTGTTAGGGGAATTTATTGTGCTTATAACTTATATTGTGATGCTTGTATTTTAGGGTTGGAGTATATATATATTTCAAAACAATCCCAGTGATCCAAACACCGTAAACATTTTTTTTTCAGGAAAATTGAGCTTTTTTTTCATTGCCATATGCCAAATCATTTTTTTTTATAGGTTACGGCTTTTCTAAGAAAAATCATGATTCAAAAAATAAATAACTTAGAATCTGATTTTTCCGCGAACCAAACATAGCCTTAGGGTGCGTTTGATTGCCAAGTAGGAAAATTGCATTTTCCTTGGGAGAACACAACTATCCCTTGTTAGATATAGCCGTTTTAAATCTGTATAATTTTACGTACCAAGCTATTTAAATCTGAATAATTTTCCCTAGTAAGCCCGGAATTCATTTCCCATCTAAATAGGTGAAAATTCATTTCCACCTGAAAATACGCCTTTATTTTCTCATATGATTGAAATAGGTGTTGTCGGTTGCAATCAATCAGCCATTTAGGCAGTTCCGAGATGTATTTTTTCGGAAAACTTTTGTGCAATCAAACACGCCCTTAGATGAATTATGTAACTAACTGAATATTTCATGGTCATGTATGTTATTTCATCAAAAAAAAATTAAAAGTTATAGTTTGGTACCCAACATTCGGGCTTCAAATATTTCAAATATTGGGGAAGGTCACTTGGCTTTAGATACAGAATAGATGCATTCATAGCCGTCACCATCTCTGTAAAAGTGACACGTGTCAACGAAACTAATGCTAAGAACTTTTGTTCCCGAAAACACCGGCAAGCTTGATTTTTATTTTTTTGGCTTCTTTGCTCGTGAGAACGCTTCTGTCCTACAAAACGACTTCCGAACTTCCGGCAAATATCTGTTAGAGACGTGTCACATCCCCAGTGGAACATGTCCCATCTATCTATATTTCATCCCTATCTGTTAAAGATCGTTCACCTTAGTCTTTTGGAGTAAAACGTGTGAAAGGATGTTGTGATGGAAGCCGGTCACAGCACTCAATGCGAGACACGTGGCATACGATCGGCACTGACCGTATGGATGTTTGGCCAGTCCCTCGGTGGACCAACAAACCAAAAATCAGTCTGATTAGTGATTTACAACCTTTGGATTTTTGCACTCAAATAACGCTCAATAATTCTCAGATTCTTACCGTTAAAATCAACTCATTAAAATAACTTCAATAGAATCGGTTAGAAATCACTAATCAAGCTGATTTTTTGTGTAGCGGTCCGTCGAGGGACTGGACGAACATCCATACGGTCATCGTCCTCTAATAGTATGCCACGTGGCTCGTATTGAGTGCTGTGACCGGCTTCCGTCACAACATCTTGTGACACAAGTTTTACTCGTCTTTTGGATCTTTCTAGTAATGAAATAGATCTCACGGCTACTATTAAATTTGTTTTTTTTTTTTTGTTTCACTTAATTTGCGTGGTAGGTCCCGAACGAGAGACAACAAGATTTACCAAAGAAAAAAGAAGTGCAATTATTTTTCTCTCCCAAGGTTTGTCCGATAATCCATCATGAGGTTTTTTTTTTTTTTTTTTCAGATCATCATCATGAGTGTTGAAGTTATTTTCTTGGGTTGGTTTTAACGGTAGGAATTTGAGCGTTATTTGGGTGCAAAGATCTAAAGGTTGTAAATCACGAATCAGGCTGATTTTTATTTGCAGGTCCACCGAAGGACTGGCCAAACATCCATACGGTCAGCTACCCTCTAATAGTGTGCCACGTATTGTGGGAGAAATTTTTTGAATCGGCCGAAATTTAGAAGCGGCTATCATGTGCCCAATCATATTGCACTAGGTACATCAAGGAAAACCTGGTGCAAAATCATTTCCCCCTACGTATAGGTGTACCTGGTGCAATATGATTGGACACATTGTGGGCTGTGACCAAAGTTTTACTCGGCCTACAAACTAAAAATAAGGCGGATTGCTAATTTCGTGTACCTGGTTTAATATATTTGGATGCATGATGAAGCATTGTGGGCTGTGACCTAGGGCTGGCAATGGATCAGATCGAACCCGAGACCTGATCCGAAAAAACCGGGTCCGGAACTTTATTTTTTGTTATCGGATCGGTACCGGATCACAGATTGTCGATCTGATGCCTTATCGGATCGGTACCGGATTGACCTTGTGCCGATCCGATATAGACCGGTATATATCCTATATATAAAATATATTATATAAATATATATTTAAATACATAAAGGTATTTAATTATATATTATTTAAATATATGCCTAATGGAATGTATATGATAAACATATAGGATCGGATCGGATCGGATTGGACCCGGAACCGATCCAATCATATCGGATCGGTTCCAAAACTGAATTTTATTGATCTGATTGGGTCCGGATCAATTGGATTCCTTATCGGATTGGTACCAAATCAGTACCAATCCGACTCGAACCCGATCCATTGCCAGCCCTACTGTGACTGAAGAGTCTTTATGGTTTGTTTTCTACCTTGAGTTTTGAGCATTATTTAGCCAATGAGAAAACAACATTGCCAATAAAGTCCCTGTACCTTGGACCATGTGATCATTCTTTAATAATGATCCATGTACTTGAGATATTTAATTATTTTTTTCGAACATTGAGTTTGACACCATTGATGATTGGCCATATTATGAGCCATGTGGCACACTCTTAGAGACTACCGACGATATAGATGTTTTGCCCATCCCTATCGGTGCGTGTCCTTTTGTGTGGGCGGGACCTTCAAATTTTGAAGGTCCTCGAGACCAGCGAATCTTTTCTCCTTCACATTTGAGATAAATTGTTAAATTTGTGTAATGACAAAACAACCCCTAAAAAGTAAGAAATTAAAAAAGGGTAATTCTATTTGCACCCCAAAAAATCTATAAGCACCTAATACATCCCTCTCTTGGACGAAAATGCCCTCCCTTATAAGGGAGGGAATGAAAAAAAGCACCCCATTTTCCCCTTTCTCTCTTCCCTCTTCTCCCTTTCTCCCTTTCTCTCTTCCCTCTTCTCCATTTCTCCATTTTCTCTTCCCTTTCTCATTGGGTTTGTTAGGGTGAGAAGTACCGACGATAAGAAACGCGCAAGTCGACGCTGCAACCGTTCACCTCCTCCATTGTCGTCGTCTCCGTCTCCCACTTACAGAACAATCTCCCACTTGCAAAATAAACAATGGAACAATTCAAAAGAGGTTCGAGTCATCTTTATTTGTTCTTTTGATCTTTTTGATACTGCTAAAATAAGTGTTTATTACAACACAAATCAGTTGTTGTTAATAAATTTATTTTATTTACATCTCTTGTTTGCATACCCCAGATTTTGAAAAATCTTGTTTGCTTTTAAGGTTAAAGAGTGGAAAAATTTTGTTTGCTTTTAGGGTTAAAGAGTTAATTTTAAATTTAGATTCTCTTTTTTTAATCTCGCAAAGTTATAATTTTGTTAAATTTTGATATAACTTTTGGCAAATTTATTTGGTAATTAGGATTTTGGTAGGATTTAGCTTCGTTGTTGTGAGATTTTAGGTTAAGAGGACATTTATTTATTCATATTTAGAATTTAGGATTGGTAATTTTAAGTAAAATAGTGAAATTTCTGAAACTGATTGTGTGTGTCTTAATCTATTAATGTAGGTATAATGCGTCGATCTCAACGTCTTGTTGATAAGCAAGGGGAAAGCAGTACATCCACCCCGACTAGACGGCTTCCACCGACGGCGTCTGAAAGAAGACGTCGTAATCCACCACGACAACCCCAAATTGAAAAGCACGAAGAAGAAGATGATCAGCAACAAGAAGAACAATATGAGCAAGAAGACGATCAAGAGCAAGAAGAACAGTATGAGGTAAAAGACGATCAACAAGAAGAGCACTTTGAGCAAGAAGAAGAAGTTGATGAAGAGTCTGAAGATGAAGAAGCAGGTGAAGCATACCCCAGAGGTCCGGTAGATCCATCAGTATTGAAAAGTTTTAAAACTCATGTAGCACATGATATATGGAAAAATAAGGTAAATATCAATAGATATACTGAATCTATTATTCATCTTGTGTTGATAATGTTTACTTCTGATACATTTAATCATTTGTAGGAACGGCCCCCACTGAAATGTATTCAACACACGTCAAAATTATTGGGTTGGGATTGGACAGAAGAGAGATGTTGGTTTCAAAGTAGAGTAGAAAATTCAGGGTTAGTCAATTTGGTCACTTATTCATATAAAAGAGTAAACAACGCTATAATATCGGCGTTTGTTGAGAGATGGCAACCCGAGACCAATACCTTTCATCTCCCATTTGGTGAGATGACCATCACATTGGATGACGTGTCCCATATTATGGGTATGCCCGTTCATGGCCGTGCGATGATGTGTGAGAAATTAAGTTTGACTATTGGCGAGGCTGCTAAACTACTTGTGAAAACGTTGGGAGTTAAAAGGGAAAAGCCATAGCAGAGCTAAATTTTAACACAGGATGCATAGTAAGGATGCGCTGGTTACGTGATAATTTTCAAGGGTGTAACAGAACCAAAGCCGCCACGAAAGAGGAAATAGATTGTACAGTAAGGGCATTCCTTCTCTATGTGCTCGGTTGTTCTATCTTCTGTGACAAGAGTGGGTCCAAGGTACCGGTGGTGTACCTTCAGATATTGCAGAACCTCGATGAAGTACAAGAATATGCATGGGGGGCAGCTACACTTGCATTTCTTTATAGACAATTGGGATTAGCATCTAGGTGTGGAGTCAAGCAGATTGCTGGCTTTGTAACACTACTAGAGGTATACTTTCAAATTACTTTTCTTACATAGTCCGAATTATTATGTCAATTTTTATCATTACTGTTGTTTTGTAGGCATGGGTGTATGAATACTTCCCCTTCACAAGGGGTAATCCCAATTTAATGTACAAAGTAGGCAATCCCAGAATTAGCCGTTGGCTTCCTACATCAACAAGTGGAGCTGCATCCGGCAATGTGATAGTGCTTCGAGAGGCACTTGACTCTTTGGAGGCGAGTGAGGTAAGTTACAATATATTATTTTATTTTAATTATTACTCCTGTAACCTGATATATTTTCATTTGTATTATAGGTCATATGGGAGCCCTACCGAGAAATGAGAGATCATTACCCCTTTCTACTTATTGCATACTTTTGTGGATGCCTCAGAAGCTTTGAAGTCGTTAAATCGTACCACCCAAATCGGGTTCTTCGACAGTTTGGTCATGTGCAGTCAATCCCTCCAGAACCATATAAGCCCGTTCGAGCCGACCGAGGACGCATCTCCTCTCAATATAGGGTGGTGTGCCATGTGCTGGATCAATACTGGGACGAATGGCCTGACTACACCTTACGGACGAAGCGACATAGACCTCGGGTCGTGAATCCTTGGGAATGTAAAAAAGATTATCTACTATGGTTTCGAAGCATTTCCCACGTTATTGTCCAGAACCCAGATAATCGAAGTGGCTATGACCCACATAGAGAGATGGTATATCCAAAGAGAGTTGAGCAAGCGTTGTAGATCCTTGACCAGGCAGACTCCAATGATACGGTTGAGACGATGAAAGAGAGAACAAGGCATGTCAAAGCGATTCTCCGAGGTCATGATGCTGGAGAGGGTTCAAGTAGTGCCAAGGGAAAGGACTCTAAAAGAAGGAGAAGAAGATGAGAGAGAGAGAGAAAGAAGAAGATGAGACATCCTTTTTTGTATTTTTAAGTTAGGATGATATCTATTTTCTTATATTTTTAAGATATCCAACTCAAAACTATGGATGATTCCAACAAACATTGTCTACTTTGGCTATATTTTTTTTGAATTTGGTATCTATGGTTAACTATATCCCTATGGTTGGAGCATCTCTTGTGCAACACTTGTCGTTTTCCTCCTAAATCTTAATAAGATTTGTTTAATTATCACTTGGATGATTAAAAATTGTGAGGTCGAGCATCCAAAGGGTGGCCTACTGAATCAACAAATTGATTCAGGTGACCTAGTCGACGGTCCCATTGCCATTGACATGACAGACGATAGACCACATTATGAGACACATGGCACATTCTTAGAGAATGCCGACCATATGGATGTTTGGCCCATCCCAAAGGAGTAAAACTTCTGTCACAATGGGATTGCAAATCACACAAACACAGCCAATGAGTTCTCGCCACGTACACCTAAAAAGCAAAGACACATGGGTACGTTGCAAAACCACTTGTGTACGTGCCGATAACTCATTGGCTTGTGATTTTTTCACCAAGGGTGGGGCCAAACATTCATACGGACACCCTAGATGGACCTTCAAACGCTTTAAGAAAATGGATGCTAGCATGGGCAACTGGCTTGCCCTTGCAAAGTCTTTAAGGAAATGGATGGTAGCATGGGCAAGTGGCACCAAGCCCTTGCAAACTTTTTAAGGAAATAGATGGTAGCATGGGCAAGTGGCACCAAGCCCTTGCAAACTTTTTAAGAAAATAGATGGAAGCATGGGCAAGGGGCAAACTCTTTAAGAAAATGAATAGGTACAGCCCACGGTCAGAGAAGCCGTGGTCACTATAGTGCCCACGGTTTCTGAGGCCGTGTAAGCAAAAAAGTAAAAAAAAAATTGTTCTGACTTGAAGAAAAAATCGTGGGGTTCTATAGAACCCACAGCTAGAAAAATCGTGGGTTCTATAGAACCCATGGTTTTTCTGGCCGTGGGTTCTATGAACCCCACGATTTTTCTGGCTGTGGGTTCTATAGAACCCACGGTATTTCTGGCCGTGGGTTCTATAGAACCCACGGTTTGTTCTTGAAGTCAGAATGTTTTTTTTTTTTTTTTGCCTACACGGCCTGAAAAACCATGGGCACTATAGTGACCACGGCTTCTCTGGCCATGGGCACTATGGTGTCCACGACTTCTCTGGCCGTGGGCATACCAAAAATTAGCATGATTAGTGATTTCAAACCTTTGGATCATTGTACCCCAAATAATGCTCAGATTTTTGAGGTTTAGTGATTTCAAACCTTTGGATCATTGTACCCCAAATAATGCTCAGATTTTTGAGGTTTAGTGATTTCAAACCTTTGGATCATTGTACCCCAAATAATTCTCAGATTTCCTTATAGTGTCTAGGGCTCACTTCAAATATTTCAGATGGCTTGCCTGATATTCGCTCAAAAGTGCTTATTTTAAGCAATTATCCTTTTAGCGTTATTGCATTCTCCTACGTAAAATACTCTATTTACCTACTTTTCTACGTAAGAGTCTCTTCTGTTGCGTAGAACACACTTTTCTGGACGAAATGGTATATTTGCATGCATTAAACACATTTTCGAAAGTTTAGACATGAAATCATTCTGATAGAGTCTCATTACGCGCTTCTTCTATCGCAGGAAACCCCGATGGGACAATTCTCGAGAATGCGGGCCCACAACTGACTGCTAGAGCCTTGGATCAAAGTATAAAGAGCTAGTGGACTTAGAAAAGAAGATATGAGCCAAGAACGGAAAGAGCCTGAGAGTCAGAAAGCCTGAGGGAAGATCAAAAGAGAAGGAGAGCCAAACTCTCCAAGAAGAAATTAAGGAGAATAAAACTCAATCGACGAACACAAGATGAAGACTTGATCAGTTGGTGGAGCTTGTAGAAGACCAAGTCAAAGATCAGGGTTCAAGACCCTCTGCTAGTATTTTTTTCTCTTTATTTTGTAATATTTTCTCTCTCCTCTCTCTAAATCCTCATTCTCTCTCTGCTTACAATCCAAAGCGTCCAACCCTTACTCCTTCCGAGATTACTATCCTACGGTCAACTTCCATTATCCGATGATCCATCCGATCATAATCATCCTAATCTACCCTTGATCCCAGGGCCCACGTTCATCACTCACTCTCATCGACTAGCAACCATTGGATCAATAGCTAAATGATCTAGAAAAATAAATGCAAAGGATGGATGTGATTGTAATGTTTTAAAAGAGGAAATGTTCGGAAAGTTTATAAAAGAAAAATATTTGTTTTCCAAAAATCAAAAGAAAAGATTTTTTATCTTAAAAATTGAAATAGTTGACATTTTTTGGGAAAAAGACCTATTCTCTAAAATAGCAAGAAAGTGATTTTAAAAGGAGAAAATGATTTTGCACTAAGGAATAAAAGATTCTATTCCTAAATTCGTTTGGAAAAGAAACATTCTATTTTTTTGAAGGATTTCAAAAGAAAAGTGAGAGCCATCCACCATCCCCCATTCCCTCTTTCCTTCTCCATCTCTCCCACGCCCTTCTCCTCTCCCAATCTCTTCCACCACATTCTTCAACTCAAAACCGTCCCCACAATCAACCCATGGACGCTCCACCTTGGAAAAAGAGGAGAAGAGATCAAACGTCTCTCTCTCTTCTTGCTGTTTTCAAACGTTAGCCGTTTCCCCCATCCATCTTGCTATCTTGAAACGTCTCCAACTCTTCAGCCGGTGCCCTGCAGTCCTCCACCTTGCTGCCCTCTTGCAGCCGGCGAAATCGTCTTCTCTAGCCACTCCACTGCTCCACCTCTCCATTGCTTCACCATCCCAAACGGAGAAGAGCTCCTCCACGTTCTCTTTTTCTCATCCCATCTCATTCTTTCATCTCCCTCACAGGTGCACCTCCTCCATCACTGTCCCCTCCCTTGCCTCATCACGACCTGCAACACTGAGTTGCAGGTCTGCAAAAAAAATAAAAAAAAAAATAAAAAAAAAAATAAAAAAAAAATTTAAAAAATTTTTTTTTTCAAGAGTTCGCCAGAGTTGCAACCTGCAACTCCGACGAGCTCCATTAACGCCGGCAGCCTGCGACCTCTCTCACTCCCTGTCACTCTCTCTCACTCTATCATCTCTCTCAACACCATCTCTCTCTTATCCGGAGTTCTCCCACGTTTTTTTTTTTCTTTTTTTTCAAGATCTCCGGAGTTGCAGGTTGCAACTCCGGCATCCTCCATTAACACCTGCTGCTGCTGCTGTTGCTTCTACCCCTTGCAACTCTCCTCCATTTCCTTGCCGCAGCCACCATCACCACCGGTACAGTAAGCCGACCGTTCATCCCTTCGAACCATAATCTCTCAACGCTCCTAACCTCCTCTCATCTTAAAAATCGGCTGGACTGTTCTCCATTGGAGGACCACATGCGCCCTCCATCTCCCTTCTTCCACCGCCTTCAGCAAACCCCCTTCTCAATGTTGCTGGATGCAACACAACACCTGCATGTGCCTCTTCACGAGCTCAAGAACACCACACTACCTGGCCAGCGTCTTCACCATCTCCATTCTTGAACTCTCCATCCCTCAACCTCTCTAGGACGTCCTCATCTCTCTCCCTGCCCTTCTTTTTCTCTTGCATCCCCATCTTCACTAATCATCACCACCATACAGCGAGTGCAACCACCACTTCTCCACCATCACGCATCTTCTCCCCACCATGCTTCTCACCGATCGGCCGATCAACCACTTCCACACTTGGCCGATCATGTCCATGCGATTCCCCCATATATAGTAGGTCTCCGGTGAGTTCCCCAAGGTGAGGTTATTTTCTCTCTCTACTTCCTCACTTTCTCTCTCTATTTTCTCTCTTCTATTCTTGATTTCTCTCTCTAGGTTGTCTTTATCTCAATTCATCTCTCTCTCCATCCATTTCTTTTTTTAAAAAAAAATCTTGCAGTTTTAATTTTCTCTCTCTACATCTCCTGTTTCTCTCACTAGCTTCTCTCCCTTACTAGTCTCTCTATTCGCTTTCTAGTGTAGTTTTGATTATCGCACAATTTAATTCAAGCCTTGTAAGAATTTTTCAGATTAATGAATTTAATTAGCAATTTGTTTCTTTAATTTCTTTTATGCTTTTATTCATTGCGGTAGTTCCTCTCTCTAAAAATCACAAAATCCTGTTTTAAAAATCCATCTCACCATTCTCACCCCTCCATGCTTTTTTGAGAAAAATTCATCATTTTATGTTCTTGAGCTGCGCAAACTAACCCTGAGTGCGGATCGACATCCGACACAAGCCACTGTACAACCCTGTGATTTTTGCAGGATTTGAGTGAAAAAGAATCGGATAATTACAAATATTGTTGAGATCTAGGATTTCCGTAACCAACGACGCGGAAAAATCCTACTTTCAAATGGCGCCGCTGCCGCTCGGGTGTTCGGGAGTGCGAAAAAGGACGTAAAGATGGAATTGGAAAGTTGCTGAAGCGAAAAGCTGCTCAATTTGGCCAGCCCGACCTTTTCGGGAAACTTTCTATTTTTTTTTGTTTTTGTTGATTTTTAGTAGTTTTTAAATTACTATTTTTAATGCCTCGGAAGGCCGAGTGCAATTTGTAATAATTTAAGAATTTTACTGCTTTCCATATAACTGCTAGATCTTGTTCTAGGGTTTTTTAGAAACCCTAGATTAAGTGGATAATTACCAAAAAAATTAAAAAATCAAAATTCAAAAAAATTAGGGTTTTATATTCTGCAGATTTTTAGAAATCACCAATCAGGGATTTGCGATTTTTGGAAAGATTCCAAAATCTTGAAACTCTGCTTAATTAGGGTTTCCCCTCTTAGAAGTTTCCTCTTTAGAAGAATTTCTATCTTTAGAAATCTTCCGAATTTGGAAAAGTCTGCAAAAGGAAACACCCCAAATCTAGCAGAATTTCCATTTTGGGAAATTTCCCAAAATTATAAGGGATCTCGCAATCAAATCTTTCTTGGAAGATCTCCACAGTTCGGGAAACTTTCCAATCTAGGTATTTTCCAATCTGGGAATTCCTAAATTTTAACCCATCTCGAATTTGGAAATTAATTCAAAAACCTGCCTAAATCCAGTGCTTGTTCAGTGAACCCTAAAAAGGCAAGGATCTTCCAAATAGAATCCCATATACCTAGACCGTGCGATCTAACTTTTCTGCAGGAAAACGATCTAGTGTGGGTAGGGAGCGAAAGCTCAAAGAGGTGGAGTCGGGCCCAAGCCCATTAGGATACCCCTCTCTAACCCACGGAGGCGACCCCGTGGCGTGGCCCACGGGAGGTAAGTCTCTATCCTCGCCTTGAGTGCGATACAGAGCAATTTGGGTAAATCATTGCCGCTTGTCTATTTGCTTTCGCATACATATTATTCGACTTGCGTGGCGTGGCCGTTAATCAATCAACTCTAAGAGAGCAGACCCAGCTCCAAATTGAAACTGGTGGGATTTCATCACCCACCTCATCATTCCAACTGATTTGATCCCAAGGCTCCATTTAATTAAAAAGAATCAAGAAGTAGAGCCAATTAGCCCGGTGTTCGAGGAAAAATCCACACAAAGCAAACCCGCTTAACATCCAATCGAAATAAGACCACGAGCGCGGGTCCCTGTTGTCTAACACACCCATAAGTCCCTGCTACTCAAGTACACTGAGCTCGACGTGGCATCTTGGACTATTCGGCGGTTAGTTACGTGTAGACTAGGAACACGCACCAACCCTAGCTTAACCCGAGGGAACACTCTTCTTATACACTTGACCAATCCGGTTAGTCTGGGACGTACTTAAGTCAGCCATTGTGCCGCACGTCTGTCTAGGCTTCGGATTGCCTTGTTGTTAACTAGAGTTAGTACTAAAGGATTCGCTCTGAAGAGTATAGCCTGGTGAGAACCTCTGAGTGCAAAACAGTTAGTCCGGCGGTTAAAAGATAAACCAGTGGTCCGCCCACTGTCATAATCTACTCTAGCCCCAAAACTAACAAAGATAATTCCTAAAATATATCCTGATTGCTTAGAATAGGATTATCTGTGCTTGGTGTGCATCATTTAGGATAGTGTTCCTCTCTGGCAACTTTTTGCCAAGTATAGAGCTTGCCTCATTCGCGTATGCCCGGTTGGACTCGCCCGAACAAGTGCTTGGTTCGATCTGAGAATCACGTCCCTACAGTGGATCCTCCACTGAATTTTTCCCCATCTCTTTCCCCACTCACCTCCCCCAGTACTACTACCTTTGTAGTCATGGCAGTCGAACGACCTCTTATCGAGACGTTCGCTCCTATCTCTGCCAATCCACCCACTTGCATTGTTCTCCCACCTACTACGGCGGTACAGTTCGAGATCAGGCCGCAGACGATCCAAATGCTGCCAACCTTTCGTGGTCTCCCAAGAGAAGACCCATATTCCCATATTAGGGAATTCCAACATGTCATCCTACTTTTCAAGAATCAGAACCTTGATGATGACAATGTCCGTCTGCGAGTTTTCTCATTCTCGCTCAAAGACCGAGCCTCAGATTGGCTCTACTCCTTACCCGCTGATTCAATCAGCACTTGGAAAGAATTGGTGGGCAAATTCATGTCTAAATTCTACCCCATGACTCGGACCAACCAAATGAAGCAACTCATTCAGGACTTTAGACAGAAGTCCGATGAGAAATTTTTTGAAGCATGGGATAGATTCCAAGACTACCTGACTAAGTGTCCCCACCATAGCATCGACAAGGGCAATCTTGTCCACGTTTTCTATAAGGGACTTACTGATGAGTCCCGGACCATGGTAGAGTCAATGTGCCAAGGAAAATTCCTGCACCAAACTCCGACCGATGCATACAAATTCTTGGGAGAGTTAGGAGAAAACTCTCAACATTGGACGACTGACTCAGAGTTCAGTCGAACCACTTCGGTCCAAAAGACAACCAAGGGACATGATGCTACAGCTGATACTGAGCCTCGATCTGTCATTCAAGAGTTGAGCAAGTCAGTCTCGGCACTGGCTGTGTCTGTACAAAAGCCTACTCAACAATCTACCCCAGTCATGCATGTGGGACACGAGAGCCCTATGGAATCCTGCACCCTCTGTCTGCAACCCTCCCATACTACTGAGCATTGTCCTTTGAAGGAAGGATGGTCTAATCCTCTTCAGGAAGAAGTTTGTGCTTTCAGCACATACAAACCACCCACTCAGAACTCGTATAGTCAATCTTATCATCCGGACACGAGGAACCACCCTAACTTCTCTTGGAGGCCTCAATCTACTCAACCACAAGCTCAACCTCCACGTCAACCTCAGGGCATGTATCCTCCTGGGTTCAATCAACCCAATAGGCAATTCAATCAGGGACAATACCAGCAGAATCAGTACCCATCTAATCAGAACCAGCAGTTCCAACAGGGTCAATACTCTGGACAATCGAGCACATTTCAGAATCAGTAAAGAGTTCCCCAGAACTTTCAGAACCAACAGATTGTCCCAACGAATTCTTCCGCCTATAACTATAATGCCCCGATGAGCTCGAGTCGCGAGTTGGTGCCTCAGCTCCCATTAGCTGCTCCCCAACAGTCGGTCCCCAAATCCGGTATTGAAGACCTTCTAGCTCAACTCATTACTCAGCAACAACAATCTATGCAACGCCTAGAGCAACAGCAACAACAATCCATGCTTCGTCTAGAGCAACGCTTAGGCAACTTGGAAGCTGAGAAAGCTAAAGGCATTTTTCCTAGCCAACCCATTGCTAACCCAAAAGGAAATGCCAAAGGAGCAATATATGAGATCGGTTCCCAATCTCAGAGCCAGAATGAGAACTGTCAAGGGGAGGTGCAAGCTGTAACCACCATACGATCTGGAAAAACTGTGGACATGGGAGTCCAACCACCGCCGGTGCCATCTCCAGCACCCATCACTCGTACAGAGGAAACTAGTACCAATCCTACCTTTGCTTCTTCTACCTCTGCACCAACATCAGATATCCCTGTGCAGAAATCTAAGGCTAAAGACAAATCCATTTGTCAAGTAAAGCCTCCCTTCCCAGACAGACTTGTCCAAGATAAGCAGGATCAGCAATTCTCTGAGATCTTAGATGTCTTTAAAGACGTCCAGATCAATATCCCATTCCTTTCTGCTATCAAGCAAATCCCTTCCTATGCCAAATTCCTCAAGGACTTGTGCACAGTTAAGCGGCGTACGCATGTACCCAAAGCTGCCTTCTTGGCCGAAAAAGCTACCGCGTTCATTCAACGCAACAGTGTGATCAAACACAAGGATCCAGGTAGCCCAACTGTCCAATGTGAAATTGGTGACAACTTTAGCTGCACTGCCTTGCTAGATTTAGGGGCTAGCGTTAACCTCATCCCGTTCTCGGTATATCAGCAGTTAGGACTGAAAGATATGAAGCCTACCAATGTCACCCTGAAATTGGCTGATCAGTCCATCAAGATTCCAAGAGGAATCATTGAAGATGTCCTAGTAAAAGTCGCTGACTTTTATTATCCTGTGGACTTTATCATTCTAGACACCGAGCCGTGTCAGGATAACCGCATTCCGGTCATCTTAGGCCGTCCATTCCTTGCCACCGCGAATGCACACATCGGTTGCCGGGACGGAAACATGTCCATTGCTTTCGGAAACCTCAAAGCTGAGGTCAATATCTTTCGTTTAATGCAACAAGATGCCGATCGCGAAGTGACCGATGAAATGTGTGCCGTTGAGAGTCTAATCCCGGACTCCACCGAAGATATTCTTAAGCAGTGTCTAGAACACTTTGGAGCTGACTTTGCAATAGAGTCAGCTATTTCTGATCTCAATGATCTTTTGGAGACTGCTCCACTGATAGAGATCCCGCTCCTCTCATCGAGTTCGAGCCTCTGATAACCATGGCCAGAGAACCCATCATTCCTTTACCTACTGAAGTCAAACCTCTTCAATCCGTGTCTTCTGTGACACCTATTTCTACTTCATCTGCTCCAATATTGGAGCTTAAGCCTCTTCCCACAGATCTTTCCTATGCCTATCTTGGTCCTAAGGAAACCTACCCTGTCATTATTGCTTCCGCTTTGTCTGAGAGTGAACGTAAGAAACTTCTCGAGCTGCTCAACGAGCACAAATCTGCGATCGGTTGGACTATAGATGATATCCGAGGCATAGACCCCTCGGTGTGCCAACATCACATCTATCTCGAGGATGAATCCAAAACCTCTCGAGAACACCAGAGGAGGTTGAACCCCGTCTTGAAGGATGTAGTCCGGGACGAGGTCCTTAAACTGTTAGATGCGGGTATCATTTATCCCATCTCCGATAGCAAATGGGTGAGTCCTATTCATGTCGTCCCTAAAAAGGCAGGATTCACAGTTGTGGAAAATGAGAACAAGGAAATGGTAACCCAGCGCCTGAAGAAAGGGTGGAGAGTCTGCATCGATTACCGACGACTCAACACCAACACGAGGAAGGACCATTTTCCTTTACCCTTCATAGACCAAATGTTGGAGAGATTAGCAGGTCACTCCTATTACTGCTTCCTCGATGGTTACTCAGGGTATAATCAAATACCAATCGCCCCGGAGGATCACGAGAAGACAACCTTCACTTGTCCCTTTGGCACTTTTGCCTACAAGCGCATGCCCTTTGGCCTCTGCAATGCACCCGCAACCTTTCAAAGGTGTATGATGAGCATATTCTCTGACATGGTGGAAAAATTCCTCGAAGTCTTTATGGACGACTTCTCAGTTTTTGGGTCATCCTTTGATGACTGTCTGAACCATCTAGGGCTTGTACTTCACCGCTGTCAGGACAAGCGACTTGTCCTCAATTGGGAGAAATGCCACTTCATGGTGAAGAAGGGCATTGTTTTGGGACATGTCATTTCCCATCAGGGCATTGAGGTCGACAAAGCTAAAATCGATATCATCTCGACCTTGCCCATTCCTAAGTCCGTGTGTGACATCCGATCCTTTTTGGGACACGGAGGATTCTATAGGCGATTCATCAAGGACTTCTCTCAAATCGCTCGACCTCTGTCCCATCTTCTAGCTAAAGATAGTCCTTTCGACTTTAATGCTGACTGTGTCAAGGCATTTGAGCGTCTCAAATCTGAGCTCACTACTGCACCCATTATCCGTCCCCCGGATTGGACTCTACCTTTCGAGGTAATGTGCGATGCTTCTGACTACGCGTTAGGCGCTGTTCTAGGGCAGAGAGTTGACAAAAGGTCACACATGATCTACTACGCGAGCAAAACTCTTAACTCTGCCCAAATGAATTACTCTACCACTGAGAAAGAACTCCTGGCGGTAGTCTTCGCCCTTGATAAATTCCGTCAGTACCTCTTAGCCACTAAGGTGGTAGTGTACACTGATCATGCAGCCCTTCGTTATCTCATGTCGAAAAAGGAAACCAAGCCTTGATTAATTCGATGGATTCTCTTACTGCAGGAATTCGACCTCGAGATTAAGGATAAGAAAGGAACTGAGAATGTAGTGGCTGATCACTTGTCTAGACTGACTTTAGAGTCATCCTTCGACACCCAGCCCATCCCTGAAACCTTTCCAGACGAACAACTGTTCGCCATCTCTGTTAGCTGACATTGTCAACTACCTTGTCACCGAAGAAATGCCTTCACACTGGTCAAAACAGGACAAAAGCCAATTCCTAGCAAGAGTTAAGTACTACTCTTGGGATGACCCTTATTTGTATAAATACTGTCCTGACCAGATCATTCGTCTCTGTGTCCCTGAGTCAGACCAACTCAATATCTTGTCCTCGTGTCATGACCAACCTTGTGGTGGTCATTTCAGTACTAAGAAAACTGCAGAAAAAGTTCTGCAATGTGGATTCTACTGGCCCACATTATTTAAAGATGCCCATATCTACAGTAAAACCTGTCCTAATTGCCAGCATCTAGGCCGCATCTCCCAGAGGAACATGATGCCCCTAACTTCCATCCAGGTCGATGAAATATTTGACATCTGGGGCATCGACTTCATGGGCCCCTTTCCAGTTTCCTATGGTTTTGAGTACATTCTCCTTGCGGTAGACTATGTATCCAAATGGATAGAAGCCATTCCCACCAAGACCAATGACCACAAAGTGGTAGTCAAATTCCTAAAGGAGTTCATCTTCGCCAGATTCGGTGCCCCTAAGGCCATCATTAGTGATGGGGGCACCCATTTCTGCAATAGGATATTCGAGAAATTAATGTAAAAGTATGGGGTGACCCACAAGGTTGCCCTAGCTTATCATCCGCAGACTAGTGGTCAAGTGGAGGTTTCTAATAGTCAGATCAAGTAGATCTTGGAGAAGACAGTCAATACCACACGTAAAGACTGGTCTACTCGTCTCACTGATGCTTTATGGGCATACAGAACCGCCTACAAGACCCCACTCAATATGTCTCCCTATCGTCTAGTCTTTGGGAAACCCTGTCATCTTCCGGTAGAGATTGAACATCGTGCCCTGTGGGCAATTAAGAAACTCAACTTCGACCTCGACTCTGCAGGGGAGGAGAGAAAACTTCAAATGAATGAGTTAGAAGAACTCAGAAATGATGCCTACAACTTGTCCAAGAATTACAAATCCAAAATGAAGTGGATACATGACAAGAGCATCCTCAGGAAAGAGTTCCATCCAGGACAGAAGGTCCTTCTTTATAATTCTCGTCTCCATCTCTTCCCTGGGAAACTGAAATCTAGGTGGACCGGTCCTTATACGGTCACCGCAGTCACACCCTTTGGGGCAATCACTATTGAGGATCCCAAGGATCACTCCTCTTTTCAGGTCAATGGGCAGCGTCTAAAACAGTTCCATGAACTTGACGTATTGTTCATTCAGACTTTTGAGATCGATCTCATCGATCCTATCTATGTCGACTGATGATCCACTTAGTCTCCTGTGCTCCAACTTGGTTGGGGGTGCCTGTCACCCCCGTCATGTCTGGCTGAAGACGTAAAACTTAGCGCTTTCGGAAAGGCAATTCCGGTATTCCTAGAGTACATGAGTCTCATGCATTTGTTATTACTGTTATATCTCTGGAAATGCAGGTACATTCATTCTTCCGATCATCAGGTACCACACACTGTCGAGTTTCTGCCAACTTGGTAACATCCTTCCTGAATCTTTGCATCATCATCTCTGATTTGTTATCATTTTACGTCCCGGTCATGAGCACCGAGGACGGTGCTATATTTTGGTTGGGGGTGGGTATTTACCAAAACTCATGTCTTTATTTAAAAAAAAAAAAAAAAAAAAAATTTCTTATTTTTGGGGTGATTTCCGATGTTCTCCAAAAGTTTTCTAGAATTTCAAAAATGTGTCAAATACCCTGACTTTGATTAGCTAAAAACCTTCGTTAAGTCAGTATTGAGGATGTCAATTTTTGTTTAAAGTTAGCATTGAGTCAAGTCAAGTGTGACAACAGCAGGTTTGAAAACTTAGAAAAAATCAGATTCGGCACAATTGTACACTATCAACATCAGAGTCATCCTAAGTTTTGAAACTCTAGAGATCCTGTGAGAATAATTGTGGAGACCTAACCCAGTGAGCTTTCGAGCCTTTAATCATTTCAGAGAGTTATACAATAATCCTGAGTCAATGGATGACTCACTATTCTTCATGCCCGCAATATTCGTTGAGAGATCTCATTATCTTTTGCTTCGATCATAAAACTCGGAACGACATCAACATTGGATTACTACGACAGAACCTTCTCTATATCCAGTCAAGACAGTATACATGATAGTGCAAACCCTAGAAAATGATTTAGGCCATTTTTTCTGAACCATTCAGCCTTTTTACTCACCTGAATTATACTTCACTAGAAACCCCTTGAACCTTTCTATAAAAGCATTTAATTTGCAAACCCATCAACCTAAAATCCAGTCCAGCTACGAAACATGACTGGCTACCCTTATTTTGGGATGGACAAAAGAATAACTGATGTGGGTGTACCATGAAAAGAAAAGTAAAGAAGAAGAATCAAAAGGAAAAGAAAGTGGTTCAAGCTGAAAACAAAATATGCAAAGAAAGTATGAAGAAGAGCTGAAAAGAAATTGAGCAGTCTCAGAAATATCAAGAAAAAGAGAAAAATACGAAAAAAAAAAAGGGAAAAAGAACCAGATAATGGTGTTACGCCGTAGGAAAAATTCAAGAAAATGACAATATCCTCTCAAGATCTTTGAAATCCTGTATACCTTTATTTTTCTACACCTGACCTAAGCCTCATTACAACCCAGGAAAGTCCTACTTGATTCTAGGATAGCACGATCATAAAATGTGGAGATTGGGGAAGGAGAAGCTATAGAGTTTGATCTAACGTTCCCGAGTGAAGTGGTATTCTAATCATGAGATCTTCTTCTGTTAAAGATGTCCTTCCTTCAAATAATACATATGTGAGATCTTTGCTTTCATATATCAACACATCTCCTCACATATAAATTGAGAGAAAAGAAGAAAACCCTTCTTGTGTGATTCTATTCTGAGTGCTAAACATGTGAGATTTGAGGTCGAGGCAGAAAAACTTAGAGGTGATTTGGAAATCTTTATTGTCGGATGATGAGAATGTTGAGCACACACACACGCAGAGTCTGACTATTCTGGGTCATGATTATCAGTCTGTAGTCTTGCCAAAACTTTCAAACTCTTCGCTAGCATGTAACTGTTTTTGCATCCATTCAATAATTTGATGAACGGTGTTTTCCCTGAGCTAATATGAAAAAGTGTGCAGCATGTGCAGAGCCCTTTTAAGCTCATTTATTTCGCACTAATTGCCAAGGATTGGCAATATGCTGGTTGGGGGTTGTGATATTCGCTCAAAAGTGCTTATTTTAAGCAATTATCCTTTTAGCGTTATTGCATTCTCCTACGTAAAATACTCTATTTACCTACTTTTCTACGTAAGAGTCTCTTCTGTTGCGTAGAACACACTTTTCTGGACGAAATGGTATATTTGCATGCATTAAACACATTTTCGAAAGTCTAGACATGAAATCATTCTGATAGAGTCTCATTACGCGCTTCTTCTATCGCAGGAAACCCCGATGGGACAATTCTCGAGAATGCGGGCCCACAACTGACTGCTAGAGCCTTGGATCAAAGTATAAAGAGCTAGTGGACTTAGAAAAGAAGATATGAGCCAAGAACGGAAAGAGCCTGAGAGTCAGAAAGCCTGAGGGAAGATCAAAAGAGAAGGAGAGCCAAACTCTCCAAGAAGAAATTAAGGAGAATAAAACTCAATCGACTAACACAAGATGAAGACTTGATCAGTTGGTGGAGCTTGTAGAAGACCAAGTCAAAGATCAGGGTTCAAGACCCTCTGCTAGCATTTTTTCTCTTTATTTTGTAATATTTTCTCTCTCCTCTCTCTAAATCCTCATTCTCTCTCTGCTTACAATCCAAAGCGTCCAACCCTTACTCCTTCCGAGATTACTATCCTACGGTCAACTTCCATTATCCGATGATCCATCCGATCATAATCATCCTAATCTACCCTTGATCCCAGGGCCCACGTTCATCACTCACTCTCATCGACTAGCAACCATTGGATCAATAGCTAAATGATCTAGAAAAATAAATGCAAAGGATGGATGTGATTGTAATGTTTTAAAAGAGGAAATGTTCGGAAAGTTTATAAAAGAAAAATATTTGTTTTCCAAAAATCAAAAGAAAAGATTTTTTATCTTAAAAATTGAAATAGTTGACATTTTTTGGGAAAAAGACCTATTCTCTAAAATAGCAAGAAAGTGATTTTAAAAGGAGAAAATGATTTTGCACTAAGGAATAAAAGATTCTATTCCTAAATTCGTTTGGAAAAGAAACATTCTATTTTTTTGAAGGATTTCAAAAGAAAAGTGAGAGCCATCCACCATCCCCCATTCCCTCTTTCCTTCTCCATCTCTCCCACGCCCTTCTCCTCTCCCAATCTCTTCCACCACATTCTTCAACTCAAAACCGTCCCCACAATCAACCCATGGACGCTCCACCTTGGAAAAAGAGGAGAAGAGATCAAACGTCTCTCTCTCTTCTTGCTGTTTTCAAACGTTAGCCGTTTCCCCCATCCATCTTGCTATCTTGAAACGTCTCCAACTCTTCAGCCGGCGCCCTGCAGTCCTCCACCTTGCTGCCCTCTTGCAGCCGGCGAAATCGTCTTCTCTAGCCACTCCACTGCTCCACCTCTCCATTGCTTCACCATCCCAAACGGAGAAGAGCTCCTCCACGTTCTCTTTTTCTCATCCCATCTCATTCTTTCATCTCCCTCACAGGTGCACCTCCTCCATCACTGTCCCCTCCCTTGCCTCATCACGACCTGCAACACTGAGTTGCAGGTCTGCAAAAAAAATTAAAAAAAAATTAAAAAAAAAAAAAATTTTTCAAGAGTTCGCCGGAGTTGCAACCTGCAACTCCGACGAGCTCCATTAACGCCGGCAGCCTGCGACCTCTCTCACTCCCTGTCACTCTCTCTCACTCTATCATCTCTCTCAACACCATCTCTCTCTTATCCGGAGTTCTCCCACGTTTTTTTTTTTCTTTTTTTTCAAGATCTCCGGAGTTGCAGGTTGCAACTCCGGCATCCTCCATTAACGCCTGCCGCTGCTGCTGTTGCTTCTACCCCTTGCAACTCTCCTCCATTTCCTTGCCGCAGCCACCATCACCACCGGTACAGTAAGCCGACCGTTCATCCCTTCGAACCATAATCTCTCAACGCTCCTAACCTCCTCTCATCTTAAAAATCGGCTGGACTGTTCTCCATTGGAGGACCACATGCGCCCTCCATCTCCCTTCTTCCACCGCCTTCAGCAAACCCCCTTCTCAATGTTGCTGGATGCAACACAACACCTGCATGTGCCTCTTCACGAGCTCAAGAACACCACACTACCTGGCCAGCGTCTTCACCATCTCCATTCTTGAACTCTCCATCCCTCAACCTCTCTAGGACGTCCTCATCTCTCTCCCTGCCCTTCTTTTTCTCTTGCATCCCCATCTTCACTAATCATCACCACCATACAGCGAGTGCAACCACCACTTCTCCACCATCACGCATCTTCTCCCCACCATGCTTCTCACCGATCGGCCGATCAACCACTTCCACACTTGGCCGATCATGTCCATGCGATTCCCCCATATATAGTAGGTCTCCGGTGAGTTCCCCAAGGTGAGGTTATTTTCTCTCTCTACTTCCTCACTTTCTCTCTCTATTTTCTCTCTTCTATTCTTGATTTCTCTCTCTAGGTTGTCTTTATCTCAATTCATCTCTCTCTCCATCCATTTCTTTTTTTAAAAAAAAATCTTGCAGTTTTAATTTTCTCTCTCTACATCTCCTGTTTCTCTCACTAGCTTCTCTCCCTTACTAGTCTCTCTATTCGCTTTCTAGTGTAGTTTTGATTATCGCACAATTTAATTCAAGCCTTGTAAGAATTTTTCAGATTAATGAATTTAATTAGCAATTTGTTTCTTTAATTTCTTTTATGCTTTTATTCATTGCGGTAGTTCCTCTCTCTAAAAATCACAAAATCCTATTTTAAAAATCCATCTCACCATTCTCACCCCTCCATGCTTTTCTGAGAAAAATTCATCATTTTATGTTCTTGAGCTGCGCAAACTAACCCTGAGTGCGGATCGACATCCGACACAAGCCACTGTACAACCCTGTGATTTTTGCAGGATTTGAGTGAAAAAGAATCGGATAATTACAAATATTGTTGAGATCTAGGATTTCCGTAACCAACGACGCGGAAAAATCCTACTTTCACCCTTGGAACAATGACAACATTGTCTTGTCAAATACCGACTCTACCATCCCATACTTGGCCTTGAAAATCTTGGATTTCTTTCCTTCCATGGATACCAATGTAAAGGAACGGGGAGGAGTCTACAAATGATGCGGCCTCTTTTTTTGAAGCCATCCATTGAGCACCTATGTAAGAGCTCAAGAACTTTCTATGTCATAAAGTTTTACTCCTTACTGACCATATGGATGTTTGGTTCCCACCTCTTGGTGGACCTACACTCCAAAAATCAGCTTTATAGGTGATTTCTAATTGTTATATGTGATTTTTAACTGTGGGGGGCTATAAGGCCATGGAGAACCATTGGGGATAGAGAATCATAACTCAAAATTAAAATTTCGATATTCACATTTTATATAGTATTTTCCTTTACTATTGATGGCCTACAAGCCTACAAAAGATGGCTCATAATCCTACAAAAAATAGCTCAAAAGCCTACAAAAGATGGCTCGTAAGCCTACAAAAACTGGCTCATAAGCCTACAAAAAATGGCTCCCAACCCTATGTACCATGTATATACAAAACTATGTACTGTCAGTCATCTACAATGATCGAAACCTCCGAAGTTGCAACATCTGGACTAACTAATTCCCCGAACTTCTGCATCCTATCCTCGTACCCAATTCTCCATCCGACAGCGATAGGGTCAACATGTCTTGTCCAATTGACAGCAACATTTGGTATTGGACAGTTATCGTGCATCAAAAGTTGAACAAAATGATTGTTATTAACGAAAGATATCGCTATTATCTTCCGTCGCATGAGTGGTTCGGGTGGTGAAAGTAATGGCAGATATGTCAACCACAGCCTGGATGAAAAATGAAGCAATACGATATTATAACAACTTGCAATGATATGACCCATTTCGGGTAAAGTCATCCAACACTTTGTCGGCGGAAAGATATCAAAACAATCCAAACATTGTATGAGTTCAGTGACAGTCTGTTGGCCTCCGTATAGTTTGGCATAATAATCGGCATGAACTTGCAACTCTGCAATCATATCTCTTTTGACCATAGGCCATTCATCTTCACCCATTCCCATAAGTGCCGCCACTGCTCGAAACCCACAATTCCCATCGCTACGAACATCTTTGATTTGTAATATGTAATCCTTCAACCCTGTAGGCAAATCGCCAAGTATGGACTCTCGCCCAAGGAGGGATTCTCTTTTTGGCCAGATCTAGTGCGCATATGCTTCCTTTTTATTGCAAGTTTTTTTCTCTGTAGTCGAGTCTGTGATTGCTTATCTTCAATTGACAGAATCTCAAAAGCTGAAGGATCCCTCTTCGTAGATGATTCTGCCTGTGCAAGTCTCTTTGCCGATGGTGTTCTTGGTCTACCCCGAGTCGTGATCTTCTCCTTTGGCTCAAGTAATAAAGTAGAAGTGGGGTTCACGATATCCTTGAACTTTTTGAATAATTCATTTTTGCCACTCTCACTGCACTTGCCATATTTTTCAATAAACTGCTGCACTAGGGGCCCACATTCTAGAACCTCATTTGTGGGTACATTGGAAAGCTTCATCTAGTGGGGATGGATAGACGACAAAGGAATGGGACGGTGTTCGCGCTTATATACGGCAATCTCATGTGCGCATGGTAACCCATGCGTGCGTCTGATAACACACCCATAAGCCTGGAGATCATCTGGGCCACATGACTCGGCTCGCTTTGCCTCATTGACTATTAATTCTAGTGCATCTAAAGAAACAAAACCCGTCAACTCCTTACAGACCGCCACTCTATGCTTATGCTTCACAATGTTCAAGCTTCTCTCAAATGTGGCATTGATCTCAACATGTTGCAACTCCAGCAAAGAGTTGATGGCATCCCACGACGTATCGAACTTGACTTGTGATGTCATTAGATGTCTCTTTAGTTTGGCATGGGCACTCTCAGCTCTGTTGGTCGTGGTATTTCCAAAGTGGATGTTCTGATCAGTCCATGCTGCCACAAAACACTGTTTGTATTGTGTCAACCAATTCTCTTTCACGTATCGTACAACATTTGAGTATATGAGAACTCGATCTCAAATGAATCCAGACGGTCTTTGTAGTCCTCCTCCGTAGAAGACAAGACTAGGTCATTCCACTTCGAGATAAATTGATCCAATGCCTCTTTTCTTCCAAACATTTTTTTGCACCTTGATAATATATTCCTTGATATGTGGAAACGACATAGAAAGTTTCGTACTTCTGGGAATACTCTCTTGCATGCATTCATTAGAGCCAACTCTCTATCTGTCACAATAATTGAGGGTAGGGCTTCAGAGTTGAGAACTGACTTTAAATTTTCCAACGCCCAAACAAAATTTTCCTCTTTCTCGGCCTGAAGGTAAACAAAAGCGATGGAGTATGTCATATTTGTTGATGTGATCCCAACAATCTCTAACAATGGCAACCGATACCTATTTGTTTTGTAAGTGCAATCCATAAGCCACACAATGGGGAAACAATTGGCAAGTTGTATGCACTCTGGATGTGCCCAAAGTAAATCTGTAACCAACAACGTATCAGAATTCCTATGCCTTTGCACATACTGATATTCCTCCAACTTCTTCATCAATTGTTGCATTTCAGTTCTTCCAGCTGCTTCTATACGTCTAAAACTCACTTGAGCATTGTAAATTATTTTCATTGTCGATGCATTGTTGGGGTCTCTCCCTTTCAAGACATTAAGAATCGACTTCGGCTTTACACAACTTTTAGCCATATCTGCCAACATGTGCTTTTTATCATTGTTGAGCCTCCCAACAAATGAATGACCCTCAAAATGATGTGCAAGTGCATTATTGTGGAAGCCACATACCACTTGAATCATCGATTGATCATCTATAGGCATCTTTATACCTTTTAGTATGAAAGGACACCCACACCTTTTTGTTCCAGTGTGTCGAACTGGAAATTGCTCTTTCAGTGTTGTTTTTCTAGCATCCCTGTACTTTCCACCCCTCTCACAACCAAAAGTAGTTCTAGGAGTCCTTTTGGAAATATCTGCTCTCTTTATGGCAATAACGGAACCAACTACTTTCCCACTGTCTCTAACCCATTTGATCATGTCGTCACGACTGTAGAAAACCTAAAAATCAAATTACAATACATGAATATTCATTCTAACAAAAAGAGAAGATTCAATTATTCAATTGCACTGAACATACCGTATTAGTTGTAAATTGACCCGTCAAATCCAAATATTCAGATGGTTCTACTTCTTCACTGACAAGTTTCATTTCCTACAATAATACATTAAACACAATAAGTATAAAATCATTTATTAGATAAGTGTGAGTTTTTGAAATTTGACTTCACTTATCATGAGGCTAAGAATGTTAGAATAAAGTGAGGTTAATGTTGGAATAAAGTGAGGTTTGTGAAGATGGTTTCCATTGTATGAACAAGGTTTTAAATTTTAGTTTTAGTAACCATTTTGGTTTTGGTAACCATTTCGGTTTTGGTCCAAAACCGATATTTCGGCCAAAATTTCAATTAAAAGTTCTAATTTTCGGTTGGTTTTTGCTTTAAAAAGCTATATTTCAGAGATTTCGGTCTTCAACAAAATCAAAATTTCGGCGTTTCGTTCTAAATTTAAAACCTTGACTCTGAACATCTCCATTTGAAAGATGTGGAATGAGAACAATGTTGGAATTGTTCTTACCTCAGCCATCCTTTAATGATTCCCTTTAACTATTGGAGAGAGGATGTGGGCAACAACTCAAGAGATGATGAGCTTTGAGAGAGGGAATAGGAGAGAGGGAAGAAGTCGTCGGCGTCAAGGGGAGAGGGCAGAGGTCGCCGGTGTCAATGGAGCCCTCCCTCTCAACTCTCACAAACCAAAGAGGGAAGAGAGGAGAGAAATGGGAAAATGGGGTGCTTTTTTTCATTCCCTCCCTTATAAGGGAGGGTATTCTCGTCCAAGAGAGGGATGTATTAGGTGCTTATAGATTTTTTGGGGTGCAAATAAAACTACCCATTAAAAAAACGAAAGAAACAATAGTTGGGAATTTAAAGATGTTTAGAGAAATTTTAGGAATAAGAATTTTTTATTTTTTTGTATGGGAGAGGAGTATTCAATGAGCTGCAAGAACTTAACCAAGAGTTTAGGAGAACACTTCTAGCATTTTTATCCTCCTAGAACTTAACCCATTAGGAATAATGATGACTTAACCAAGAGTTTTCTATAGGATTGGAAGATTGGACCAATAATTGTGACTTTAGGAGAACATTTGTTTGTGAGTTTTGCAATCCGGATTACATTTAAAACTATCAATCACTGATAATAAGGGTTTTCAGTGTCGTTAGATCGGAAACCTTAAATTTCAACAATATTTGTAAATTTTTCCGATTTGGTTCACTTAATCTGCAAAAATGCAGACTTGCACAGTGGCTTGTGTCGGATATCGTCCGCACTCGGGATTAGTTAGCACAATAAGAAACAAGAATAATCAGAAAATGCTTTGAATAAATGGAGTGAGAATGGTGATGTGATTGATGTTAAAACATTCTTGAATTGTGGTTCCGGATAGATCTAAAAGCAATATAATAATGCAAGACAATTAACTATGAAATGGAAATCAGCAAAATTAAATAAAGTAACTTTTATTCATAATAAACGGATCTACAATGCTTTTAAATCAAATTATTGACAAGAATTAAAATTAAAGTAAAAAATAATTTAAGTAAGCTAGAGAGAAACAGATAGGTAGAGAGAATAAGATAGAGAGAGAAAATGGAAGAGGGAATGTTAGAGAGAAAGTGAAGACTAAAGACCTAGAGAGAGTAAGAGAGAAAAATTAAGTGAGAGAAGAAAATACAAAATTAGAGAGATAGGTAGAAAGAGAATTTCTTACCCACTTACCAAGACTAACAAACATTGAAGAGAACCAGCCATGTGGTACAATGAGGAGGGTAGTCCAACATGGCTATGGTAGTCTTGGTTCGTTATTTACAGCGTGACCGTGAAGGTGGAGGGATCGTGAAGACGTTGGCCATGAAGGTTGAGGGTTGTAACCAGTGCAATAGCGAGAATATGGGAGGCCTGTGAATTGCAGTTGAAGGTAGTGCAGCGTGAAGAAGAACTAGGTTATTAGGGTGAGAAAATGAAAAAAAAGAGAAGATGATGTTGGGTGTTAATTCCACGTGATGAGCTTTGGTGGAGAATGCAGCACAGAGAAGTAGAAGAAACCAGTGGTGGTCTGGTGAGAGGGAGGAGGATAAGGTTTTTTAGCTTGGTTGCAGATTGTTGCTGGTGGCAGCAATGGTGGAGAAGACACCATTAGTGTAGATCTGGTAGTGGTTACATGGCGGAGGAGAGATCAAACACGGCCTGGAAAAATTGGCCGGAGTTGCAGACCTGCAACTCCGATGAAGGAGAAGAAGAAAAAGAAGAAAAGAAAGAACTTACCATGTCTCGTAGGGGTTGCAGCACAGTTGCATGCTTGCAACGAACAGGCAAAGGTGGTGCACAACGTTGAGGAGTCCAGACGGACGATGGTGAGAAGAGGGAGGTGGTAGCGGTGGTGATGTAGAGGTGACCGATGGAAGGTGATCTGCACGTGGAGGCGGCGAGGTTGCAGACCAGCAACAGACCCGCAAGCTTGTGGGCTACTGGAACGTCGACAATCTGGCTCACTAGCAGGTATATCATAGAATGCTTGGCAAGGGGCTTGGTTGAATGGAGTTGCAGGTTTGCAACTCTAGAAACCGTAGGTTTAAGGGAGAGAGAGAGACATTGAAGAGAAGGATTGGTTGTCACATAGCAGCCTCTTCCACTTTAACTTTAGAGAGAACTGGGACTGAGAGGAGAGGGGTAGTTGCTTGAGAGAAGAAGGGAGAAAGGAAAGTGAAAGGGGAAGGAACCGACCTCTTCTTTTTGGGTAGGTTTGTTAATATAGAAAGAGAGATAGAGGGGGGAAGCGAGAAATTTGTGGGATAGAGAGAGTGGGTAGGAGAGAGAAACAGGAGTTAAAGTTTATCTTTGAGTTGGTCATGAGTATCTAAAATTGTGGGAGTGAATGGGTTTTATTGGTGAAGATTGCCACAAGGGCAGCGAGGTGGCAGGCCTTGGGGTCCATTCAAGTACCGTGTGGAGACTAGTAATGGGCCAATGGGCTAAGAGTTGGTATTGGCCGCGGGAGTCCACAAATGGATTGTAGATGTATGGCCGTGGGCCGTTGGATGGGCAAACATGTTAGTGGGCCATCATTAAAGGCCCTTGGCCTATATGATTAGGCCATGGGCCAGAGAATATTAGGCCCAAGAAAATGCCATATGTCGGCCAGTGGATGTGTGGCTCGTGGAATAGGTGGGCCAGTAGGCCAGTAGGATAATGGGCCATGAGAGAGTGGGATATATGAGTGGGCTATGTGTGCCATAAGAGATATTATATGATGTTGGGCACAAAGTAACTGGCGAGAGGTATAAGGTGAAATTAGGGGATGGCGATGTGTAGGGCTGCAACTTGGGCGGGCTCAACCCGAGCCCGATGGGTTGAACCCGACATTAGGGTTGGGTTGGGTTAACCCTTTTAGAACTTGGGTTGGGCTTGGGCTGGATTTTTGGTAACTCGATCAAATTGGGTTGGGTTAGGGTTGAGGCTTGGCCCAACCCGACCCAACCCGAACCCGACTTACTATATATATATATAAATTAGTTTTGCGTCAGGATCGGGGGACAACAATTTCATACAACATTTTTGACAACAATTTTGACGTACCCACATGGAAGATGAATCAATAGCTGATTTTTGGTGAGGATGATCTCCTCATCATATAGATCACCCGTACAAAAAAATCATCTTATTCTGAAATTAACCCCATCAAATGTGGTTTTCAAGTTAACGATAAAAGTAAACGGTTCATAATTCTTCAATTTGTAAACCAGTCTACGAATGTCAGATTGATTTGAAGTTTTGTGAGGGTGATCTCCTCACTATAGAGACCATCAATTGTAAAAAAATTGTTGTCCCCCGATCCTAACCCATTAGTTTTACAGACAAATATCCACACTACATTTTGGCAAATGCAGCAACCCATGGATGTTTGTCCTTAGTAACTACAAACTTTGTGTGATATTACCAAATGTCATTGAAACTATATTTTGGCATTTTATGTGATCGGTTGATAGTAAAATATCGTGTTTTTCTCCAACGATTGTTTTTGGTATTTCTTTACTAACTTTTATCATGCACTTGAGTTAATGAACTTTTCCGTTATTATGAAAATATCATGTTCTCTTTTACGAGCTTTGGAAATGAAGTTATGCTATTATTTAATGGTTAGCACAACGGCTATTGTATTGACCGATAAATTATTTTAATATGAAAAAATTCAACAATATTTTCAAATAATAAAAAAATTAAGAAATTGACCAACCCGATCAACCCAACTAACCCGACCCAACCCGATAGGGTTGGGTTAGGGTTGGAAAATCTAGGCCCGACCTTGGGTTGGGTTAGGTTAGGGTTGACAGCCTTTAAGGTTGGGTTGGGCTAGGGTTGACCTCCAACCTGACCCAACCCGCCCAAGTTGCAGCCCTAGCGATGTGCCGTCAGGTTACAGGATGGTGAGGATAGATGGTTAAGATTAGATCGATCAAAGATTTAGAGAAGATGATGAAGATCTAATAGTTGATCGGATGGTAGACATGTAGAGATCAGGATAGATCTAGGACCATAGGATCTAATGGTAGGATGAGATGTTAGGGTTTTGAGAGATGGAGAGAGAATTAGAAGAAACGTGAGAGAAAATAATACAAAAATAAAGAGAAAAGAGCTGGCAGAGGGTCTTGAACCCTGGTCTTCAATATGTTCTTCACTTAAGCTTCACCAGTAGAGCAGGCCATCATTTCTTGTCAGTTGATGTGGCTTTAAATGCTTTGTTCATTCTCTTGGTCATCGGCTCTTCCGTTCTCTTGGTTCTTTGGACTGGCATGTGCGATCCTCTGGCTTGGCCCATACTTGGCTTGTATCTTCTTGTCATAGCATGTTGGCTCTTTAAGTGTTGATATCACGCATCAGTAGTTGATCATGGGCCCGTCAGTCTCGAGAATCGTCTGATCGGGTTTCCTGCGAGAGAAAAAGCGCGCAATGAGATTCAACTAAAACGGCTTGATACTAGATTATCCGAAATGCGTATATTTCATGTAAATAGTCAATTTTCGTCTAAATAATGTGTCCTACGCAATGGAAAAAATTCTTACATGAAAAAGTAAAGAAAAGAGAAGTTTTACGTAGGAGAATGTGACATTGCCAAAAGGATAATGGCTTAAAATAAGCACTTTTGAGCGAATATCAATCACATAATGAGAAACTAATCTTGCAATTGCAACTAGGATCCTTATAAAACAGAAATTCAAGTTACTTAAATTACCCATATCACGAAATGAAGCCAGTCCCATGAAAATCCATCAACATAACAAAACAAAATTTATAAACCAAGTAACATAATATCTAAAACTATATATCATGTACTGAGAAACTAATTCTCCAATTGCAATCAGAATACTTATAAAATAGAAAATCAAGTAACTCACATGATTGATTCCCTAATCGTAGGTGTGACCTTCCATTTAGAAAATTTGATCAAATCGTTGTAATAACACTCGGGCACCATGGTGTAAAATATCTATATTTCTTGTGCAGCAATGGATCTATGGCTATTAGCTCTCGGACACCGTCGTGTAAAAGAGAAGAGAGATAAAGGCAGGTTTTAAAAATAAATGGTTGTAATGATTCATTTTGGAAATAGAATAATAGAAAGGAGCAAAGAAGGTAGAGAAGATGGAGAGATTTTAGGAGTGAAAAGATAAACTTTTGGAGATGGAGTTCAAGAAAGAGATGGAGTTTAGGAGTTGAAGGAGAGATGTTTTGGGTAATTAATACATACTAGGAATGGAACTTATATTATAGAATATAAAAGGTTTTTTTTATTTATGGTAGGAGAGAGAGAGACATATTGAGAGTTGAGAGAAAGTCAAGGGTATTTTTGTAAAGTTAAAAAAATTTGGAGAGAGTGGCACTTCAACAGGGTCGAGCTTTAGTATAGATAATAGTTGTGACAATGTGTTGCAATATTACTACAATATAGCTTCATGTACTACTTACCACCAAGGAGTGGGCTAAACATCCATGCTGTCAATGGGCCTAGAGTGTAGCGGTGAGTAACAAAAGTCGTTATACCTGACACCTTTGGCGTTAGATTTAGCTTGTTACATCTTCTTCATAAAATAATTCATGTAAACTATATATATACAAGTCTGATCCCCAAAGTATGAGGTTCCCCTCCAAAAATGCCAAGTGGCCTACTCTTTAGGGCCCACATATTCATGCGTGTTTGCTTCACTTCTTGATGGATTCATACAGCAAAAATCAGTTTAAGTATCGAATAGTTCCACGCAATATACTAAACTTTTAAGGCGTGAGACAAGGCGTTAAACTTTCAGGCGAACAAAAAACATCTATAGAAACAAATAAGGACGGTTGTCCTCACTTAAGTAGTGGTTGAGATCAAGCATACTGCAATCAATGGTTGAAATCCTTTCCTACCGAATCTATTTTAGCGCTTTTTTCCCACCTAATACATCACCTACTCTCTCTTTCTCTCTCTATCTCGTGTGCGCGCGCTAAGAAGAACCAGACAAAGAAGATCGTCTTCACTTCTCCAAGAGCGTCCTCAGGATTCTCCTAGAAAAACCAGATGAAAAAGACCAAGCGAGCTAATTGTGATCATTGTTTTGGGGTACTCACCTAGCTTCATCAGATCGTCTTTATCCGATCGTTCTTTTCAATTTTGCACCAGACAAAAGAATGCAACTCAAAGTAGATCATCTTCATCTCTTCATCTAATGAGGTATTCTTCTCCTTTCCAAACCTCGCTTGACTCTCATGCTTCTCCATCTCAAAACCTCTCTAAGCTCCTCACATACTAACCCCTGAAACCCTGAACCATTTTATTGGAGTTAGTAAATTCTCGAATTATACACGAAATGTTCGAATTATCCAAAAAAAAATGAACCAAACAACGTCCTATTCAAAGGTTTGGTAAAATTCACACATTTTTGAACATGATCGAATTATTCTCGAATAATTCATGGACTTTTGTGAATTATTCAAATTCCCACATTATTTAGTTTTAAACATGAAGTTCATTATATAAGAATAAATTGTCAAAATTTTATGGATTTTTTGTTTTTATTTATTTTATATTATTTTTGCCAAATATTTGAACCTTCTTTTAAATGACAAACCTAAATTGTACTCGAACATTTCTGTACCACATTTTTGCCGCACTCCAAATTTCTAAGTAAGGTTTTTTCCATCGGTTGAGGGTGATTTTCAAGTTGATTTTTGGGGGTTTCTAACCGTCCAATTTGACCATTATTTTGGGAAGCTCAGATCAACCATCGTTTAGTGGTTGAGGGTGATTTACAAGTAGATTTTTTGGGGGTTTCTAATTGTTGATTCGAGCTCTATTTTGGGGTACTCAAATCCAAAGCCTAGAAAGCCTCAATCAGGCTTAGATTGGTGGTTTTTAATCTTCATATTTGAGCATTATTTTGGGGTACTCAGATCCAATGCTTGGAAACCACCAATCAGTTGGATTATTGGCCAAACCTCAGCCTAATTTTTCTCATCTGAAACCTTCCATTAGTGACTGATTTCATTCAGGAGGTTTCTAACCGTCGGATTTGAATATTATTTTGGGGTACTAAAATCCAATGCTTAGAACCACCATTCAAGCTGATTTCTTACATATTGGTAGTTTCTAACCATCCAATTTGAGTTTTTCCATTTTAATGTGAGCATTGTTTTGGTGTCACGCCCTGAATTTTGGCACTCGAGCCCGACCCGAATGCCTGTGGATCGACCCATTTACTCGAAATTCAGGGTGTAAAAATAGTTAAGGGGAATAGAATTTCACAATTTACCACAAGATATCGGTAGATCGAAATTTACTAAGTTCTCAAAATCATAATCTCTGGTAGCGAAGTCATCTATGACACACAAAGTCAAATATAAACATAATATCAAAGAACTACGAATCATGATTTGCCAAAAGGTCTCATCTATTCCACGATCCAAATAATATAAAGAAATGCATTTATTACATGAATTTACAAGCAATATAATAAAATCAAAGTCACTAATAATGTTCTTTTCATGGTTCGGCTCATGCTCATAGGGTCGTATGTTGCATCGTCTATTTCGTCCACTGGTTGTAGTTGCTTCTCATACCCTGCTTCGTACGTCTCGGTCTCACCTACATCTGAAAATATGGTTGTAGGAGTGAGCCAAGCGCTCACTTGAGTTTTTTCATCCGAACATGATTCAAATAATACCAGATATACGAACATGTTCACATAAATTAAATTGTCAAACAGTAATATCATGGTCATAATGAATGCATGAACAATTAATCACAACCCGCACATAGGGTCTCATTCTTCACCCATACAGAGGATCTTCTCAGGATTTTTGAGTCTTTCACCCTGGAGAACTCACTCCCAACTTGCTTTATCACTTTTGAATCGGAAATACAATACATGCCTTCATATATATAGAAAATTACTGAAAATATAAATATCCACGCAGGGAATCTGTCACGCCCCGAATTCGGGTGTCTAAACCCAATCTAAATGCCTGTGGGTCAACCTGTTTACCCAAGATCCAGGGTGCTATAAAAAGAAAGAATTTGAAACACTCTAAAATAATTTAAAATATTTTGTAAATTAAAATGTTCCTTTAATTTTTTTTTATATGGTAAAACACTAATTTAGTGGGTTGGGAGAGTAGCATTGAAGAAAAACTAGGTTATGGGTATTCTTGAGTATATACATAGGTTCAACGATTTAGAAAATAGTCCATATCTTTCAAACGTAGTATAATTTCACCATTTGGCCTATGCTATTTGAAGGGTCTCGTCGAGATCTTCAATTTTCCCAGAAATAGTTGAGGGCCAATTCGGCTTCTATAAGTGGGAAAACACGTTCTGTTTTCTAACAGTCGCTAATCCTATTTTGCAGCCCTTTAATTACAGCCAGTTAAAAATATTCATAAAATATTTTAGAAGTTGGATTACATAATTTCGGACTTAAATCAGATTATAAGATCTTAGGCCTGAAAATTGGGTTTGAAGGCAGTACTGTCAATTTTTCTGATTTCTTGTCCTCAATCTCTTCATCCGTTGTGGCGAATGACTCATTGATCTTACCTATAGAGTAAGTCGGTTGGAAACCGTCAGCGATGATGCCCAGTAATTCCACTTGTACCATGGTGTACATACGAATATGTGTACAGACATAAACAATAAATGATCACGGTAAAGATGTTATCAATAGTCATGAAGAATGACATAAGAATAATGCACCATCAAAATGATTAATTATTGGAGTTTCCACTTTTCGCTTGACCCGACCAACAGGAGGTTTTTAAATCAATCCGGCCAACAGATTGACTGTTGATCTGACCAACGAAAATAAGTATAAGCTGACCAATGGTCGAAATAGTAGACCGGCCAACGGTCAAAATAATGGACCAACGATCAAAAAATAATTTTCTTTTTCATATTCTCATTCAGTCATCGTAAGGTGATGATGAAAATATATGGATGATCATAGAAAATAATATTATAAAAAAAGTCGCATTAACATAGTAATAAACATAGTTGAATTTTATATCAAAAGAAGCGCATTTAGTTATAGATCAACATAGTTTAGAACAAGATCAATCACATCATGTTGAGGTTCATTGATTCACATAAACAGAATCAATACAATCATAGCACCACAATAAAAATGCACCAATGAACACAAATTGAATATGAAAATAATTTATTCGTGTATGGTACTTACATTTTCTTCTTCTTTCTTGACTTGAGCACTTTTTTTTCAATAATGGAGGAGAACTAGTATTTTTTAGAGAAATTTTAGTTAAGACATTTTTTTTTACTATTGGGGCTTTTTCAGTGTTGTCCAAATCTTTCATTAATTTGCTAAAAATTAAAGATGTTTTATAACAAATCTTTAGTAATTCTTTTTATGTCATTCTTTTAAAAGTAAGTATTCTTTCAAATTAAATAATTATTTAATATAAGTTAGTAAGTTTTTATTAATTATTTAGCAATGAATTATTTTTAATGTTAGAATTTTCTATTTACTTATTATTACAAAGTTTCCAAGAATGAAGAGTACTGAGAATCTTTCTTTAATGACTTAATTATTGAATTTTGTATAAAAATATTTCTTGACATGTCAAATAGTTAAATGTTGATTTCTATTTAGGATTGATGTTTTCAAGTTGTCATATCAATTGCCTAAAGTGTAGAATTTTTAGCTAAAATCATTAAAGGCAATGATGTGTTATACTATTACTAAAATTAAGCCATGATTAAAGGTTTCCAAAATTTTAAATTTTTTACACTTAATTTTTTTAAAAGATAAAAGAAGTATTGTACCTTACCAAGCATGGAATACAAAATATTTATTATAAATTGAATTGGATCATTTACATTATTAGGATGATGTGTCATTTCCATGTTTTATTTAATTAGTTAATTTATTAATTTTAGAAAAATACTTATCTTCACTTATTATTACTAATACGCCATTATTATACCTTATATGAACTTACACACCAGTTATATGGTTTACAAGAAGTGTACCCTATCACAAATATTCTGTAAGGTCTACTCCAACACAATTTAATTATAAAAACTATTTAATTACGCGCGAATTCACTTATAGAGTTAATTAGTGCATTATAGATGTTCAATCAAAGAGACCCTAATATTACCATTCTATTATCTGAATTTTTCTTGCTGAAATCCTTAAGTAAAAAAATTTGCTAGTAAATAACCAAATTATACTTATAAATTATATTAATACTCTGAATAAAAGTTCAAGGTATTACAGGATCTCTAATACGAAACAGATATAATCCACATAGGGGATCTCTAATTTAAAATCGACTATCAATAACAGTTTAACAATAAATACATGCTTCCAAGTTCATGACTAGTATTGAGAAAATCATGAGAACGGTACCTACCTTTGATCGCTTTTTCAAGATTTCACATCAAATTTTCTAATCGGCCCTCTTCGCGTAATTTCAACTCAAGATTATTGAACCTTCAATTTTTATGAAGGAGTTAGAAGTATGCTTGTCAAAAATAAAATTCTAAAACTTGAATTGGTTCTACAGGGTCATTAGAGTCAATGTTATCCTCGCCTGAGTTAGAAATGATCAAAATATTATTATATTCTTATTATTTTATTATTTTTTAAAATATTATCGATAATGATATCACTAAGCCTGTATTTTGGATATGGCATTATAATATAAGGGGTATTTAATCTGGACCATCCAACCAGTGGGGCCCCACTGAAGAGTTATGGAGCCCAAGAATTGGACAACAAGAATCGAATGAGAAGAAAGAACACTAAGTAATAAGGTATGGTAGATAGTTAGTTTTAGATGACCTAAAATGGTTAGAAAGAGAGGGGTCCCACCTAGGATGTCAAAGGATCACATGGGAGAGCAAGGGTCGTATATAGTCTAAGGCGTTGGGAGAATATCTTCCCATAACCGGTTAACAAAATGTAATAGAGGTATGGTCAGTCAACCATTAATGTGAACCGCTCACATGGTCAATTAATTGGTTCCTAATATACTCCCTTGATAGATCATTGACCCATGCAGATTTTATTGCAAAACTAATATGCACCGATGCTTGCAGGTAAATAACTCAGAATACATTCCATTCTATAGGAAACTAAAAGCAACCTTTGATGTGTAGGTCCACTAGAGAGTGGCGCAGACGATCGTGGGGTCGATTTTCAGGAGTGTGTGCATCATTATATCTAGTGTGTAGGTACACCAAGGAACGGATCGGACCATCATGGCTAATTCCCCAAAGGTGAACCATGCTGTAATTTGAGGAGTGAGGTTGAGGTTCAGATCTAATGGTGAGTCCTTGCCCATCTTATCGAGGAGTGTTGAAATTGAGGGTCAAGAGGGTGGCTAGTAAGTCATGGGAACTGTTGCCCTTCATCCGACGATGTGATGGAAGGTGAAGCAAGAAAAGAGTATAGAGAATAAGAAGATGGTCTATAAATGTGTTTTGCAGATATGACGTCAACTATTGTTGACAAGGTCAGATGGACGAAACAACAACCATAAAGAAAAAGAACAAGAAATGAAAGATCAAGCCCGGAAGAAATCTTTTGAGAAGATCAAACAAGGTAATCCTTACCTGAATAAGAGGCATCTTAGAGGAGTCAGTGATCAACAGTGGAGGTACAAAAGCTTTTGACTTCACATGATAGAGCAGCTTAGTTATGGCAGCTGGATGGTTGGGCGGCAACAAGAACTCGTGGGACAGCATCACCACTTTCTTAGGCGTGAGGAAGGATGGAGCAATAAAGGGAGGAAGACGTTGTCTCCATACTAAAGGAATAGTGGGTTTGTACGACCAGAAACTACGTTGGCAAGTGATGAGGAGGGTTGATCTTCGATGAAACCATTCTACAGCTGCAACTCGTGGAGGGTTTGGATCTTCAGGTTTGATGGCGTGAGGTGAGGAGAGTTGGATCGTTGAATAGCCAAGGAGGCTTAGTCGGTTAGAAGAAATTTCAATCCCAAGAGGTTTCTTCCAAAAGTTTTTGAACGAATAATATAAAATAATTAAACTCACCTGGAAAAGAGTTATTGTCGATTGAATACAAAGGAAGAGAAGTGTTGATCCAATGGTGGTGGTTCTTGAAATGAAGCGGTGCGGCTCTTCAAGGATCCAGACCAACGGCTGCAATAGCTTCTTGAGGGCTGGGTTGAGATGATGGACGGATAGCTCTTGATGTGTGTTGATTCATGGTGGAGGATACTAAAGAGAGGCACGGTGCAACACTTCGGTGGCAGGAGGAACGAGATCTAGTTGATGGGGGAAAAGGGCGTTTAACATGATATATTTATATGGAGAGATGGGGAAGACAAAAATCAATTTTTGTTAAAAGGATGGAGGCTTGGACGGCTATGGGGCTTAGAGTCCATAGGTTTAGGGTTTTCTTTTGAAGAGTCAAAAAGAGATAGGAAACAAAGTCCTATTGGTTTTCAATATAGTAAAAACTCAAGGCAAATAGGTGTGATGGGGTTTGTTATTGTGTTTTGTTAAAACATTAAAAGGTGATAAGGTTTGGGTTGGTCAGTTTTGAACTTGGGAGTCATTGTTTTCAATACAAACTATTAGAAAACCATATAATAAAGCGATGGTCAGAAGTATACAGTATTGGGTTTTAAAAAACTAAAAAACTAATGTTAGCATGGTGGGTACGGTTGGCATAGATTTAAAAAAAATTATTTTCAAAAACAAAGAAAAGTAATGTATGTTAGACAAAAAGTTTGATGCTAATAAAATATGTTAATTAATAAAACTAATGGCTTTAGGTCTATTACTTAAGTAGAAACATTGACCCTTACATAATGCTTAAGTACTTATGTACATTACCATTAACCTATAGTTTATGTATTACATGTACATGCTCTTAAAAAATTAATACTATAGATCAAAATCTATGTAGCCTACTAATTAAATCCATTAATGATAATTAATTGTTAATTGAAACTAGGGTTTTTTTGTCATTGAGAGAACGACCCTATAATCAAAAGAATTTGTAATTATCCAATTATCCTGCAAAAATACGAGTTTTGCATAGGGCTTCGTGTTGGATGTCGATCCGCACTCGGGGTTAGTTAGCGCAAATTAGGAACATGAAATGATGGACTTTTCTAAGAATTTGGTGGAGAGGTGAGAATGGCGGTGTGGAGTAAAACATGATTTTTTTATTTTTAATTTTATTATTCTAGAGAGAATCATTAACTGCTAAAATGAGGAGAGAGAAAATAGGAAGAACACAATAAGCACAACTAATAAGAAAGATTTAAAGTTATTGACTGAAACTTCTCTCTATTGATTGAAATCAAATGGTTCTATTACAATTAAACTTAAACTTTCAAAACAAAGGAAATGAAATCAAACTTCTAAATAAATGAAACTAGCCTAAAATATTGAAAATAAACAAGAAAGAAAAAATATGGAAAGTTAGAGGAATAATAGGTAAGAGGATGAAACCTGGGATTGACTGTGTGCAAGGAAGAGGTGATGGTTACTGCCATTGGAAGACGAAGGGTCCATCCTTGTGCACAGTCCGATGATGGAGCCAAGATGTGTAAGGAATATTTTCATATTTAATTTGGTAAAGATTTCGTTTGACATAAAAACATCTTGTAACCGTTCCTACGAGCACAAGTGTAGTGTGGAGATTTTGTGGTATGCATACTTCGCCAACTACGTGAAGACTAAAAGACAGAGACAGCAAGAATCAGACGGTTGGCGACAGGAGTCATCTGAGTAACTGTCGATTTGTTAGTTAACGATCAAGTACGCTCGATTAGGAAGGTAAGTGACTTAGTAGCCATAGGAGTTTGTAAAAATGAACAAAATATAATGGTCAAACTTAATCATTGGACTGACCCGAGTCTAAGTCAATTAAATTGACTAATGGAATAGTCCATTCGATTGGACACTTATCCCCAATCAATTGGACATAGCCCAATTGATTGGAGACTCTGTGTAATCAATTGGAAGCTACGAGGCAGAAACTTATTTCAGTCAAATCAATTGGAGACTTTATAAAATCGATTGGAGCCTTCGGGACACAAACTTATTTGAGTCAAATCGATTGGAAACTCTGTGAAATCGATTGGAGCCTTCGGGATAGAAACTTATTTGAGTCAAATCGATTGGAGACCACTGTGTAATTGATTGGAACCTTCGGAATAGAAATCTTATTGAGCCCAATTGATTGGACACTTATCCCCAATCGATTGGACCTAGTGTACAATCGATTGGACCATGCACAGAATTGGTCCTTCTCAGATCTAAAATTCTTGGTTCCATTATCCCACGTTCTGCACGACTCAGGGTCTTGGAATTCTATAAATACAACCCTTCTATGCCTTCTCTAAACACACACAAAGACACAGAGTGACTCAATCTTTAAGAGAGAGAAGAAAATATTTTATTTATTAGAGTGTCCATTCGAAGAGCAAGAAGCTTGTTTTCCACTCACATCTTGTAAGCTTGTTATCTTCTTGATCAAAGCCAAGTGCTTGATCCTTTCCTCAGCTTAGGTCTTCTACTACTATATCTCACTGCTAGTCGTCCTGATATTTCCTTCAGTGTGGGTGCATGTGCTAGATTTCAAGCTAATCCCAAAGAATCTCATATTCTTGCAGTCAAACGTATCATCATGTATGTTAGTAGAACTATAGGATATGGTCTCTGGTATTCGTTTGATACTACTGCGGAGCTTACATGTTATTCTGATGCTGACTGGGCTGGAAATATTGATGATAGAAAAAGCACCAGTGGTGGGTGTTTTTATGTTGGTAACAGCCTAGTTAGTTGGCAAAGCAAGAAATAGAATTGTATTTCTTTATCTACTGAAGCCGAATATATATTGCAATTGGGAGCTGTTGTACTCAACTCTATGGATGAAGCAGATGTTAACTTATTATGGAATCAATGATTGATGACTATCTATTGTGATAATACGAGTGCTATAAATATATCGAAAAACCCTGTGCAACACTCTAGAACTAAGCATATTGACATTCGTCATCATTTTATAAGAGATCTTGTTGAAGAAAAAATTATCACTTTGGAGCATGTCACAACAGAAAATCAATTAGCAGATATCTTTACAATACCTCTTGATGTCGTTAGATTCGAATTTCTTCAAAAATCTATCGGTATTAGTTTGATTGATTGATCTAGTATTTTGTGTTTTTCTTTACTTTCATAATAATCTATTTGATTAGAACTGATTTTATATGATCTAAATTCAAACTTGTCATAGGTTCTATCAAGATCATATCATGATGATATATATATATATATATATATATATATATATATATATATATATATATATATATATATATATATTCCAATGTTTATAATGATTAATCCATTATACTTTGTCTTTGTCAGTGGTTAAATTATCTTTTGTAAACATATGTTTCACACACTACACACTGACTAATTTTTCTTCAGGAATAGATATGATTTCAGTATTATTTCTAGATCTTATTCTAGGAATAAAGAATAAACCTCTACTAGATATGACTTCAATTTAGTAGTGTTTCTGCCTTCGGTTGATTTCAAAACTGCACTATAGTCAACTGTTGGCTTCCCAATGAGAGTTATTATTCTAAGGAAATAGCTACCTCTACAAAAATTAGAGTGAACGCCATCTGTATGGCCCTGTTTGAAATTGAAATTTGATTCTCATCATTGCTGCAAAAAAGGGCTACCAACATGGAGAGTGAAAGCTACCTATATTCAAAGTGAATAAAAATGGTGTAAAAGACAGCCAATTTGCTAGAAAAATTCTTATCCTTCAGCAAATACCCGTATACATGAGTGTATATGAGAACCCTTAATAGCTCTAATGAGGATTTCATATCTGGATACAGGATATCTTCGGGATTTCTAGAATCTGATGTCTAGAATATTACTAAAATTACTTATCCTCTCTTGTGTCGATTCTGATGTCAGCACTTTATCTACTATTGGTTCTTAAGAGCAATGATTTTATTACCTTCATTGACTAAGTATTTTTTATTCACTGACGAATACGAATTTCTATATATAGCATGATCGAGTTGAAATTATAACTTACACAAGTTCTGTATTTCATGTTAATGTCAGTCAGTATTAATCAACCAAGTTTCAATAAAATTTTTGTTTCTATATCTTAAAATAAATTTATCCCAATTCATATTCCTATCACGATTCTCCAAAGCTCAATTTATTTTTCAAGATCTACTATAATTTGATAATTGTTGTTAATTGACTTTGGTTTGTATGTTTATATGCATTTGTTCTTCATAATGATATCCATTGCATGCTTGTTATTTACTTATATTTATGTACCTTTGTCAATCTGTGACAAAAAGGGGGAGAGAAAATCATAGCGGTAAAAATAAGTTGATGCATGAGATAGGGGGAGAAAAAAAATTTATTATTTTTTCCAATTTCTCTACTTGTGATGTGCATAAATTAACTCATTGCATTTTAATGATTTACTGATTGCCGATTATATTACATGTTATGTATTGTTGGTAGAATGTGTAGGGAACAGATCAAAAGCCATACCAGTATATCTGTTCGATTATCTCCGAGAGAGTATGAGATAGTGAGTGAATCATGTAAGGGGGTGGGATTATATTTTCTATTTTTTACCTCCTATATGATTAAATATTTTTTGTCACGGAATTGCCAGAAGGGGAGATTGTAAGAAATATTTTCATATTCAGTTTGGCAAAGATTCTGTTTGACATAAAAATATTTTTGTAATCGTTCCTACGAGCACAAATGTAATGTAGAGATGTTGTAGTACGTATACTTCACCAACTACGTGAAGACTAAAAGACAGAGACGACAAGAATCATACGGTTGACAACAGGAGTCATCTGAGTAACTATCGATTTGTCAGTTAACGATTGTGTACGCTCGATTAGGAAGGTAAGTGACTTAGTGGCCATAGGAGTTGGTAAAAATGAACAAAATATAATGGTCAAACTTAATCATTGGACTGACCCGAGTCTAAGTCAATTAAATTGACTAATGGGATAATCCATTCGATTGGACACTTATCCCCAATCGATTGGACATAGCCCAATTGATTGGAGACTCTGTGTAATCAATTGGAAGCTAAAAGGCAGAAACTTATTTCAGTCAAATCGATTAGAGACTCTGTGAAATCGATTGGAGCCTTTGGGATTGAAACTTATTTGAGTCAAATCGATTAGAGACTTTGTGAAATCGATTGGAGCCTTCGGGACAGAAACTTATTTGAGTCAAATCGATTGGAGACCACTGTGTAATCGATTGGAGCCTTCAGAATAGAAATCTTATTGAGCCCAATCGATTGGACACTTATCCCCAATCAATTGGACCTAGTGTACAATCGATTGGACCATGCACAGAATTGGTCCTTCTCAGATTCAAAATTCTTAGTTCCATTATCCCACGTTCTGCACGACTCAGAGTCTTAGAATTCTATAAATACAATCCTTCTATGCCTTTTCTAAACACACACAGAGACACAAAGTGACTTAATCTTCAAGAGAGAGAAGAAAATGTTTTATTTATTAGAGTGTCCATTCGAAGAGCAAGAAGCTTATTTTCCATTCACATCTTGTGAGCTTGTTCTCTTCTTGATCAAAGCCAAGTGATTGATCCTTTCCTCAGCTTAAGTCTTCCACTTCTATATTCGACTTAGTAGCCTGAGTGTACCAGTGTGACTTAACACCATTTGAGCAACTTAGGGTTCAAGGTGTACTGAATCCTTCGCCTTCTGCAAAGGCGGGAGTGTTGAGAATTAAGATCGGAGGAGCCGATCGATGGTAGGTTTGGGGTGCACCAAACTGAACAAGCGGACAAGGCTTCTTGGCTGGAAGGGTGCGTGTGGATTCTTAGCGTTGATTCAGACGACATGGATGCATCGGTAGTAGGCCTTGGTTAAGGTTGGAAGCTATATTTGCAACGGTGCTGCGTAGGTAACCTTTGTTTCGTTTAACTTTTTCAGTTAGTGATACTTTCCGTCTAGACGTGGTCCCGTGGTTTTTCATTGGCCAAGGTTTCTACATAAAAATCTCTTGTCTTGTGTGATTGTTTGTTTGTATTCCGCAATCTATTTTGATTAGATCAAACGACAAAAAGACAATATACCACGGAGGTATATTCAATTTGAGTCTGTTGTGATAATCTTTTATCAAACAACTAAGGCATGTGATTTTATTCTCTTACCACAGACCAGTAAAATTGTGTAGGTATAAATAATTTTAAATACCTAATCAACCCCCCCTTCTAGGTATATTGAGTTAAAGAGAACGGACTGGTGAAATTTCAAGATGTGGTAGGAAGAAGATGGTGATGTGCCGTTTGAAAAGGAGATGGCGGTGTAGCAGATTGGAGGTTGGAAGCACCGTGAAGGCGAGGTAGAGGTGCAACGATGGAGGAGAGGTGGCTGGCAATAATGGGACAGGTGAGGGCGATCTTCCCTCCTCCTTCTTCTATCCTCTTTGTTTTTTTATTTTTTTTCTTTTGGGTCTGCTTCACACCATTAAGGCCGGAGTTACAGACCTACAACTCCGGCCATGATTTGAAGAGGAAGATGAAGGGGTGGTTTTGAGGATGGCTGGGTGAGTTGGCGGTATTGAGGTTGGGCAGTGTGGTACTGCTTGAGAGGAGCGGCTTCCTCTTCACTCCTCTTCTTTTCTTTGGTTTTGTTTCTCTAAATTGTTGAAGAAGGAGGGAGAGACGACGAGTTGTAGTGTTTGCTGTACATTATAGCAGCAAGGGGAGATCTTTGACGCACGCCTGAAAATGGAGGACGGCCAGCATAAAGAGAAGGGATCGATGGAGGATTGATGGTTTTTATGGCACTCTTGAGATCGTGAAGGAGATGGAGAAAGGCGTGGAGTTTCAGGCGGTAATGGGCGAGGAGATGCAGCGGCAAGGACGCCGAAGAAGATGGTGGCAGAGGAGGAGTGGAGGACGATCCTCCTTCCCTTCTTTTCTATTTTTTTTTTAGATTAGAGAAGGGAGAGAGGGTTGAGGACGGCTAGGGTTTGTAATGGAAGAGAAGTGGGGGGGGCCAAAGAGGGGATTCATCCTTCTTTATATAAAGGAAGGAGGTGGTAGGGTTTGGCTTATAAAATAGAAACTGTGGGTTTCTCTCTAGTGGAAACCCAGGAGCCCACTTAGTATGCAACCGTTTCATACTTAATATTACATCCACCGTTAAATGCTCATTGAAAAACTAAATTTTCTCTCTTCATTTTTTTTATTTAGAAAATGCATTTTATTTAAAACATTTGAAATAACACATTTTTCAAGGGACATCCGACTGTAGTGATAATGTTTTCATACTTCTAAGCTTGCAATTATTTTCATACTAGATTGGTCCGAGACCCATGGTCTCTAAAATGCCACCTCATCCCATGAACGTGATCGCACGTGTGGGTGTGTACCACATCCCATGCTCAAAATTATCTCCTCCATATGATTTGTGGCTAGTAACATCTCTTGCGTGGAAAATGAGGTGATTTGGTGTGATAATGGTTTAGATGATCAGATGAGTAATCTGCGGGTGATCGAATGATGGATCATCGGGGAGTGGGGATAGGCCAATGTAGGCCATAAGATAGAGTGACTGAAGAAGGAGAGAGGATCGGATGAGAGAGAGAATGGTGGTTCAGAGAGAGGAGAGAGAAAATATTATAAAATAAGAGAAAATGCTAACAGAGGGTCTTGAACCCTGGTCTTTGATTTGATTTTCTGCATGCTTTACCAACTGAGCAAGTCCTCATCTTGTGTTAGTTGATAAGCTTTAATCTCCTTAGTCTCTTCTTTAAAAGTTTGTCTCTCCTTCTCTCTTGGTCATCTCTCGACTCTTTCGCTTCTCTAGTTCTCCCATTATTTGGCCTGTAACTTCTTCTCCTAGCCTACTGGCTCTTGAGCTTTGATCATCAATTCTGGAAGTTGATTGTGGGCCCTCATTCCATCAAAATTGTTCGATAGTGCTCCTGGGATAGAAAAAATCGCGTAATGAGAATTCTACAAAATTACTTTGCATGTAGGTCAAATAAATGCGTATGAGTGCATGCAAATATACCATTTTGTGTAAAAAAATGTGTTACACACAATAAGAGAAACACTTACATAAAAAAGTTGATAATGCTAAAAGGATAATTGGTTAAAATAAGCACTTTTGAGCGAATATCATTAATCAATGCCCTATGGGGCTCAAAGCGGTCCAAAAATGTTTGGGTCGCTTGAGTCCATGTGGGGCCCGCATGAAATAGCCCCAAAACCCTGAAAACAATTATCCATCTTGGAATTGGACGAAAACTGACGATAATGTTCTAACAATTAGATGACTGTATTTCATGAAGAAAAATATGTGAAAATGGGTCTTAGAAATTAAAACGCACAAAATACCATATTTATGAATTTTTTTTTCTTTCGGGGGTTTTACATTTGGGGCTGTTTTATCCACGCTTAGAAATTATTTTCAATCAGGCAGTTTCTAACCGTCGGATTTGATATTATTTTTGGGTACTCAGATCCAACGCCTAGAAACCACCATTTAGGTTGATTCTAATTTTCTCATAAGATTGGTGGTTTCTAACTGTTAGATTTGAGTTTTTCCATTTGAATGTGAGCAATGTTTTTGGGTACTCAAATCCATGATTTTGGTGAGTTCTAACCGTCAGCTATAAATCTAGCGGGTAGAGATAGGTGCTCCCTTTCCATTTCTTTATAACTAATTTTAGTTTGAGATTGATATATGGTTTTTCTACAAATGGGTATTGAGATTCTACTAAATTCTAGGATTAGATTTTTTGTTATCCTGTAAATGGGTCTTAAATTAATGCCCCTTTTAACAATAATTCATGTAGATGGGTGTTTGCTGTAATTGAATTGAGATTTATGGTATTTGATTTTGTTATCTAAACTAATGGGTTTCTAATCTCCCTTAGTTGTGTTATTTTGATAATTAACTAACCTCGATTAATAAGTTTCCTAATCTGATTGTTGTTCATCACTATTTTAACTCTCCTTATTAATGCCATCTTGATATTTTGCTAATTTGGAGAATGGCTTTTTCCTTTTAGGAATCAATGTAAATGGATGGTGTTGTAATTGGGAAAATATTAAATGTTTTAATTTTATTTTATCTAGATTAATGATGGGTTTGAATTCAGTTAGTAGTCTATTTTATGTAAAAGGGGTGTTATTATATTATGACTGAGACTTAAACATATTTTGTAATGCCCTGCATTTTTTATTCTATTAATTGTTATAGATAATGATTAAATATTGATATGGTTAGTAAATTATGCTTTAATTTTGTTATGTTTGTTGGGTGGGCTCGTAGAGCAATTTTAGATACTTTTAGGCATGTTTATGACCAGTTAGTAGCCTAGTGGATACCTCTGGCCCATTAGTTGACCAAAATTAGGGTTTTGGACCTTTCATATTTAAGCCTGAGTGAAAGTGACAAAAATTACTTTTCACTCAACAGAAGCTCTAATCTCTCTCTCTCTCTTTCCCTCTTGTGTTCTTTGGAGCTATTGAAAAACCCTTGGTTCGTTGGTGGATCTCTCTTAGAGTTTCTGTTTAGCGATTATAGGCAAGTAAACCACTATTAGCTACTTTTTGTTGTTTATTTTGATTGATAATATGTTTGTTCTCTTGTTGAGAAAGAATGTTTAGGATTTTATGTGATTTTCTCCATTGATCTTTGCATATAGTGTGTCCATCATCGGGCAAAGTGATATTTGCTCAATGAAACAAGGATTTTTCGCGTCGTTGGATCGAAAACCTTAGAATCAACACAGTTTTTTTAGATCCGATTTCTTTTTCTGCAAAAAATTAACAATTCTCGCATAATGGGAAGTGTCGGATGTCGATCCGCACTCGAGGTTAGGTTAGTGCAAACATGAGCAACAAAATTATGGAATAGCTACAGAAATGGTAGGGGATAGATGATGATGGAGAAATCAAAAAAAAAATTGTTTTTCGATTGAGATAATGACATCCATGCAAGAAATTTTCATCAAAAGCAACTAGATTAAAAAGATTCAAACACATCTTTTGACAAAAACGAATTAGATT